>CM069859.1:202468239-202545739 GCA_036172795.1 Pelodytes ibericus
AATAATAAATTTAAGGTTGTTGGTTTGCAGACATAGCAATGCATGAGACTGTGCAACAAATAAACTGTCCTTATTAAATGAATACTCCTATATTACATATGTCCTGGAATTTGAGAGGAGTCACAGTATATCCTTCCTGCAAGGACACTTTATATGTATTAAATATGGATTCAGATGCCATCTAAAAGCTGCTGCACTCATTTATTACATATTTAGGACTGATAGAGCATTTGCCTCCCAACCAGGCCTCAAATCATGAACCTGATCATTCAGGTCCGCTATACAGGCTCGCATGCACCAACTATGAGGTCATTGAACAATGTTCTGTATTACAGAAAGATTTGTGGATTCCCGAAGTGTACTTTCAGCAGGGGAGGTCCCATACTGTAAATGGAAGACTGAGACAGACCTAATGCTCATGGAAATAGGTCTGAGTTTTTTGTATACATGAAAATATGTACATTTTATTGGTTTATTTCTGCCATTATTTATGGACACATATATGGATACAATGTATACGCTCAACTGTCATTCTTTTGTTTCACCTTAGAGGCTTGGAGATAAAACCGGACCAGTCATGCAAGATAAAAGTTGATTTGCAAGTAGACGAGAAGCGGGGTCTTCGCATGCTGCAAACTGACGTCTTCCTTTTTGTACCTAAGAAACAATGGAGACAAGAGACTTGACCGAAATGTTTTTTTGTTTTTTTTCAATACTTGAGGGACAAGCGCCTCTACACCCCCCTCGTCCTTCCTGAGAAGGCTTTAGATATTTATTTCATATTAACCTTTTTTTTTTTTTTTGTTGCTTCTGTTGCACTGAAATGTGTCTACTTTGAGCGCAAAGTCTGAAGAAGGTGAAATCACTGCCATGAGTCGGACTGAAATCCAACGTGGAGTTTGGATGCTTTGATACGAGGCAGTGACCGGATTTGTCAGTAGCGATGGGGCTGCTAAGGACCAGGATTTGCCTGGTTGCTGGTATCACAGTGCAATTACTATTCAGGGTTTACCAGGAAGTCCTTCAGACATCGAAGTCTTGCCACTAGTCTATTAAAGGTATTAATAAAAGCAAAATATATAATATACAAGTAGGTGAAACGTTACTTGGACGTCTATCCCAGCAGTTAATGCTTTCTGCAGCCTGTTGTAAAACTAAATGCAGAAAGCAGCAGGGTTTGGTATATAGACTGACGTTTCATTTGCATGAGAGTCGATTGCAAGTGCCTGTTTTTAAACTCAAGACGAAGCTTAAGGAGCTTAGCGTTTATAGACAGCAGTTTGTATTCACGCTGCACTTAGCAGCCTTTTCTATGTCTTCTATGCCACTTTTTGTGACTGGGGTTAATAGTAATATATATTTTACTAATGAGTTATGCAACCTTAGACTGAACTCAAAGAGTTAAACCTCTGACCAGAGAGGCAGGAAATCTCTTGCACTGCCGCTGCTGGGGACTAGATTTCCCATTATTCCCAGCGACTTCATATTGCAAAGCATCATGGGAAATGTAGGCTACTGCCGTAGCGGAGGTTGCGTACAAAACTGCCCTGACTTCTCCCGCTTTTAAACATGCATCTCTTTCATTAATAGCCTAGTGTCTTCTGCATTGACTTTAATCGTTCACCGATATCGGTAGTGTCACTGCTGATGCAGCCGAACTTCATTGTGTTGTATGCAAACCTATACCATTTAAGCAATTTGCTGAGAGACTGCTTATCTGTTGTTAAATGTTTGAATAATTAATAACAGTAGTGAAATAGAGCCGACTGTAATTTGACCTGCACTGTGTATTGGGCTGAAAGAACACGTTTATTCTCTAATGTGTCTTGAGGTGTTATCGCACAGACCTTTACCTCATTATGTAAATAAGCTTTTTTTTTTTTTCTTCTTCTTTTGTGAATCATTTTTTTTTTTATTCTTTTGTAATGTTTAAAAAAAAAGATAGAAAAAATTCATATGAAAACAATAATATTTTGATTTGTAAAATTTCTAATCGGCAGATTAAAAAAAAGACAAGAAATTTAATTTATTTTTATATTTTTCAGGGGGATTTTAAAACCTTTCCATGGTGATTTTTTTTTTTTTTGTACACGCTCTTTCTGTAAAATGGCACCAGTGTGGTTGGTTTTGATTTTTTTTTTTTTTTTTTAATTGCCCACTGTTTAACTACTAAAAATATTAAAATAGACAAAGTTTTTGTTTAATAATTTACTTAGTTGTAAAAATCCATGTGTACTGAAACAAATGTTAAAAGGTTTCTTTTTGTTTTGTTTTTTGGAATAAATTTTAATAATGTATAGAAAAGACTGGTAATGTTATTATGACTCGCAGCTTAATTATCCCTTTCTCTGCGACAGCTAAACTTCTGTATTGCTCTCCTTGGTTTTTAACAAAGCAAAAGTTAAAAACCTGGTGCCTCTAGTCTGTAGCATGCTCGAGCTTGTCTGATACACGCACACGCTGATACTGTAATTGTACGCTCAGCCAATCAGTGCGTCTGATCGTGATCTGTCGGGTTTACATGCCACCCACAGAGGGGTTCTAGTAAAGGTCCAGTCTGTCGATGGCATGTGAAAATGGAGCTATATCGCTGCACTAGCAGAGAGAGAGACTGACTGCGACAGTCACAGCCTAGTTGATTCCTAGGGAAGCATCATGGAGGATGAACTAGCATGTTATTTTGAAGGTACATGTTAGTTTATCCCCATACTAAGGCCATTCATCTTTTCAGTTGTGCTATATTTTTAGTGGCTCTTTGAACTGTATAATGTTGGGTCATACTGCAATATATGATGCCTGGCTTTCTGCCCAAGAAATACTTTATTTAATATTTTCCCATTGCTGTCTATGCATCGGAGAGCTTTTCAGCTCATTTGCTTCCCACTCTGAGGCATTGTTGATGAGTAATGTTGTGGCATGTGTGCTTAATTGGACACGTGCTCTGTGTCACGTTGATGGTGTGAGGTTATCTGGACACGTTCAGTTTCTTGAATGTAGCTGGAGTACACATGTACACCCACACACACACACCTGCCACATAAAGGGTAGATTTTTGGATTGTATCCAAGTGAAATTGTTGTTAGACTCATTCAGTTCTCTCCTCATGTATGCAAATATTAAGGCATCGTGCCTTTTATTAGAATTATTTCAAATACAATCTTTTTCTTTATATCTACAAATCCTCTAACGCTTAGTAACATTACAGTATTGCTCTTACTTCCCTATGAGACCAATGTACATTTATCAATCCGGTAACAACAGGGAGAAAGGAAGCTGGACAGACGGAATCAACATCACCTTAAAAGTCGAAGTAATCTAAGTTAAGCAGTTCGCTTTGCTCTAGCAAGGATTAGAGTCTGACTATATCCGCTACATAATCTGCAATATTCTTAATTCACATTACATCATTTTGTGGTATCATTAAAAAAATGTTTTTATTGCATTACGTATTTAATGGTTTGGTGTAATCTCTTTACATACAGCTCTGTTTTATGTGTGTTTGTTTTCTTTTTTTTTTTTTCACATTTCCTTCGTGATTGTTAATGACCAGGCGCGGATGCTCCATATGGGCTAGGTGAGCAGCACTGTCTATTACCGGAGTTTGTGTGCTCTGAACAGAGAGAAACCCCAGAAATACATCCAGGAGACAGACGACGGGCTGCGAATTCGGCAACAAAGTCACTCAGCCTGTTGCCAATTCGACCAGCACGAAAAATAAATGAAAATTCGTATACTTTTCGTGCTGGTTGAATTGGTAACAGAGTGAGTGATTCTGATGTGGAATTTGCAGCTGCCGTCGGCAACTCGTATCTCGTGTATTTTGGATGTATCTTGTGTATTTGCAAGATACGTCATGCCCCTGGGCGACAGTTGTGCTCCAGCCTGGCAGCACGCCTGTCACTCGGGCACGATACGCCCCCTGGTAATCACAGTGCTTATATGCCCCGGAAGAGCTATGAGCAGGATCGTCATTTTTGAAGCCTAGTCCTGTTTTGGGAGCGCACCTACTGCTTGTTAAATACACCGATCAGCCATAACATTATGACCACCTGCCTAATATTGTGTAGGTCCCCTTTTGCCACCAAAACAGCCCTGACCAGTCGATGCATGGACTCTAATAGACCTCTGAAGGTGTGCTGTGGTATCTGGCACCAAGACGTTAGCAGCAGATCCTTTAAGACCTGTAAGTTGGGAGTTGGGGCCTCCATGGATTGGACTTGTTTGTTCATCCCACAGATGCTCGATTGGATTGAGATCTGGGGAATTTGGAGGCCAAGTCAACACCATTCCTGAACCATTTTTGCTTTATGGCAGGGCACATTATCCTACTAAAAGAGGCCAATGCCATCAGGGAATACCGCTTCCGTGAAAGGGTGTACATGATCTGTAACAATGCTTAGGTAGGTGGTACATGTCAAAGTAACGTCCACATGAATGGCAGGACCCAAGGTTTCCCTGCAGAACATTGCCCAAAGCATCACACTGCCTCGTCTGGCTTGCCACCTGTCAGTGGTCATAATGTTATGGCTGATCGGTGTATATCCTTAGCCATAACAAATGACCGCACTTACTGCATAGTGAGGCAATGTAGCCGCTGTATACTCCCACTCACTAATATCACCTCATTTAGAGGCCATGTTGAAATTATTTTCAATTTAAAAATACCCCAAATTTATATTTATATATATATATATATATATATATATATGTAATTTATATTATGGTACAACTAACTTTTTATTTTTTTTTAACATGTACCAAAATCATTCACCACATACAGAAACTAATAATAAAAAAAAATGATTGCACATAGAACTGTCGCTTTATACATTCCTTTGCCTAAGGCTTCTCGGCAATCATTATGTATCTGGAGTGGAACATATGTATTTGTTGTTGATGCCTGTCTCCTGATCATTTACATTTAGACAAACAATCATTGTATGACTGTGTTTCCGGTTTATTGAACCCCTTTCCTTCGCCCCTGTCCTTTGTGGTGCTATAATTAGTGCCTGAGTACATTGGGATTTATTCTCTTTTTTATAGTTAATGTTTGCTGTCTTCACATACCAAATGTTTAATTGTAATAATAAGATGCACATCCCTGTGTGTTTCTACTTGAGAACGTCATGGTGGAATTCTCCAGTTCATAGTCACTCTGTAAAACCCACAGTTTATGATGTGGCACGGACATCGATTTGAGTTTTTATTAAATATTTTGCAATAAGCTGGGCTATTGGTCTCCCCATATGTGCGATGCATTTGAGAGAAGGAGATCAAAGTACACCCTATTTTATTTCATGATGCGAGAAACAGGAATCATTGGCCCAACATAACTAGCACCCTATTAATCATAGGCTTGGCAGGTTACCACTTCCAAGATTACAGGATATAATTTAGCTTGATGGTATCAACATCTGTATATTAAATGTAGCAGAGACCTGTGTAAAATGGAAGTATCCAATCCTTATACAACACAAACACAGCCCAGTTTTTAAATTTTCATTTGGATTTACTGAAAAATGATTGTGGGCTTTATTGAAGGACAACTGTCAGGATTAAAATTATATGTTTAATTGAACAATTAATCAAGTTTTTAAATCAAAATACTTTACAAATAAAGTGCCTTATTGATCCCTCTTGTCTCTGTATATAGCTTTATCAGAGGGCAGCCATTTTGTTTGGAATGTTGAGTAAGGGCTTCCTGCTCTGATTCAAATTGAAGGAAGATGCCAAATAACATGTCAGCCCCCGGATGGGTCTGTATGTAGGAAAGAGGGTTAAAATAGAGTAAATAGAAACCTCAACAAAATATTTTATACAACCAAACGTTTGTTAAGACACATTTGCAGCATTTTAAGACAGATTGAAAGTTTTATTACAGGGAAATTCTACTCTCGCCAAGCATTCTGAACTATTGATCAAAAGTAGCCTTATTGAAGGAATGAGGGATGGAAGGAGTCACTAAGAAGGGACGGAGTGGTGAAAAGCATCAATTTAACTTGTGCACAAACTAGTGCTTAACTACAAATATTATTAACTACAAATGTCTCCTTTTGCTGTCAGTCTTGTGACTTGTTTCCTATGTGATTTAGCTGATTGCCCAAAGGGACATTCTATCTACAATTCACCTTGGCAGCCTATACATATTTAAAGAACTCAGTCCCCTACAGTTGAATTAAATGCACAAAATAAGACAAAAATCTGTTTTAAGTTCTCCATGTGGAGTCTCTTAAACATTTCCCATTGAAAGTACTTCGTTTGCATATCATGCCAAGGGTGATGTCATAAACCGGAGACATCACAAAAAAACATTTTAAACAGGTTTTCCTTTTGATCATTTTTATTCTCAACGTTCAGATAAAAAACAATGGTGGAGGAAGGCTTATAATGTGTGCTCACTAAGCTTTGCATTCTTTATAGAAATCAGCTGTCGAAATATATATAGTGTAGGTTCACTAATACTTGCAAACCTGAAAGCATGATTACCCAGTAATTCGGGTTGAAAAAAAGATCAAGTTCAACCCTTTTCCCAGTCATTTCAAATTCTGCTTTCAGTGGGGGGGGGGAAATCCTCCTTGACTCCGAATGGCATAAATAGCCCTCTATGGCCTGGTATCCAGGCTCCTTTTAAAGGCATCTAATCTATTGTAAAGAGATGACATACATACAGGTAGGTCTGAGCATAACATATGTCAGATATATCGTGTCGGATATATAGTACATACAAAGGTGTCAAAAGGATAATAGAATAGAGAAGGTCCCAGTGAATCGAATAGCAATCCTGGATCACTCACAAGTCCCTTCTACGCTCCTTCGCAGCATACGTCCACAGGCGTACATTGAGGACTGACACTCCTTCCCACAATATGAGCACTAAAAACATAAAAGATTAGTCCATTCTCTGCCTTGAACATATCTTGTGGATGGGTATATTGACACAGAGGGATACCGTCCCTAGTCAGACGTTATGTTAAGAAAAGATGACATACAAGGCGGTTTGAGCATAACATATATTCGATATACCGTGTCAGAGACATCCGACATTCAAGGTTGCCACAAAGGTTGATAATAGAAGACGGGTCATAGTAATTAAGTGACATATGTACTGTGATAACTTCATTACAGATTCAAGGAACAAGTTCCAGGTAAGTCAAATGGCATTGGTCGGTCACTAGCATCTAATATATTTGATAGCATCACCTCTTTAGGCAGTGTATTCCAGACCTTTATTGTCCTTAACGTAAAGAATGCCTTCCGTTGTCGTAGATTAAATCTCCTTTTTTCAAGTCTTAAAGGGTGACCTCTTGTCCTTTTGTACCGTTCTGTTAATGAACAGGTCTTTAGAATTTGTATTGGCCGTGTACTTATTTATATAGCAGCATCATATCCCTTGTAAGACGCAGTTTCTCTAAATGTGTACACATTTTACTTTCTAGCCTTTCTTCAGAACGAAAACTTTCCATTCCCCCTTATTACTTTCGTAGCCCTCAGCTGCACTTTTTCTACTTCCATACTTCCAAAGTTTTTTTTTTGTTTGTTTTTTAGAAACGGTGCCCAGAATAAAACTGCATATTCAAGGTGGGGTCATACCATGGACCTGAAAAGAGGTCGAATAATATCTTCCTCCTATGAGTCAATATCCCTTTTAATACATCTCAATGTCTTTTTGGCCTTCTACAATTGCTTCCAAATCTTTTTCTTTAGTAGATTTTCCCAAAGAAACACCATTTAAACTATAAATGTCATTATTGTACCCAAAATGCATAATTTTCACTTGTCCATATTGAATCTCATTTGCCATTTATCTGCCCAGTTACACTGTACGTCCCCACAAAGGGAATATGTCATTTAAACGACAAAGTAAAAAAAAACAAAATTAAAGGAAGCAAGGTTTAAAAAAGATTCTCTGGAGTAAACCTAACATGTTTCTTAATAGATACACGCAGGTTACACTCAGTGGTGTCTTACTTCTAAGACTCATTGGTGGATGATGGAGAGCATGGAGAATGTAAGCAGCGAATCAGAGGTCTGTTCTGCTCGTCTGATCAGGGTCTTCTTTTTCTGTGGAGAGAGACCCTCATTTTTGCATATGATCAGAAGAGGGGGCCTTGTTAAGGTTTGCTGATCCCAAGCCAAAACAACTGTCTCTCTTTGTGCTAGCAGAGAGCCAGTCGCCAACCAGACGGCTGCCTGCTTCCTATGGAAGTATGGGAACTGCCAGTCATAGGATAAACTGGCGTGTACTGTCATAAGTACACTCCAGTATATCCTCATACTAGGGGCAACTAGCTTTTCATTTGTGCTTCAACATAAGAAGCACAAGTGACAATAAAAGTTTACTGTCCCTGTAAAGAATTTTGCTGGTCTATTTCCATATGAAAATGATTTATTTCTAGTTTGTGGCAGTGATGGACCAGATTCATGCAAAACCTTCTATCTCCCTGTTTGATTATTTGTACCATTCAAATATAAACTCCGTGTGAACATAGTTGTTGTGTTGGCCTTGGCTTCGTCCTCCATTTCTACTTGCAAAACAGATCAAGGGTTATCATTATCATCCCGCACACTCACCCCACTTGCAGGTGCTACTTGTTATGATAAAGGCATTTTTTTATTTTCTTAATCAAAATGGTCCTGTAATGATTTGGAACAAGACAGATCTCCCACGAACAGGTGCTTCCAAACTGAAGGACATGTCTTACCGTGTCTGAGAGGGTACACACAGATTTACAGGGGGATATCTGCAGGTGTCTGTGTATTATACCGCTTCCTTTTGTTTAAATTTAAAGATGCTCTTTCTTAACCCAAAACCCAGGAAAGTCATAATACACTACAACGGTCCCTGTTAAGATTTGCTTCCTGTGTAATGTGCCCAGCCAGACCTTCAGAATGCCCAACATGCAATACAAACAGCAACAATAAATGCGGTGGCCTATCAACCCCTGAACAACCCCGGCCCCCTTAGTAATAAAATTAGAAGCCCTGGCCCCCCAATAAGCGGCTTAATGGCTCCCATTCCCTTGTTACACATTTGGGAAGGTCAGGGCAGGTAACCCTGATGCCCACCGCTATAAGAAATGGGGTTGGGCAAAGTGTCTCAAAGTCTCAATAAGCCAGTATTTTTCCACTCAGTATGTCAGTATTTTGCTAGTTATATGCCATCCTCCTCCCCCATTCCCCAGTACTTACCTTACTTGCTGCTCCGTGTCCTGGTCGTATCCTCCGTGCAGTCTTCCCTCCTGCACGGAGGAGAGAAACACAGCCATGCTTCATAAAGTAACCAGCTGGAGGGGAGTGCAGAGGAAGGGAATCAATAACATTTTTATTACATATGAAAATGTATTTAAAAGTTCAAATAAGTGTAAATGCAACTAGTTATAGTGAGAAAGAGATAAAGAGAGAGATGTCTGTGTGTATAGATATAATTAATAAGGGTGCCATCAGGGGTGGATCCAGAGTCTGATCTCAGGGGCGGGGGCACATTCCGTCTGTCTTTTCCTCGACCCCAGTGTCCTTCTGTCGCTCTCCTCTTCCTTCCCATGTCTGTCTGCCTGGCTCTCTCCTCTTCCTTCCCATGTCTGCCTGTCTCTCTCCTCTTCCTTCTTATGTCTGCCTGTCTCTCTCCTCTCCCTTCCCATGTCCGCCTGTCTCTCTTGTCCTCCTTCTTATGTCTGTCTTTATATCCTCTTCTTTCCCATGTCTGTCTCTCTCCCATTGCTTCCCATGTCTCTCTCCTCTCCCTTCCCATGTCACTCTCTATTCTCTTTCCCATGCTCTGCGTCATCACTACACGCGGGGAGCAAGAGCAGCATGTATTGAGCGCTCAGTGTGTTTAACACACACAGAGCCCATGCTGCCTGCGTTTCCCCGCCGAAAGAGCCACCCTGCGCTCCACTCAGGTTGGGGGCGGACCTTCACCGATGCGGTGAATGTGTGTAATATCTACTTGTCCATGTCTGTCTGCATCTCTCTCCATCAGCCCCTCCCCTGGGCCTTACCAGCTTCCACTTGGGATCCAGATTATGTACCATTCATGGGTATATTTTACATTATATAAATGATCAGATGAGCAGTCTCAGAGAATTAACCCTTTATTACATCAATAACACACACACAGACAGTGTAGGTTTTATACCTGGTGCTGGCTGCAGGCAAGTTGAGAAATCTCTCCTGATTGGTTGAGCCCTCCACCACACAGAGCTCGTGACAATGCACCAAGTCCCTAATGTGCATAAACTTCTAATAGTATGCGCATGGTATATACCTATCCATTTCTTGACTTGGATGTGGCTGCACATGCAGGCAGTATGTACAGTGCTTCCCCATTATACAAATGTGCAATGAAGACCCTACAGTTTCCTCCAAAGTCCTTTGACCTTTCATGATAAATTTTCTTTAGTGAATAATGAACCATTTTATGATTTTACCTGGATTCTCTGCAGACTATCTGTGTTCTTCTAGAGACGTGGACTCCAGTACTGCTCACAGTACTTGCACAGTCTGTTAAATTACCGTGCAGACAGACTGCAACACAGGATTTTCTGAAGTTAGCAAATTGAACCCTTAATGCTAAATAACTATTCAGTGGGCACAAATATTCATTTACCCTCTTATTTTCTCTTTTCTCTTGGCCTTAACCACATTTGAGGTCAGTTCTGCCTCTTTTCATTTGATTGGAGTTACACATGTGAATCTTAATTCATATTTATCATACCTTAGACTACTAAAAGCAGCACCCTTGGCTCTGCTTCCAACTGTGTGACCCCAGGACTGACTGTGACAATTTGTAACTGAGTATTTAGATTTATAACCCAAGTAGGTTATTTCTGTGCTCTATCTCTGCGCTTTCTAATACTACAGTTCTAGCCAGTGTACATTGAACGGTTTAAGGGTCTACTCAATAAAGAGAGACTTGCAGGGAATTGAGATGTGAATGTCACACTTTGGGCCAAAGTAGATGGAAAAAAAAAATGTCCAATGCAACTGAATGGGAGAATTTTTCCAACTCTGCTATTGTGGTCTTAAGTTTGAAATTCCCTTCTCAATTCCCTGCAATTCTCTCTTGAGAAGATACTGGCTTTTAGCTTCTTCTGCCGGATGACAATGTCAGCTGACATCCGGCAGAAGAAACTAGAATGCTGGTGTTCTGCCTCTGCAGACACCATCCTTCTTCCTGCAGCCAATCAGAGCGCAACAGGGGCGGAGCTTGCACCCTTCGCGCTGTGCTTGGTGTGACAAGGAGGTGCGGTCACCGCAGGCGCTCACCTGCGGCCCGCATCTCCTTGTCACAGCAAGCACAGCATGACGGGTGAAAGCTCCGCTCCCATCGCGCTCTCTGACTGCACCTCTCCTCCTGTGCACCAGCCCAGGATTGGCCATGCCTGCGGGCGACTCATGCGGGCACCGTGTTGGTGACCCCTGCTTTAGAGTATCCAGCAAAGGAATAAATTGTTTTGGGGGTTTCCCCAGAAGACTGAAAGCTGCCGGCGCGTCCAATTCCCCACAACAGAAAATAATTGTCAGATGATGTTTATACCTTGTTTGGATTTAGCTCCATCAAGTACCCAATGTACAGACAACCTTTCCAGAGCTTAACTGGATAAGTAAAAGCTGTGGGCCCTTTACAGAGGTAATGAGCTGCACGAATATACAACATCTATTACTGCACTGCAAAGTAGCTGTTCACAGTGGTATAAAGCATGTCTGCCCTTTAATTTCCATTGCACAGAAGCTTTATAATTAAGAATGTTTACCTTGCCAAATTACATAGTATTTAAACACAGAGACAAAATCACTGCAGAATGCACACAAGAGATTTTAAAGGTACGGTGCACTATTTGTTCTGTGTGAGCGACAAGGGCCCAGTGAAGAGCGACCGTAATTGGTCTCTCATTAAACGGTTCTATTTTAAACTGTAAACTGTGACCCTTTGAAGGGTAAATAACCTGGAAACCACAGGAATACTGGGACCCAAAGTGGCACGTTTGTGCTGTTTGGAGTCTAATTGTCCTAGAAACCATGAGTTGTTGCCATATTGGGGATTAGATTTAAAGATAATTTGGGGGGGCTCTGGTTTATAAGTGATCTAATTGACAGGAGCATTCCATTGGTTTCTATGTGACGATCACGTATAGACAATTCACAACCAAAGATTGCTAATCTCTCTTAAAGCACCTCTCCTAGATGAACAAAAGGAAGATTTAGTGACACCACATGGCCATATCATACGTAGCCCACCACCTGTGCCTGGAGTCAAAAAGTACCACAGAAGTTCAGGACCCCCAACTTTTGTTAGGAGTTAGCGTCGCTAGCGCTTGCGCCAATATTGTCACTATTTGGCGCTATTTCCCTGTGCAGTGGTTTTATACATAACTCCGAATACATTATAGATTCTCAAAGCACCAGTTACATGTTGAAAAGATGAATGTAAAGAATGAAAGAGGCAGAATTGAAGAGAACTACAAGACTTCGTACCCAACTGACAACTATACCTAATGAATATGATGATATTCCATGGGTTATCCCAGGTCCATGCACTAGCTGAACACCATAACAACCCATCCCCCTGTATATACTATAACTGCTGCTCCACCGCAGGGCAGGATTAATTAAATACTTGGTACAGACAGAATGCTGTAGGAAGGAATTCCTGGAATTCTACTAGTGTAGCACTTGCCCTGGCCACTGCCTTCTATAGGTTTAAATTAAACAAAATTAAAAAAAAAAAGATGCAATTATTATAGAGGGAATAATGCCAAGATGTTAAAATTAACCGATCCTGAATTGCTTTTTTAAAACATTATCTGTCTGGTATAGTAGGAGATAAACCAAGAACAAGGAATCTGTTACTAATATGTTTTTCACCTACACATACATTGCTATGTAGGGGACCACACATTATTTCGGTCATTCAGGGACACAGACAAGCTGTTGGCAAAAAGGGTGCTGAGAAGCTGTTTGGGTAAAAAGACGGTACTGAAAAATTATTTGGGGAGAAGAAATCAATGACAAACTGTATGGGGTCAGAGATGGCCTACGGCACACCGAACACATACTGACACCCGCAAGAACTGCTGTCTGGGCGTCGGTTCCAGCGCTGAACTGTCAGCCGTCTAGGACAGTTCACCGCCGCAGTATCAAAGTATAACTGTCAGTGCTTACAAATAAACAGCAATAACCTGTCTGCGCAGCGTAAATCATCTCGCGATGAAGCAGCCGCGCTTTACTATCCCATCCGTGTCAGCTAGGCCTTTATCCTCCTCCACACACCTTCCTTAATTTTATATTGAGCTAACCCCTGCTCTACTTTACTTGTTTTCATTTATGTATCTAAAGCAAATGTTGCACAGACGGAGTATCCCTCTTACAAAATGTTTGGGACCAATAAGATATATAAAGGTCTCTCAGCACTCATGGAACACAGTATTATCAATGCAAATTTAATATAGAGCATATAAATCACTATTACTGAGATTTAGCTGGGCATCGTTGGGAACCCGCCACTGGCATGTCAGGCCTCCCCATGTGGCTTTTAGGTCGACTTTTAAAGTCACATTCGACCTTCTTGCGCTATTCTCAAGATTCAGTGAATAGCCTTCTCTTTCTTAAATTGGAGAGGCAAAGGTTTACTAGTACTATCAGGAAGTATTACTTTAGGGAAAGAGTAGTGGATGCATGGAATAGTCTTCCAGGAGAAATGCTAGAGGTTAATACAGTGAAAGAGTTTAAGCATTCATAGAATAGGCATAAGGCTAGCATATATTTATATTATATATAATAAGGCAGACTAGATGGTTCTTACCTCTGTCATCAGTTAATTCCTCCACCACCATTCCTTCAAGAATTAGATGACCTTAACATACAAAGCCCTGCATGATCCCAACATCCATTCTGCCGTGATCACTGAATAATCACCAACATAACCTTTATTCTCATGAACCTTTTTTGAACTCATGCCTGCAATACGTCTCTTCAGCTGCCCCATATTCCCCATATATCGCACCTGTCTAACTGATGCAGTAACCCCATCTTGTTCTCTAGTCCAGACTTTCACTTCACCTTTTAACACCCCCCCTTGGTTTCACAAGTCAACCATCCTCTCTGGATTTTAAGTATGTTAGCAGAGATTTTACTGCTCATCTGTAATTGACTTCATAACATCCTTTAAAGGACAACTGTAGGCAAAAAATAGCTCATGTTTAATTGAAAGATTGCATGAAGTGTAGATGGTGTGTATGGAGATACTTTAATGAAAGAATACAAATAGAGCACTTGTTGCTTCATGTAGCTCTAACAGGGGGCAGACATGTTGTATAGAATGTTGGGTCAGCTCTGCATTAACCTTCATGCAGATGAATGAAGATCGGACCCAAGATTCTATCCAACACGTCTGCCCCGTTAGAGCAATATGAAGCAATGAGGGCTCAATAAAGTACAATGTATCCTTGACCTATCTTCCCCCCTCAACAACTACTCTGGGGAAATCCTGCTGTGGAATGAGCAAAACTACATATTGCCAACATTTAGACACCTGTGGAATTACATTTCCAGTCCACCAATTTCCATTCCATTTAATTAATCTTTATAAACACCAATTTAAAAAGGTCATTTGATGCTAGACCCCTTTATTAGATTACCTGCCCCATAGGAACATGACAGCAAGGCAACCGATTTTGATACACACCTTCAAAAGATATTTTACAAACGTTGGTTGGTAACTAGATAGACGCACAAGTGAAAGGTTAGCTGTCCCCTAGTGTGACGATAAACTGGCAGACACTTTTGATGGTACAATGCTAGTTTATAAGGGTTCGGTATTTGTATTGGGGTTCAGGGGGGTTTTGTATGTGTATTAGGGCTTGCGGGGTTACACAGCATATTTAACTGTTAAGTGGTGCTAATATTCTGTTGAATGCAACAATAAAGGTTTGTTGGAATCTTGCAGATAAATGACAAAATTATAATTTAACTGTTTAGAAGGCTATTTTTTTTTAACCAAATCTTGACCGTCTTCTCCCAGACACAGCATTTATCAGGACTCAGACATCCCTATAACTATGGTGTGGATGTCAACCAATCACGTGGATGTTGTTCAACAGGTTTCCACCTGACATGTAGTAACCTTAACCCTTTAAGGACCAGGGATTTTCCTGGGCCAAGGACCAGAGCGTTTTTCAATTTTTTATACGCGGTTTTTGAAACATAAATTTCCTCTCTCTCATTTAACGTACCCATACAAGTTATATGTTGTTTTTTAGAGGACAGTTAGAGCTTTCTTTTGATACCCTATACATAAAAATGATTTACATTTTAGTATTAAAAAATACATATAAAAGAGGAAATTTTTGAGGAAAAAAAAGTTTTTCCCCATTATTTTCCCAATAATAAGCTATATAACTAGTGCAACACTAACCCACTTATCCACCCTAATTAACTAACTAATAAAAAAGAAAAATATTGGTTCCCAAACCCCCCATAACAAAAAAGACAGAAAAAAACTCTGAAGAGTGCGATGTCAGATCAGTAAAAATCATGCAACAGGCATGCAGGGGTTAAATTTTATTAAATAAATATATTAAAATTACCTTTATTTATTAAAAAAAACTTTATAAATTGTCAAAATAAAAAAATCTGTTAAAAAAAAAACTAAATGAGGGCCATAAAGTGGAAGGAAACTGATCACAGTTAAAAACTGTGATCAGCAATGAAAGGGTTAATTTTTTTAATTTTTTTTTTACCTATGTGTATGTAATTAATTTATTTTTACTTACAGGTCACTCTCTGTGCTTCACTATAAGAATGTGAAGCACAGGGAGTGAATTAGAGGCAAAGTCAGTGTGTGAACACACTGACTTTGCCATCTAATTTGCATGTTATCGCGGTGATTGAGCAATCACCGCGATCACATGGCCGGAAACTGACCGATCGGGTCCAGGAGCTTTGCCTCGGGTGTGAGGCTTAGTCCTGGACCCGTTGCAGACTAGCTGGCGGTGCCCACGGAGCGCACCGCCGGCTAGACTGCATGACGAGTTAACTCGTCATAAGGTCGCTAACGCTGCGGCTCTTATGACGAGTTAACTCGTCATAAGGTCGGGAAGGGGTTAATATAACAGTGTAAATACTCACACATTACAGGGAAGACTCAGTATTACTCGTGTCTAGTGTAAATACAATTGGCAGCATGTTAAGAGCCAGATATAATGTCACTGGTGCCAGCATTAGAGATATAACACATTTAAGGGGCAATACGGTTGTGTGCATTAATGCGATCTCACCCACAACTTACTGCTTATAGTACGCAAGCCATGTCATTAATAAAAAGGAAGCAAATTTGGTATAAAAATATGTTTATTTGTTAAGCCCATGAAGACTTCCAAGATGGCATAATTGTTTTATTTATGGATTCCTAAGGCACATATCACATGTAGAAGTAAATACTGAGGTACAAAGCACATTACTGCCGTAACACTTGACAATCAGAGATCGGGCTGATCAGAATTGCCCCCTCAGCTTCTGGCCTGCTTCTTCTTTTGCACCAGCTCCACGAGCAGCTTGTATCTACATATACAGTCCTCCTGGAAGGAAAGAGAACAGGATTAATACAGAGCACTGGAGAAGCATCGTTCTTGTACTAACATGGTCTTGGCAGTAATTGTATTGGATTTGCGGCATCTTAATGTCCATTACACAGGGTTAATAAATGTCCCGTTTCAGTAACTTGACATAGGTTTTATGCTGGGAGAAGAAGAAGAATCTTTCCACTGTCCTGACTTCATTGTCACTGACACAGGAGCACTGCCCCCTCCCAAGCCATGTCCCAGGCATTGCCATAAACACAATTGTTGAACCCAGTTGGGATTAGGTCGTTTTACACATGGGCACAGAAACACCAATCACAGAGCGGTATTTCATTTTGAAGTGCATGCACATGTACATGTTTAGTTTAGTAAATATGGGTCACTTTTACAAATTACAGGACAGATGTTCGGTTCCAGGTCACTCACTATACATTACTTGCTGTCCAACAATGATCAGATCTGACTTCTAGTTCACACTGACTAATAGAAACATAGAATGTGTCAGCAGATAAGAACCATTCGGTCCATCTAGTCTGCCCAATTTTCTAAATACTTTTATTAGTCCCCCGTTCCCGGTCTTATAGCCTTGTGTCTATCCCACGCATGCTTAAACTCCTTAACTGTGTTTACCTCTACCACTTCTGCTGGCAGGCTATTCCATACATCCACTACCCTCTCAGTAAAGTAATACTTCCTGAAAATAATGAGCAGCATGATATCCCAACTCATCTGGACTACATTTCCCATGATGTTCAGCCAACACCTTGTGTGGTATGGATGTTGTTTGATTATTGCAATTTGCAACTAAATATGTATTAGCTTTACAGGCTCTGTAACATAACATTTATATAATCTTCATAAACCATAATTTAAAAAAAATGCTGGAGGCTTTTATTAAATAAACTAGTCCATTTGAAAGCAAGGTGACTGTTTATCCAAAAAAAAGCCCTTTTAAAATTGCTGTCACAAATCTAAAATAAAAGAAATTGTAAACTTTCTAGTGATATATTTTTCCTCCAACGTACAATTAATACAAATTGTAAAATAATTAGTATTTTGTTCTGCTCACCAAAATCTTATATTGAAGATTTACATAATCAATAAACACAGACTTGAATTAAATCAAATTCCAGTGGGTAAGCTGTACCTGTGTTATATAGTAACATATGGTATAACTTTTAAAACATTATAGTATTGTCAAGTATAGTGAATATAACACTATAGTACAGTATGAGAAAAAATGGACAGAACTGGGTCTTTATATTCTCAATAGGCGACTTTTTATTCCCACTTAGTGAATTTTTATTCCGTGCCGATGATGTCATTATAGTCCAAGAAAGTGATGTCAAAGAGGCACAATTTTGCAACTTTTTTTTTATACATAACATGCAACAAAATACTTAAACAATAATTACTTTTTTTTTTGTTTTGGTGCAGCTGGTACACACATGACAAAATGAAAAATCAGCCATAAAAAAAATAAAAAAAGAACAATGCATGTTTTTCCTAAAAATGATCTTGAATTGCATGCAACAGTCTGGGAGAGTATGAGGACAAAAGCATTCTACCAACTCCCTCTAAATGCCATCTATGGCCCTTAACAGTATACATGCCTCCATCTCCCCTTACATGCCAAATATTTATCATTATGGGTCAACTAAAGCACAATAAAATAAAGTGTAAGCTGATTAATGTCACAATCAAACACGGCAATCCCCTTTAGAAATCATTTGTAGAGTAAAGAAGGGGAAGGACACATGATCAAAGTGGGGGTATGATTTCCCAAATCGCCAAGGAAACCAATGAAACGTTCCTGCTGACTGATCGATGCCTACAACATTGCCCCTGACTTAACCTTTAGGAGTATCCCCAATCTCTTTTGCTCTTAAATACAAGCTCAGTCTAGCATGTTGCATGGCAGAGGAGCAATCAACACATTGCAAGTTTGACAATGAGGTTTCAAATTCTTTATGAAAGTCACACAGGACTTTTGGGGTGTTCTGTTGGTATGTGCTTCACAAAACCTTCCAATACAGTGAACCATCTCCCTCATCTTACTCCTCACTTTAAACCTTGTCACGTACTTTTAGAAGAGGGCACTTAAGCAAACAATCCTATGGGATAGTACGGACTGCACAAGACTCCTGAGGGAATATTCTACACACCTTAGACTTTCCAGCGACACATTTGGCTATTTTATCCCAGCGCTCGGCTGTTCCCTTGGGATATTGTTGCAGAGCTAATTCCAGGAGCTTCTGTTGGTTTTGAGTCCATAGATCTTCTGCAGCCCGGCCCCGCTCCTTTTTGCTCGTATCATCATCACTGTCTCCTAGCTCTGCAGCCTCTTGCTCTGTATCAAAGTCTCTTTGCCTCCTGCCCCTGAACTTGTCCTCTGCATCTTCTCGGATGGATGGAGTTGTGTCGGTTGTTACTTTGGCACTCTTTCGTTTGCGGGCCTTTGCTGCAGTGCCTATGGCATCGTTAGAATAGAGTCCCTGCTCCTCGGAGTCAGGCTCCTCCTCTTCCCGCTGAGTGATTATACTGTCCGATATAGTCACGCTCATCTTTACCGTACACTTTAAATCAGATAATCGCACTGTACCTAAGTATAAGAGAATAAACCAAGTAAGGATAAAGCTACATAACAGCAAGTGAATGAAAAAAGTATCTCTACACGTGCATTGTGAGTATACGCCTGCCAAACGGTGATGGCATGACTTCTGGATTCAAAATAGTTAAAGTCAATCAGCCGTGGTGCTAGAAGAGTATATACTTTTAATAGAAATATGGTAAAAATATGAAATAAACACAAGGTGAAAAGTGAAAGTGCAATTGATGTACAACAAAATTAAACTGTGCATTTAAAAACAAAAAACTATGTCCTGTTTGATTATTATTATTATTAGAGGTACGAATAGTTATAATATAGACGAATTAAGTACTTAAAATAATACGGCTGCAGTGTAACATCTTTAACCAAAGCTCAGTATTTTAATTGCCTCAAAGACAGCCAGCCCCCCCCCCCCCCCCCATAATAAATAATGCAAGGAGCCAACTTCAGCTATAGAAACCACAAATATATCCCTCTTAGACAGGATTTTCATTGTCCCAAAGACATAAGCAACTAAAATCAGACTGTGGTAGAGCTACGTGACCTGCCGATGTATTGTTACAGGAAGGAGGATATTATCAGTTTATGCTAATCTGTGCATTATTTAATCACTTCCCATAATTGAACTGTTGTTTTCTGACGTAGAATAATAAGAAGCCAATTAAACGCTGCTCTGAAGGAAGATCGGATTGATTACTTTCATATGGGTCTGTCTGCCACGTCACCCCCAGCTTTCTCAAAAAATACAGAGCTATTCACACTACTGCTAGTGTACTACTTTATATAGGCTTCATTTAGGCCAACTATTAATCCCTTACACAAAATCCTATAGCAGGGAAGGATAAATGAAATGGGAAAAAATGATATTTTTTATTTTCTTGATCAAAGGAACACACATTAGAATTTCCAGTTACATCTGAAGTAGGAGGTATGCTGGGATCCCTTAATTGAGCAACTACAGTATTATATAACTAATATTACACTACGCGACTTATACTACACTACTTACATTACACTACACTACCAATACAACACTACTAATACTAGTATTTCACTTTGTTATGAAAAAGATAAATCTCATTAATCAGGTTCTCACATTCATTTATATTTCTAAATTAAACATATAGCCTTCTTCTCTGAAAAGGAAAGCCCTGTGTCTTCCATTCAAGTCAGTAGAATGAAACATGTTCTCTATAAATGTACTTTTATTGACCTATAATCATTGCCCTTTCCCATGAATCGTTTTGTCAACTGTTTGGAAACCCAACTTGGCAAGCCATTCTACATTTCTAATCATGTCGTCCCATTATTGGGTTTAATGAATTCTAATGGCAATTTCATGGAATGATGTTAAACACCGACTAGCACAATATGTTATGATTATTTTATGAGCGTAAAGGCATTCTCCTGTGTGCTTAAAAGGTAAATAATATAATGGAAGATGCTCAGTCTACACATATTGTAACAGAATACTTTTTGAGCAATATGTATGTCAAATTCACACTTGTATTTAAAACTCTTTCACCAAATATTGTATAGGTCTCATTCTGCAGAACCTTTAACCAGATACAGTTTTATTCATTTGGTAACAAATAGATATTTTGTATAATCCTGGAGAATGAAATACACTTTGATTTGTTTCAATAAAATTGTATAATGGGAAATCGTGACTTAAATTAAATTAACCAAGGTGAAGTTTTGAGACGCGGGGTGGACATATACTTTATCTGTTGTTATTGGTTTGATTTACATTCATTATTTTGTTTTGACAGTGATTAACAAATGTGTTTTAAATGACAATTAACAGTGCTGGGAAGGGTTGTCACCATTTCTAAAACAAACTACTGGCCATGCGACTGTCTCCGTAGACTTAACATTGACTTCAAGCCAATTTTTTACCGAGCTGCCGGTTAAATACCGGCCAGGTGGCAACCCTAGTACTGGGCGATTTCAGCACTGAAGGTGTTAAGTAACTTTTATTCATCCAAGATTTGGATACTTAAAAGCAAGAACTAAATGGGACTATTGTGGTATGGGAGATGCCTGCTTGGGTGAAACATATGTTGGCTGTTTTACTTTAGGAGTATGGTGTTTACATCCCACTTGTGATATAAACTGAGGACCAGCAGTGCTACATTGTCTCCTAGTGCTGAGGTAAAGTATCACTACATGTCCAGGCAATTATACCCTGGCTACTCTGAGTCTGGACTTATTACATAACAGTATGAGTGGATACAAATCTTCATTACCTTGGCTTGGAGCTTATCACATACTAATATAGCTATCCTGTGGTCTACAGATTTGCTACTTATTATTCAATCTGATGAATCAAGCATATGACTACAGGAGTTCACTACCAATGTAAATTTCAAGGACATACCACTTCTAGTTTTCATATATCTACTTTGTTTTTACATGATGATCATTTCTGTGGATATTTATTAATTTCATGTTTATTTTCTAGTTTCCTATTGTGACATTTAATTATATTTTTGTATGTTAAAGACATTTATATCTTTAGAATACTCTTCGTCTATCTTTTTCTCGGTTTTGTCCCTTTAATGGAGCTTAATGGGGATTTCGACCTGTTGCACTGAACAGATCTTTCATCGGGTCTGTACAGAGGACACAGCTGTAGGTGACTACCCAACAATATACCATTCATACACTTCCAGTGGTTCGTTTGTCTCTATGAAGGTCCCAGCAGATGATGAATGTTTATCAAAGGCCCTGTAGTACTCAGCTTTCCTTCGTTAGTCTCCGGAGCAGAAAGTCTCCGGAGCAGAAAGTATACTGGGTCATTCATCTATAGTACATGGCTGAAATACATTCACACACACATACACATCTTGCAAACCCTCAATGATAATATAGGTCTTATTGATATACTGTCAACAGGTTGGCATCTCCTGAGCAGCTGTAATACACAGCCGGACATAATGCAATTTATACATGGCTGCTTGCTGTAAAGTAGTATCCAAGGTTCAAATACATCAGATGAAGAAATCTAGACAGTGTTTGCAGCATAGAATTGTCATGTTAATGTATATATATCAGGAAACTTCTAATATTAACACAAATAGAGTCATTAGAGCCTTTACTTTTTAGTATGGTAACACAATTAAATTAGCTCCTTCAATAGATAATAATTAGCATATGTGATGCTATGGCCAGAAGACTGGCACCATCAAACATATAAACCCGTTATTTGCACACGTTCTTGAATTTGTGAGCACATTTTAGAGATTGAGATGGGTTAATACTATTTAAAGGTCACAGTGGACGTGTCTCGCATACCACAGACTGGCATCTTTCTCAGCACATTGTTGCAAGAGATGAGCAACTATAGACACACCTGAGGAAGAGGAAACCGACTCCTTTGCCTGCTTTGCTTTTGTGGTTACCTGAATGACAAATAAAATAAGAATAAGGTCAATGCATGTTACAATAAAACCTGTGAGATGGCTCCATTTAGGATCATCCCAGACATATTTCCCATATCTTAATAATGCAATGGATTTGGTCCCACAGCTAAGCTGTCACAAAACAACTGTTGTACCAGCTACACAACTATTTTGTTTGTTTATAAATGGCAGTAGTTTTATTATAGTTACATCCTTAATTTAATAGCATATGGCTGGTAGGCAGGTATTATAAATTCATTTTGAACTGTTAATTCTAAGACCAAAAATGTAGCTAATATATAGTACATCCAGTATATGATACATCCAGTATATGATACATCCAGTATATGATACATCCAGTATATGATACATCCAGTATATGTAAGGGCTCAGAGCAAACAGTACGTGCACTCATCTCCATCTTCTCAAATTGATAACAAATGGAATGACATCAGATGAGATGGGGCTGTGTAGGAGCACACAGGAAACCATATGCTTGTTTAACATAGGAAGTCAATTTCAAACCTCAATACTGAAGTAAAACAATGTCTAGTTCCATAATATAAACACAAATATAAAATACACACATACAATGATATATATATATAAAAAATCATGCACACAGAAATACACACACATTTAACTGCCCGGGACCTGATCATTTACATTTTATTTCAAAACAGATCATTTATAGTGAGCCTGTTTTGTGTATAAAATGAGTATCAGGCCGGGGTTCATACAATAAGAACTGGTTTGTATACTTTGTCCTCCCCTTTTCCTTCTACTATTTCTCTATGGAGACAGCACAGCCAGCTTATCTAGCTGTGCACCTCTAATCACATGGCAAGGTACCATAGTAATTAAGAAAGTCGCCTTAAATCTATCCACCTGTCTGTTGTTTTCCTCCCTACCTGAGCCTTTTTCCAGGCAGCCTGCAAATCCCCTATCAGTCTGCTATCGCAACCTGAATGCAGGAGATTAGTAACCACAGAGAGCAGCCGAATCAGTTTACATCCTCTCAGGCAAGGGAGCAAAACTACTTCACAAGTATGAAATCTGAGTATTTGCTGCCTTTAATTTAAAAAACCTGCAGCTAATAATCACATTATGGCCTGTTTTGCATGCCAGACAGTTTGTGTTTCCTGTTATTTTTACAATTTAAGTGGTCTGTGTGGTTACAAAAATCATCTGGTGAAAGCTATAAATTAACATTAAAAACATTTTACCCATGCTAAGTTTGTGTGTGGCCACTGTAATATCACACATGATACACTTATCTGTTCCTGCAACTAAAGCTAAAACATTACATGTAAAATAAATAAATAAATACACGGTATATAGATATATTATCCCCCCCCGCCCCTCAAATTTACATATACTATTTTATCAGAATGATTACAAAGCACAAATTTTATTTAAAAATAAATAAATAAATACCACAGTTCTATTGAATGGTGGTCCAGCACTTATATAAACTCAACAAACCATACAAAATGGTACAGACATTTCAATTCATATAATCTGAATTTCTTTTTTTCAGTGTTACAAACTTTTTTTGTATATACAGTTTAAGGGCAACATGCATCCGTAACGAATGCTCTTTAAGGTTTCACAGTTGACTCAACAGTGACAAAGAAAAACAAAAAACACTCACACTAAAAAAACTAAATAAAAATGGCTCAACTGTTCTTAAAAGGACGGCAATGAGCGCTCAGCCTCAAGCTAAAGATTCAGCACGGAAAATGGGTCAAGGAACAGATGTGCAGAGGCTGACACAGGTAACCAGGTCAGCAGACAGGAACTTTGATTAGCGCTCACTAAATCTGGTTTTTCTTCCGTAATCAGGTATTTCATGTAAACAAATTTAATTAACCCTTTTCCTGCGAGAGGGCAATGTAAGTCACCGCCTTCCTGCAACGTCTTGGAAGCCGTTATGTGACGACCACCAATTGGACGTTTAAAAAACCAAAACACCAATATGTATATTGTGTGCATATAACTCAATACACAAGTCCCAAGGTCCCTTGAAAAGGACTATTAATGTTTACAATGGTGGCGGCTGGCCTCAATGCGCACTGAATATATTTTAATAGACTAAAAATTGTATATATTTATAAAAGATGTCTGAACACAAAATGAGGGCATTTAACATCACGCCATTCACTGAACAGACATTATTTGTGTGGACAATTGTGAGTTTTCCAGGGCTCAGAAAATAGTCAACCTCGTTTGATCTTACATATGATTAACCTTAAACAAAACTACTTAGCCAACACGTTTCACACACACAGGGGACTATTCAATAAGAAGTGACTTGAGGAACAAACGTGTTGAGTTTTCCCTGTTAGAAGAGCCAGCTGGCCTTGCACAATGTTTAAAGCTGTAAAAATACATTCAGCAGGACTCTGCTCTCCATCCAAAAGGAACTCACCAGGTTTGTCCCTGAAATTTTAACGTAGCCTTAGTGAACAGCACATTATTGTTATGATGACATTCCTGGGTTATACAAAGCTGTTAGGGCCTATGAGGTTTCCAGTTTTCACTATGGTAGAGTTGGTAAAGTAAAGCTTCCGATTGGCTGTCAGCCCATCAGTGGCCTTCTTCATTTTTAAATTAAATGCCCGCTCTACCATGCAGGGATTTCATTCTACACCCGTTCTCCAATGAGCCCAAGTGCTTTTTTTTTTTTGCGTTCAGCGGATTCATTTTATTTTTGAGTTCCCCCTTTCTCTGGGACGAAGATCACGACTGATGGGATCGGGGACACCATGGGACATTTCAGAAAGTATAGTTTTCAAGAGGGTGGGCAGTGAGTGACCACTTCTTGGAACTCAAAGGATGGGTTTTATTTACAGGTATTGTTAATGATTTGTCCTCATCTACCTGGGCAAGTTAGGGGCGGGGGCGAGGGGGGTTTGCACCTCTGGCCCGCCTTAATAATGACAGGCCTGTGAGCCGGCCAAATGACTCCCAGCCTGCATCAAATACATCGGGGGCCAGGGCTGCAAAACAGGCCAGCAACAGTTTTTAAATGATTTACATTTAAATTCTCCAGTACATTTAACTGGATAATTGAAATTCCTCAAATTGTGCTGTTTCCGGGCTCTTTTTGGTGGAATTCGACTGAGTGGGGCGAATCCATCAAATTCACAGGGCCGAAATACCCGATCTGAATATGGACAAAAATCAGCCCCAAATGGTAGAAAATTGCCAATTAGTTAAATTTCGGAAAATTCGGAAATTCAGCTACTTTGACTGATCCACACTTTTTTCGCCATATCTGCATATATGGAGTTGACCCCAGAGATACTGTGCAGGACACTGGTTTCAGAACAGACACGCAGCATCATGCGTAAGTGCGAACAAGTACAAGGTTTTGAACCAGGTGCCAAATGCAAAATAAATGTAAGTGACCCAATTAAATCTCTTGATTTGCACAAGAACATAGATCTAAAACACGATTTGGAAATGTGCATGCTTTATCATTTTTTATGGAGTTGTATTTTTATTTATTTTATTTCCAGAACAAACTTGCCCATCTATTCTAGAAGACGGGGTTATTGTAAACAATATAAATGGCATTGTTTTTCTGTGATCAGGTTACAGTAGCTTAATTCTTAAACCTCTAAGCACCAAAATCCCCTGTACAGCTGATCAGTTACAGCTGTTAATTGCAGAGCAGGGGACTTGCTCACATCTGCTTCTTGCTTACTTAGTTAATGGTTCACTTCCAGGACCTAAAAAAAGGATTGTGGTCGCTTACAAAAGACAATGTCAGGCTCCATTCTGAGCAGGCCTTTTACACTGCCTGTCTAGTTCTGGTTTGTCACTCACTACACAATGCTAATCTGAGTGAACTCACATCTGCCACTGATCGACCCAATTCGTGTGCAATCTTCTCCCATCGACCAGGAGTGCCCCCTGGGAACTTAACCATACTTCTTATCAGCAGGCCGAAATCTTCCTCTGTCCATTCGGGTGACTGAAAATGAAACAATTCATTGGACAATGTAAATAAGTACACAAGAGGGGGGGGGGGGGGGGGAATAAACATACAAAATTTAATTATGATGCATAGCTAAAATGTAAACACTCATATGTACTTAATAAAACTAAATGTAAGGATTCCCCTAAAAGAATGCAATAACCAAAACACAGAGCCAGAAATGTACAAAAAAAAAAAAAGGAGAATACAGTGGATTTTGTCTTCTGTTCTAAAAAAAATAAACTGATCATGGGATCTGCTTAATTACAGCAGACGTTTGTACAGGTTTGTGAATATGCAGAATAGTAGAATTCTTATCGCCACAGAATAAGATTATAAAGGGGGGGGGGGGGGGGGGGCGCGCAATGATTTCTGGCTAGGATAATATTTAAAACACAGACAAAGCATAACCTTTAGAGATAAATACCTCATCTAATCACCATTTCCGATAATGAACAGATATTGCATCAAGCACTTTCATTACAGAGCCATCACCATAGAACAACAGTCAGAGGTGAGTGACCCCAGAGACCATCTCCACAGCTACAGCAAAGCTTCTCTCTGACACTAATCCTCCCTGTCATTCTCCCACTGTGCTCGAACCACACTCACATCCGCCTGCCTCACTGCAAGCTTAACGGGCCCTTCTCTGACTTCTTTCACTGTCTCCCCTAATCAATGGTTCAAACGTGCTCTTTTCACCATGTCCAAATGGCAGCTTCACTCATAATCAAAGAGTACTGCCCCTGTTAAAGGGCTTCCCGAAAAGCTGCACCATTTGCATTCATTTGCAAAGCAAACTACTTTTTATTCACTTTGTTCTGCTATCAACATGTTCCCTGATGCAGATGAATTAGCATAAATACAACCTGCCACGTAAGAGTCAGTAAATAATAGCCAATAGCAGGCAGGATTTTATCAATCATCCTATTTCGTAGCCACGTGATCCTTTGTTCATTTTAATTTCGAAAACCTTAAATCTATTCACCATTGCTGGCCTGCTCACCCGATATGTATGCAAATTTATGCACACAGTTTAAATATTACACACTCGGACATTTTTTTATCTGTAGATTACAATCTGACTGTAAAAAACATTTTAGTGGGATGGTCAGAAACAGATTAAAAAAAAAAAGGTAAAAACCTAATAGACACAAAAGGTATCAAAACTAAAATACAAATCTCACATTTCAAGTTGCTGCTCCTGGATATTAGTAGAAAATCTAGCACACAACATATTTTTGTAAAATAAACTTAGCAAATATTTATTTAGATCTGCGATATGTGACTTGTTGTTCAAAACTAAATTGATGCGTAATCCTACCTCCCGCAATGATAAATTATCTTCAATGGGTGATAAACCTGTATAAAAACACACGCGTGTATAGAAAATGGCTAATAAAACACAGAGTACAAATGACAAGATCCTTCTACGTGCACTATTTTTGTTAAATGTCCATGAACTTTAATTATTTTGTCTGGCATGGGAAGTTTGCAAAGTGCAGTGGCAGATTGTGTTTTCTTTAAAGTAAGTTTCATTTCAGAAACCAAGTTTCACACCATTTTAAAACTATTATTAAACAAAACAAAAAGAGAAAAAAATGAAACTAAAGCACAAAAAGTAATTTCAATACGCGAAGTATTATCTGATTGGTTTTCCTTCCTACCTATGTAACTAAGAAAAATATGAAGTGTATAGAATTTTTTTTGGGCCATAATACTGTATCAAAGCCTATTTTCATTTCCATGAATTGATTTTATATCTTTTTTATCTTTGCTATAAAACTGACTGACAATAGTGAACGGACAACAAAGTTGCTTAAATTAGCCCAAAATATGCAAGATGCAAAAATTCTCCAACTCCATTGTGATTTGATTGTGAATAGACTGTATACATCTTAATCTAGTTTAAGAACCATTAGATAAAGTATAGTTCTAGCATCATGGTCCAAGGAAGCTGCATGTTGCACTGAAAGGGGGAGCAGTCTTTTATACGGAGTAAGACATATATGTCTTTTAAATATGATTTCCTAATAAGAACAACAGTGGGGCAGAATTATTTTGTTGATGCTAGTCTCAAGCAATATTATTTTTGTAAAATCTAAATAATAAAAACAAAATAAAAAAATTTGCAGCGTTTGCACTTTTTGCATGCACAACTGAAGGATGCATACTTTGTTACACAGTGATGTATATATATATATTTATATATATATATATATCTGATCTACACAGCGGCATCGTAATACTGCACAAATCCTTCTTTCAAAACATTCTAGTCCCTCTAAAAGGTCTAGGTGATCAAAAGATTACACCGAAACAATTAAAAGGAGAGAGGCTGATTGATCTCGAATTCTGTTGATGAATCGTCTCAAAACATATGCACATCTCCAATATTTGACAAAAAGCTCTGGAGAACGTGTCCTACCTCAGCAGTGGTTAACTGTATCTTTAGCGACAACAGAGCCTATTGCGATCAGACTACCACAGCGACCTCTAGGGTGGCCATGGCATGAATGTTTTAATTTCGGAGCCAACTGTAGCTGTAAAGTCAAATGAATGCATAAGCATACTGCTTTGTCACTTGGAAACATGTGCGGCCAATATTACTGAAACATTGGGAAAAGAATCCATATCTACAGCAGTGTAATAGAGGACACCACATGGTGAGTAGACAGCTGTTGTGGCTTTGCTTGTATTACCATTTTACATAATAAAAAGTCCAGCTCCGAGATTGAATCTCCATACTGAATAGAATATAAAAGTTCAGCAGCACTCGGGAACAAGGAGACTAAACATTCATATCACTTTCTTGCTTCAGTTACATATATATATATATATATATATATATATATATATATATATATATATATATATATATATATATTCTTTTTTTATTTAAAAACATGGACAGAGGAAGAGACCCGGCTAGGACAGCAAATCTGAAATCAGCAATGTTTAATTGCCATCTGTCCCTGTATTGCTGCTGGCTGTGTGTGCTTTCGTGGAGTTAAAAAGAGAATAGAGGTGTAGGTCTATGTATTAATGCAACAATGTACACAGATGAAGGTTTGTCTTACGGTGTACAAAATCTATAGTATGATTTGATTTTCTTGTTGCTTTATTTTAATGCATGGAATGTAAGTGCAGGGAGTGTCAGTTAAGCACAATAAATGAGCTTCCTGACAAGCTAGTGCGTCTGAATTAAATATCATATTGGCTTAAGGCAGGGCTTGACAAACGCCAGAGGCCAGGCAGCCATGTCTTCTAATTATATTACTGCATGTGCCAATATTTGTATTTCCTATAGAATTACAAGGTTGCACCTCTACCACAGCTTCTACAATGGTTATTTTAAGCAAATTAACTCCTAAATTCTACAGACAACTGCCAACACATGTTTAAATATAGAATATTAAAATATTACAATAACATAGAAACAGACATAGAAATAAGACAAATAATCATTGACCTCAAAAGTAAACGTGCAATGTCACATAAAATAATATCCTTAAGGGTAAAAAAAAAAAAAAAAAAAAATTAAATGCTTGAATAGGGGGAAAATAGGATTACACATCACTATTAACTTGTTGTGTGCCAAAAAGATGAACAGAAAATAAATCATGTACTTCAAGCATCTCTAATAATAATAATAATAAAAATAATAATTGTAAGTTCAGGAGTCCTTCTCAAAAAGTGGTTTGAAAAATAATGTTTAAATAGCTAATTTATATAAATCCCTCCGTAGCATTCTTCTGCAAACACAAGTACATTGTTATTTAGGAGTTTAACTATTACAATGTATATCGTTTTAAAGATTTGTACAGAAAAGTGTACATGTTTATTATACTTAGAACACTGTATTCACATATTGTTACTTTAAACAGCATTTTCCCCGTGTAAACTATGGCATCATGATAAAACAGTTTTTTCACTGTAATGAGATCCATCCCTGCTTGATAATTATTTACGAAACCTTATATAAAATCCCCCAAACCCCTCTCCTCTCCCCCCCCCCCAAACAAACAAAACAATAAATATCCAAACCTGTAGGGGATGGTCACATTTTCTATTTGTTAGATTAACCCCTGTGAAAGTGCAGTACACCCATACTAGTTATTTTTACATTTCCTTTGGCACTCGTTAATGTTTATATATTCATCTTAAGCTGACGGAAACTGAAAGGCTGAAGGCCGATAACCTGGCGTTGGGAAGAACTTCACTTGTGACTACAATGAACAGCAACATGTTTTATCAGACATGTCTCTTCAAGGAGCACCAAGGCCACAAAATCCTTCAGATTTCAACACTTCATTCTTACAACCCACTTTGAAGACTTTGTTCAAAGGCTTGGCCTGGATGTGCTTGTTCCAAACTTTATAATTATTATCCAGTTGCTTTCAGAAATAGAATGCAACATATTGTAAAGATGTTTTCTCTGTACGCCATGTATATAAACACACAAAAAATATATATAGGCACATAAATACATATATATGTTGTTTTACATATAATATATATTTAAAAATGTATATACACAAACACGTATCCGTTTTAAAATGTTATTGCATAAAAAAGGACAATTTTGATGAAATTTCTTTTAAAAAAAACTAACTAGGAACAATTGTAATCCATGTTTGTTGACTTATTACATTATTTCAGTGCAAAGAAAACAAAAGGATCTCCAAAAAACCCCAAATTAAGTTAGCTACAGGTCATACATATATTAAACCATGTTTGTTATAGTGTATTTGCATGGTTAAATCTAACCCACATGAATGTTTAGGCACGTCACCAACCGTAACTAAATTTACTATATATTAAAGCAGTAAACAAATTAACAAACAAAAATCTTAATTGTGTCCTAAATGTGTTTATTGCAAATGTAGTAGTGCTTACAAGATTGACACAGCCACATTAAAAGCCTAAAATACTTAAAACCAAGTTTAACTTTTCAGGACAATTTTACAGGGATACTACATAAATAAATAAATAAAAAAAGATTGGATTTCTCAGTTTCAAAGCAATATGTGCTCGTTAATGCATCAAAGAGCTCAAGCTGTATCATCTTTGGGTTTCAATCATGCTGATTTTCATCCCATAGCTTGTTGATTGAGCACACTAGCATTATCACAGCAAAACTGGAAAAATGTTCTTTTAGCACAGCATGCGGATTCCAAAATAAAGCAGTATATCTCGCAAACAATGAGGACCGCAGTATTTAATTTAAGAAATATGTAAGTTTATTTTATTTTTTTTAAAAATCTGAAAATAATTGACATAATCAGATAATGATTGATAGACAGAAGAGAACTTGTATAGAATATAGACGTCGCTAGAAGATCAAGGGAACAATTGGTAATTTGAGCTTGACAAAGGAGCTAATCTTTAAAAAATGGTGAAAAAGAAGAAGTGTAGGTTGGGGAGGGGTCACTAGAAAGCTGAAATTAAAGGAAGATGAGTGATATGCAAAAGGTCCTCCAGTTTAAAGGTTCAGAGTACAAAGAAAGAAAACTAATCAAGTTAAACATTGGTAATAAATTACATTTATAAACACAGCACAAAGAGAAGCTGGTAAAGCTTAGAGAATATAGCTTACTTCTGTTCTTTACATATAAAATAACCAACTGATCTAACATGTATAAAAAGAACCAATTGATCTAACAAGTATAAAATAACCAATTGAAATAACATGTTAACATATATAATATAGCCAATTGATGTAACAAGTATAAAATAAAAAACTAAAATAGTATGCATAAAATAACAAATTGATATAACATTTATAAAAAAAAAATTGATGTGATAACATGTATAAAATACCCAATTGATATAACATTTATAAAATAACCAATTGATTTGATAACATGATTAAAATCTCAGGATCTTATTTTGCAGGATAGCCTTATACACAACTCTGGCATTGCTGAATTATACGGTCTTCCTATTTTATTTTTTTTACATCTCTCCCGGGAAGGTTATTCCAGGCATCTGCGATTATTTAGGTAATATAAAAACAAATCTTACATCTCCTTCATTCTTCTATTTGGTAACTAGTTGTGTGCTCTTGTCCTAGTGCACCTTGTTTCAGGGTTCCATTTTTCGGGACATTAATTCCCTAACGATTTCATACATACCAAATTATAACTGCTGTGGTGGCCATGTCTGGTACAGGGGTGTGTCAGCTAGCCACACTGTCACGGATTAACCACAAAACTGGTAATTCTGAAGAGGCACATAAAGTTGCACATGTAGAATACATGAATAACCAGGACATCAGAGAGAGAATTCAAGACGGCAGTATAAGGCCATGGCATAGTTCTACCCGACAGTGCTATATATTTGGTTAGTAAAATCAAGGTTCACAGTAAATGGCTTGTACATCCTTGTTTTACATTTGACTGCATTAAATATTCGGTCCCCAACACTAATTTAGGGCCGTCCAATGTGTAGACCACTGGAATGGGGCAGAAGAAGGCTACACTTTAGCTGTATGCCGTACCATCAGTGAGAAGGATCTTCAGAGTCTTTCTGGGAAACCAATACTATGCTTCATAAATTATATTGTTGCTATAAGTGAATTTAATTTTTTCATGAGTCTTAAATTCCGAAAACATTTTTTTTGTATGATTAGCAAGCCATATTTCAACATTAATACTAAAATAATACATATCTTTTAAAAAATAATCTGTCCCACTTCTAAAAAAAAAAAATGTGTGTCATTGGCTATTTTACGCCTCTATCTTTTCTTATTTAATTAAGTCCTATAATTTACCCCTCCTAAAGTGTCTAACTGGTTACAATGTTTTGTGTCACCTGTGAAGAAGACACACCTGAGCATATCATTGTTGAAAACACTAAACAGAAAATACCCCATGACTGACCCCTGAGGCACTCAAAGATGGAGCTATCCAAACTGATCACATGAGAGGCTCAGTCATCACATGCCTCGTATCCCTGTGATCAGTAGATAATAGAGTCTGGTCACATGCATATCTGTTTCAAGTAACAAAACAAACTTACATAGAGCGTAGTGAAGCCTGTAACTTTAATATGGCGCCTGCTTAGAGAGTAAGTTGCAGGTAAAGCATGGGAATCTGTAGTTAAACACTACATTACCCAGTTGGTTAGTTAGCCGATCAGACATACTCAGCTATAGACTCTGGTAACTGACTTTGTCCTAACTTTGGCTATTTGGCATCATGTCAAATTGTGCCATACAAACTGCATTCCCCACTTATCACCAGAGATATATCTGTGACCAAGCCCCTGATGGGACCGACTGTGGAGCTACACCTATTATGTACATAAGTAATAATGCACAATATATCAAAATTACCTTTCAAAACAGATAAACCAGGTTATATGATTTTTATCCCAATTAATAAAAAATAATAATACATTTCTCCTGTATAAGACTGTAGGTTTTAACTAATACATCAATGGATGCCCCATTTTTTGGTGGAGGATGTAACAATATGATATAGCCACTTAATTAATTGTGAGCAATTTGGCTCAGATGAGAGTTGGGTTATTTTCACCTGAATCATTAAAAGGGACACTCCAGACACCAACCTTTTGCATGCAAAAAAAATTCCTGAACAAAGTGCAGGTTAAACGCTGACAGATGCATCAAATGTTTGCAAGGATGGAATGTCTTTCAAAAGTTACCTGCTCTAGCTCTGTTTTTATTGCAAGAGGATCAGTTCAGGTGAATTGAAACCTCTTGCATTAAGAATGTTCAATAACAGTGAGCATCCCTGTACATTACTAAGGGGAAGCTCAGATTGATTCCCAGTATTGCAAAAACATTAACAAAAAAAACAAAAAAAACAACCCCACACACAACCAAAGATTGGAACAATTGCATATTTACTATTTATTAAATGCGCCAACTATAATATGAACATTTTTTTTCAGACAGCCAGATCTGCACGTTAATTGTACTTTGCTTTTCTTTTTTAACCGTTTTACCAGCCTCTACACACTTCTGCAAAATGGTAATGGTATATAAATATATAAAGGTAATACTACTCTGCAGCTATATTTGTTTAATTTGCAAAATGTGAATTTATGGAATAGATAATATGACATTGTGTCAAAGTTCATAAAAAGTAGATAAAAAAAAAAAATCAAGCAGAAAATCTGCATAATATCAGTACTCACATTCCTGAGCAAAGGGCCAAGTAATCTCTCAACACTTAATAAGTGCACAAAGACACTACAGGGATGTGTAATTATAGACTAATAAATGCACTTTTCCATTATGTGATTAAAGGCACAAGATGCAGGAATCCATTACACAATATGCAAGGCCATGAAACTACTCCTGCATAACAACCTTCCCTGGTGTGTCTTGCTGCATACATACAGAATTAAGTGATTTATTTAAGAATAATATATATAATGAGCTAATTATCCATCAGCATTAAGTACAAATGCTTGGGATTATGGCATACCTGCCTACCCGCAACAAAAACAAAACATTTCTTTAGATCAACAGTAGAGGGGAAAAAAAGAATTAAAAAAATAAAAATTAGATGTATGAAAAAATTATATAAAATGATGATGCCTTAATTAGTAGAGAAAAATGCAGAGTATGCATATTTAATTAATTAATAACATTTTTTTTGTAAGGCCCAAATTGTATACTGCATTTGCTTGAATATAAGACGACCCCCCCCAAACTTTGGATATTAATTTAGGAAAAAAAAAAAGTCGGAATATATACCCTAATAAAATTATGATGCATTTCTTGTTTTTATTTGTCAATCTGCCCCCTAGCCAATGCATCCCCCCACATCTATCTGCCCCACACACTTAGCTAATGCATTCCCCACAGAAACATCTGCCGCCTTGACTTAGTCTGTGCATCCCCCCAAAGCCATCTGTCCCAAGAATGTGCCAATACTGCCCCCACCCCTACCCCAGACATGGCCAATGCTGCTGCCCCCTCTCTCCCCTTGCTTCCACTATCCCTGGTTGTTAGTGGGGGTGGATGGTGGATGTCAGCACAATACTCACAGACATCCTCCGATGCTACCCGACACGTCAGTCTTCTATGTCGGGTCTCTGGAAGGTCAGGTGACCTCCTGGCTTCCGTCATAGAAGTCCCTACGGACGTGCAGGGCGGCACCGGAGTATGTCTGACATCCACCGGCTGCATGTAAGCAGGATCCCGGTCTGCGGGGGGACCTGGATCCCAGTCTTCTAGTCAGACCTGTATTTGGGGTCCGATTATAAGACGGAGCTTGAATGTCTTATATTCAAGCAAATATGTTATGTCTATGAAAGCCTTTAAATACTATCCAACTAGAAAGAAAAAAAAAGTTGTAATCAGCTAGTCACATTGGAGGCATTCAGACACTTCCTCAATGGAACTAAACGATTGGGTGTCTAGGACAATTCAGCGCGGCGACTTCATCGATGACAGTTCAGCGCGGTAGTTAGATCGCTGAACTGTCAGCAATGATGAATAACGCGGCCGCCTCATCGTGGACGCGGCTATGTAAGAGCTGACAGTTCAGCGCTGAACTGTCAGCCCTTACAAACGTACCAGTTAAAATAAAATACCCACCCTAATAAATGAACCCCCCCAAAGTGCCCCCCCAAACCCCAATACTAAAATTAACCCCCAAATCCCAATACTAAAAGGAACCCCCGAACTCTAATATTAACCCCCAAACCCTAATACTAACCCCCTAAACCCCAATACTAACCCCCTAAACCCAGAACCATAATACTAACCCCCTAAACCCTTATACTAACCCCCTAAACCCTAATACTAAAATTAACCCCCTAAACCCTATTACTAAAATTAACCCCCTAAACCCTATTACTAAAATTAACCCCGAACCCTAAAAATTAATTCTAACCCCCTAAGCCCTAATTATAACCACCCTAAACCCCAATACTAAAATTCTAATTGTAACACTATCTTCTAACGCTAACACATTAAAAATCACCTTTAGCGATGAACTGTCCCGCAATGAAATATCCCGCGACAAGCTGTCGTGTGGTGAAGTGACTGTGGTGAAGCGGCTGCAGCCGCGATAAAGTGTCCCATCCCTCTGATTGGCTCCTAAACAGGATACCCTGCTATGTGTGCATGTTCAGTATCAATACAGACACACAAGTACACCGTGTATCAATCTCAATGAAGCCGCTTGGGGATATATGCATTGTGGGTTGATGTACATTCTTAAAATGCAAAAGCCAAGTGCAATATGCATGCACAGCGCCTCATGGTTATTTCCAAAGGAAAGGCAACAGGAGGGCCGGGATAGTAGAATAAAGTTTGTGTGTGTCTGTGTGGGGGCGGGGGACAAACATACATTTTCTAGACAATTCAATGAAAATATTTTAAAAATTGCTGTAGTTATTAACTGGTGCACTGAAAATATATTCCAAACTGCAATGAAATGCAAACAACATAACTGAGTAGGTTTGGAAATGGAATTTAAGAAACACTCGGCGCTATTACCATATTATTAAAAAGGGTTAGAATAAGCATGTCCCCAGGAAACAGCACATCACGTTTGGTGTTAAGAGTACCAAGCAATGTAGACCTCACTTCTGAAGACTATAAAGTGCGCACCAGTTGTAAATGCAATCTTAGTCCCATCATGGACGCATGGAGAGATGGGGGGAAAAAAGTCTCAGATTTCAGAACAGAAAGAGAAGATTAACTAGACACCAACCATAAGGAAGAGGGGGAAAAAAAGAAAGACAATTGGCATGGAAACCTGCCCTACCACAAAGTGAGATGAGCTCATGTTTAAAATGATTCATGCAATTAAGGAACCAAGCTCAATCCTATGGGAATAATACAAACGTCCAGGCGTAACGTTTAGCATGGCTATCGATGCAGAAATGTCCCTCATCTCCCCTGGCTTTCAGAGGGATTGGTATGAAGGATAAAGAGCATTAACCTCTAGAGTGCCTCAGGTTAGGCAAACACCCCTAGCCCCCCCCCCCCCCCCCCCTCCCCCGGCAATCAGAGCTCATCTCTTAGTTTGCAGGAGGGCAAAGCTAAACCTTTATATTCAGTTTACAGTAAAATCTAGCTGGGCAGTTTGATCTTATCATTCATAAGAGTTATAAGAAAACAAAAGGGGGGTGGAGGGGCATGGAGGTGGAGTAATACTGATCACAGTCCTTCAAATGCAGATCAACAGAAATCTTCTGGAACAAGTGAATGCAATGAGAACAGCTTTCTTGACAGCAGCCAACTTAATTTTGTACTGGATTACATCTGAGTCAGCTTTAGCTCTCTATTGCAACAGTTTAGAAGCAAATTTAATGTGATGCTTAAATCTCTATTTATGCATGTTATAAGCAGTAATATTAATATTTTAGTTCACAAGGTATGCTGCAAGAGAGTTCCCCAGGTTAAAAAGGGCGTCAAATGCATATGTGAAAAGGAAATTTTCTGGTTACAGTATTTAAGTGGTTAATGTTTTAAATGGATTCAAAACAACTGTTTAGAAACAGGAAGGCACCAAGGTAAAAGAATAAAAGTATACATGGTAATGTAACGATAGTCCGGAGTAAACAGTGATGTGAGGCAGGAAACAGATTGTAGAATTTACATCCTGTGACAGCCAACATGAGCAACTGCATTTGTTTGTATGAAACTCTGATGATGAAGAGAAATAAATAAATAGAATCTCACATGTCAACTGCTCCAACACTTTCATTTCCTTAAACCAAACAAACATCACAAAATACATGCATAATATATGCACATGAACTGGATACATTCCTGAAGACAAATGGCAGTTCTAATTCTGGTCATTGTTACAAAACAGGACATATTGCAGCATGGTCTTTAGCATCATGTACATGGTACAAATGTGTACCAGACAAGAGGTTATGCATGCTACATGTAACACAATAACTTGGATGGTTAACATGGGTACACTGGGCATGGACGACTAATATGGGATCGTACAACTTTTTTTCTATATAGATGGTAAAAAACAAAACAAAAACATTTATACATGCATAATATCTAGGGTGACATGTCCTGGATTTTCTGGGACCATCCCGAAGTGGGGCGTTTTGTCCTCAGCAGCTTCATTCCAGGGCAATGGAGATTTCCGAAAAATAAGCGTTCTGGGTGAAGCTGGCCAATCTGTGCTCTAATCATTAAAGGGCTTGCATTTCTATGTGGTCCACAACCTTGAAGCCCCTTTAAAGTCCCCACATGAATTCATAATGGATCAGAAGTTGGACGATGCGTCAGGGATTAGGGAGGAGACCTTAAAATGACTAAAGTATTGTATTATAGCCCCATACTCTATAGTATTTTAATGTCCCCCATTAATTCATGATGCACTCTCCAACGAGTGCGAAATGCACTGTCCCGTTTCTGGGTTATATTTATCGGTGAAAAAATATCAGCAACTACTAGCAACCATCTTTTTATTTTCATTGTGTGATCCATGGAAAGAAGCATCCTGGTTAAAGCTGAGCACCTTCTTACCATGGTGGTAATTATCTCCTAACCCAGTCAGCCTTTTAATGTTGGATCCAGCATTACGGTTCATGACACAGAATCTAATGGTGTACTAGTTGGGATCGTGTTGCATATGGACTATTCTTATTGTTAGCTTATAACCTGTGCTGTCATAATCCATTCCAAAAATGTTAGAAATACATGTATCCTTGTTGATCAAATAAAATCCTGTTTTACCTTTCTACTTATGTGTATTTTCTATTTAATAATTCTATTTTTCTTTAAACCCTTCATGCTAGTAGGATGTTCTTTGTCATCCTACATTACAGGTGTCTAGATGCCTGTAGGGCGGCATAGACTAACCGAGCATCACCTAACCTGCAGCTGGATCTCCTCCATTGAATAAGGCCTCTTTGAGACTCAAAGTGAGAATACAGGCAAACCGGTAACTGCCAACTAAACAAACAAAAATTACACAACCAACATGAAACATGACTAGGGTTTCCACCTGGACGGTATTTTACAGGCAGGCCGGTAAAAAAAAAGGGCATCAGGCCAATGTTAAGACTATGGAGACAGTATCAAGGCCGGTATTTTTCTGAAGAAAAGGTGGCAACCCTAAACCTGACATATATATATTAAATACACACGTGTGCTTAACATTAAATAGCAGAATACATGGTTTTCCTGGTTATGTTCCTTTAAGAACAGTTTCTGAATTAACTGTGTATTTGTGAAGATGTTTTCTCACGAGAGGCCAATACCTTTTACAGGTGACTAGCATTCTGGTCTGTTGATCCTTTGAGTACCACCTCAAAAATGAAAAGTAATTTGACTCCAAGTGGCATGCATACTGGTCCAATGTTACAGAAGCCCAGAGAGGCAATGTATTCTGTATATTGTTTTGACTTGTTTTCTAGAGATAACAACTTGTTAGCTCGAGAAAACAAATCAGAAAAAAATCCAAATCCACGGCCTCTCTGGGCTTCCGTACAAACCTGCTCAATATGGCAGGTTTGAAACTACTGCCTCTGGTCAGTTTATGCCATCTCTTAAAATGAGACAAAAACGTCATCACATAAAAATAGATAGAGGACTGTAAAACTATATTCCTCTTTCAAAAAGATAAATCCCTATTATTTCTCAGGTGGTGTAGTGTAACACAGCAGAGAGAAGTACTTGTTTGTTTCTGTGAGTGTCAATTATACAAATTTGAGATTACAAGGCCCCAACCAACTGCAGGATTAAAATAATTAAATATCCAACTCTATACTGGTAGGGGAAAATGATCTGTAGAGTGACGGCAATAATACATAATTAAAATTATTTTAAAATGTTGTAATATTTTATGATCGCATCACCAAGTGAAACATACACTGTAGTAATGATAACCGTGGCGTAGAAGACGAAGCTCAAGGTATAGCCCCATAGTGTCAAATCATAAAGTACATTACATTTATTAATATAGCGACAAAAATTTACGTAGCACGTGGTACAGAGCTTAAAGGGAATTACAGACACCGCGACGAGGTAAAGAGAGCCCTGCAAACAAGCGTATAATCGTCAAAAAGGAACTAAGCCCTCTTCTGAACAATGCTCTTATTCTGAACATACATAATACAAAGCCATGTTTACGTTACTCCCTTTAAGTTAAAAATAATTTTATTGTAATGGTGGGGAAAAAAAATCTAAAGTTCAAAATACAAATAACTCAAACAAAATAAAAGCCTTCCAACCTAGTTTTAAAAAACAAACAAAAAAAACCCCCAATAATAATAATTACAAAAAAAATAAAATCAGAATACTCTGGAAACAAAAAGAGACTGTTCTCACTAGTCCAGACATGTGAAAGGCTGTGTTGTGCTGGATGAACGGACTATTAAACATGTATCCTGTGATTGTAATAATACACGTATCTTAAGGTGAATTAAATATTAAACAGTGTTCTACAGGCTGAACGTTAAGTCAGTTTGATAAATATACAGGACATCACCAGGAAAACATTTACCTTTTTTTTTGGCAGTCTGTTCCTCTTTTCCAACCAGTCATCAACCTGATCCTCAATTTCCTCAATGCTGACCCCTTGGTCATACGATGGCACGGTGATGTTGGCATCAATTGCTGTATAAACTGGAAACTCTGATTTGGGCTTTTTCACCTTTGGTTTTTTTTCTTCTGCAAAATGAACATGTCCAAAAATGAAACATTACTCTGCTTAATGGATTTCTACTGGTGATTACAGCAGTAAAATGCTCACAGAACATTGGTTTTTCACTTTGTACAAATTAGGAATCATGAAGTCATTCATATTGGGCTGTGATAGAAATAGACTAGTACTGAGAAGGGCAGAACATGTTTATTGCTATGATCAATGAGCTTTTTAATAATCTGCAAAGCGGTTTACACTGACCTACCCCGTAGAGGCAAGAAGCAGGAACGCCTGCATCGACAATGCATTTGCATGCTAGACTCAGGCATTCTTTTTTCAGACAAAAATCTGCTTTTTTTTGTCCATTTGTCCAAATGTGAAGCTGAACGAAAAGGTCATTCATCCCTTTGAATCACACATAACTCAGTAATACACCCGCTCACACAAACACAATGTCACACATTACACTCACATACAAACTCACTAATAGACACTCACACTTATATACACAAACACACTCTCACACATAACACTCACTAATACACCTAACCCCTAACTAGACTTGGGCATTGCTTTTTGGACAAATTTGTTTTTGGACGAAATTTGTTTCTTTCATCCGGATTACGAATTCCTTAAAGTAGCTTGCTTGATTTATTCTGAAATAAACTTCGGCGCAACTCCAGGGACATACAATTCTTTATGAAATGGGCCACATGATCACAAATTAATGTGTGAATGGGCTACATTAAATTTAATTTATTTATAGAACAAAATGTTATCCACAGAAAAAATAGGTTTATTTAGCAATAATAAAAGAAAAATCAATAATAAAAAGGAAAGTAAAACAAGGATTAGTTAGATTAAAAACAAAAGAAGCAAGCTATGTGTAAGAGTTTAACGTTGTAGCAGACTGCCTCTGTTAATTTTGTTCAGTGTTTACAGATGAAAATTAAGCAAAGGGACTTAATTTAGGAAAAAAAGACTAATGAGTCATTTGATACATGTGATTTGACAGAGTAAGAGGTTCTATTTCAGCTGTCTAAAGTAAAGACAATGGGCCTGATGGGAAGTTATTAAAATAACTTTGTGGTATAATAGCAAAACTGTTAACAGAATCAGGGAACTATAGGCCAGTAAGTCTTAATTCAGTAGTGGGTAAAGTAATGGAAAGCATGTTAAAGGATAGGATTGTTGAACATCTAAAAATCACATGGATTTCAAGATCAGAAACAACATGGGTTTACATCATGCCAAACTAATCTTGTTGATTTTTTTGATTGGGTGACTAAAATAATAGATCAGGGTGGTGCAGCAGACATTGCTTACCTAGATTTCAGTAAGGCTTTTGACACTGTCTCACATAGAAGGAAAATTGGATATATGGAATAGCCTTCCAGCGGAAGTGGTAGAGGTAAACACACTGAAGAACTTTAAGCATGCGACAGGCACAAGCCTATCCCAAGGCTACCCTAAAAAGAAGATCCAGCCAGGGACTAATAATATTATTTAGAAAAGTGGGCAGACTAGATGGCCCAAATGGTTATCATCTGCCAACACATTCTATGTGTTTCAGTCTGAAAATAGTGTAAATCAATTTTTTTGTGCAAACAAAACTGAAATACAAATACACATATTTAATTGGCCTCTTTTTATGTCAGTTGGCAAGCATTATGCCATCATATGAGCCACATTTGGCACATAGCCACACTTTGGATGCCCATAATCTAAATAATGTGAGACTGGCTTTTGACACAAAATTGTCTGAATGTAGACTATTTAAATGTACGCTCCCAGCGATGGCAAACATTTCTTAACTCAAAGTAGCCTCTCATTTCAGTAATTTTTCTGCCAATCAACATCATTTCTCTTGCACCAAGGAGTTCAAGTAAAAGAAAACTGCTACCCGCAAACCTGAATCATTATTTTTCTTCTTCCGGCATTAGATGCCAATGTTGCACTCATGTGCTCCATGCCGCTTCCGTGCAGTGGGGTGGATCTCCTACCTGGAAACGTGCCAGCACTAAGAAAAACCTTAGAGGAGAAAGAGGAACGGGTGCTGTGCCCAAGTCCTATGGGTACAATGTGGCTGCTGGTGCACGTCCCATGAGGGCAATCTGGGTGCTGGTGCACATCCCATGAGTGCAGTGAGGTGGATCCCCTACTTGGAAACATGCCAGGACACTAAGTTACCACTGAGAAAAACGTTATGGGAGAAAGAGGAACGGGTGCTGGTGCACGTCCCGCGAGTGGTCTCTACGTGCTGGTGCACATCCCGCGTTGGGGCAAAATATAGTATCCCTAATATAGAGAGATCCCAAAACCATGGCAATTGGCAACAAATAAAAATTGACGCTAAATTGCTTTAAAAAGTAATTTTACAATAATTTACAACGGTTAAATTTTAAAACCGAATAAAAGTGTGACATGGCCTTTCTTGGTGCCAAGATCACCTAGCCAAACATAAATTCTTACTTTATGATGGTTACAATAATCATTTAACTTCTTAGACAGTATTTATTTTCTTTTGTAATTCCCAAAATCAAAACGGTCTACTGAAGCATATTAGCATTTAGGATGTTATGGAAGGTTTCAAAAGACAAAAAAAACTGAAATACATCACAGAACAAAAACCCCTCTCAGCTATTAAGATGGAATAAAGTTGTGTGCAGCAGATTAGTATCTACGCAGCAGCAATGGGTCTGTAATGTGTAGCATTGAATCTTTGTAGAAACTTACTCAGGAGGGTTTCCAGTTCTGCTTGAGCCTCAGCTTCTTCTTTTTCCTTTATTTTTTTCTCATTATACTCCACATAAAACTCCTTGGCATCCTAAGAAATGCAAGAAAGAAAATGTTTTGTTTATTTACACATAACCATACATCAGATACATAACACCAGTTGATAGAAAGAGATACCACAGTAAAAGGAAACTGTCAGGTAAGCGAGTGGAAGACAAAGCCCCTAAATGGTGAAAAAATACCCTTCCCTACATGACCTACTTATGTATTTCAGATTATTTTAAAGGCTACCTCTCAATTATCCATACCTCCCAACGGTCCCGCGTTGCAATGGGACAGTCCTGATTTGGGAGCTTTGTCCCGCCGTGCTCTACCACGGTCCCTCTTTTCAGTGGGGCAGCAGGACTCAGGAGCACAATCCCGTGGTCCTGTTCGCATTCTCCGGTGTCCCGGATACCAGAGAATGCTTACTCCTCATGCTCAGCATTGCGCACATGCACAGTAGTGATCCTGGCTTCAGATGCCAGAATCTAAAGTGGCTGACAGAGTTACCGCACATGAGCGGTAGCTCTGACAGCCCCCTCCTCAGACTCCACCACTGGTGTCCCGCCCTCGGTGTCCCAATTCGCCCGGGGGGGCAAAGTTGAGAGGTATGCTTAGGCAATGTCTAAGAGAGGAGCGTTCAGCATGAACCACACATTTGCCCAGAAATTGATTTGTTTTTATGTAAACCCCCAAATGTAGAGGAAGGGTTAAAAAGTGTCCCCTTTTCTGAAGAAAAACCATATTTGAATGCCACCAACCAAGGGGACCTAGTTAAGGTTTTTAATGTACATGCCAGTTTACCGTCTGGCCAGGAGCTATGGTGCTTCTATAGAAAGCATCAGCGCTGTGACTGTCACCAACAGTCTCTCACTCCTAGTGCAGTGAGAGACCACGTTTTCTGAAAACCACCAATAGAGGGGACCTGGTTAGAGCCTCCGTATTTGAATGCCACCAAATTGTGTTTTTATCACAAGTTAAAAGAAAATTGTGGCATTTTAAGTCAAGTTTAACCATAAAGGATAAGAAGAATAAAAAAACCATATGAATAAAATTCCACTGCACAAGTGATTTTAATAAGAGAGATGAGACAAGCTCCAGTTGTCCAGACAAAATATTTGCTGCCTTCATTTTGAAATGGAAGTAACATGCCCAGAGTAAAAAAAACAAATGTTTGGCTTGGAGTGGAATTTAATACTTACTTGGAATAACTGGGGCAGCGATTTGACCGTGAGATAAAACCAGATTCCAAGCTTGAAAGGCAGCAGATCTCGCCACTGTGGTTTCTCGAAGAGTCTGCAATGGAAAGGATTGGTAAATCACAGAGTAAAAATAAAGTATGAAACAGTACAATTGTTTCACGTGAACCTGGACAAAACCAAAATTAAGCTCTCAGTAAGTTAACATTATATAAACCAGTAGTGCCCAGCATGCTGCGCGTGGGCCATTGATGTAAGGCCCGCATGAGGTAGGCAGCAGTAACCACATCTTAGTGCCACACCAAGGCGGGAACTCCAGACATTGGGCACATCATGCCCTGGGGAGCTGGTTACTGATGAGCGCAGCCCGAAAGGTGCATGCTCAATTCCCTCATACTCTGTGACTCTCAAAGTGCCAGGTGACAACCCGGTGCTCCAATAAAGACAGATGCTGTATGCAGTTGGACATGGGAGATAGGAGGCAGTTGGACTATTCCCTCTCTGCAAACAAAAACAGCAAGGAGTAGGACAGCCAGTATAACCTATTTGGGCATATTGGCTGTGGCATATTAATGGGCATATTGGCTGTGGCATATTAATGGGCATATTGGCTGTGGCATATTAATGGGCAACCTTTCTGTGGGAATACAGCAAGTCTGGTTGTAAAATGTTAAGTCTGGGGGTGCATGACAAGTCTGAGGTGCAGACTGACAAGTTTGGGGATGCATTGTAAAGTATGTGGGGCAGCTTGGCAAATAAAAAGAAATCAAAACATTAAACGCATTTTCTCAATCATATGATTCATTAAATATGGAAATTAACAGTCTACATGTGAATTGTTATTTACTAGTAAAACTTTTTCCATGTAAGGTCATTTTATACTAACTGAGGGCCTCACAATAACCTGTAACCCAGTGGTCTACAATGTCTTAATCTGGCCCTATATGTGTATCTTTTTTGGGGTAAACTAATTCAATTACTACAAGATGAGATAACATGCACTTTTTCATAGTAAAAATGGTATAAAATAAACAAAGTTCAGGAAAAGACCTTAATCCCATTGTTGTTCTGCAAATCTATGTATAAACAAACACATTACCTTCACACATTACCACTTAAGTTAATAAACATTGACTTTTAAGCAAATACAAGATTATTATTATTTTAGTTAAATAAAACAATTTAAGTTCTCCAAATATGAGTGATTAACCTATTTATCTAAAATTTTCTGATTCTCTAAACAGTTCTGATATAGCCATTTTACTAATCAGACAGGTTATTTTAAATATGAAATATTCATCTGGTAGCAAATATAAAAGATTGTAACTACCAGCAAGAATGAGTCTTTACATTTAAAGGGATTGTATCAGCCAAACCTTGTTTTTACTGTGTATGTAGAGGATCCAAAATGGTTTCAAATGATCTATACATTGTATTAGCAGAATTTTGAGCAAATGCCAAAATTAGAGGAAAAATGTGTTTTTGATGTGTCTGCAAATGAACTGCTTATCAATGGAAAATTTGTATTTTGCCATTTGCGATCCTTCCCAATGAGAAAGACATCTCAGAAGTAACATTTGGCGTGAACGGCCACAGAACCAGACTACCAATGAGTCTCTAAAGAAAGAAAAATACAGGGCGACTATAAAGCACAGATATATTTTAAAAAAGATCCTTGATACTTCTGTGTGTTCCTGTCAGTTAAATGGAATGAGAACGATCTGCTTGTGAAATGGCTGTAGGACACTAAGCATTCATTCATTCTGGACAGTTCCAATATGATAGCCACAGTTCAGATTAAAATGACATGTTTGTTTTTAAACATCTGTTTTTTTTTTCTTCAATCCAGTTTATCTGTTTTTTCCTCCCCTTTGTAATAAATGAAATATAAATCAGAGTGCTGAAAGAATGGCAACGTGTTTGCTATTAAAAAGATAAAAAGAAAAGACTGATAAAAGGAAATGTTGTTCATCTTTTTTCAATATCCTTTTCTCTCTCTCAAGGAAAATAACTTTTTGTCCACCATTCACTAAATTGCTCTTTTTATTTATTTAAAACAAAGGCTCGGTTTAATTTGTCATATGTGGGTCACAGTAACCCTTCTGCTAACAACAGAAGCAATATATATGGAATGTGACATCTGAAGACAGTATTCATATTGATTTTAAAGCTAGGACATTAATAATGCATTATTTTTAGTATATTATTATTATTATTATTATTATGATTGCCAAAGTATCGGCTGCTGACTCGAATATATACCATTTCTATGGAACAAATTCATTTGACACCAACCATGACTGTACCATGACTGGCTTGTTGGAGTTTTCAGAATGAAGTTTATATTCACTTGTGACTTCTGTTCGCGGACTGTGATGTGAATACTGATGGGAGCCACCGGCCTTCTATAGAATGCAAACCTCATGGAGGATTAAAAAGAAGAGCTGACCAAGAACACTTATACAGCAGTCTTGGCAACCCATTCTCAACGTTCTAGTACCAAAGAAGGTGAGGCTTTATGCAGCTTCTACACATAGGGGTTTGTTCAGTAAAAGGGGATTTGAAGGTTAGTTTAACATTGCATGTCATCGGCTTCCTGACACATGATGCACCTGCCAGAGATGACCAATAATTGCCTCTAGCAATCAGACATTTTCAGGCAACAATGAAAATGCCCCTCTGGCACACATATGATCGCTCCGAGGAGCGAAGGTATCCGACATGCTGGAAGCGAAGCACAATACAGGAAATGGAGCTGCCCTGTTGTGAGCAAGAGCTTCAAAAGTGGTAAATCACGGCTTCAGTCGCTCTGTCATAGTTGCTAGACTGCCCCTGGTGGTAGTCTGCAGTATTACAAAAAATAAAAATGAACAACAGTTAGGTTTGAGATCTAGGGTTAGAGTTACAGAAAGGGTTAGAGTAAAGTTAAGGTTAGAGTAAAAGAGTAAGTGTTAGAGTTAGGATTAAGTTGATCATCGGGAATGGAGGAAAAAAACGTCACTTTAGGTTATTGCCCTATAAAAATTAAAAACAAAAAACAAAACAGGCCAAAATGTACTGACTATTTAGATGGGGTCTTTTTTATACGGTTTGTAATTGTGTAAAAGATTTTTCAGGTCAAAGTTAGAACTTTTTTTCTTCTATTACCCATAATTTTTTTTATAGCAAATTATAAGGTATGATGAAAATAATGATATTATAAGAAAGCCCTTATCATGGCGATAAGAGATATAATCTGTGGGTACATTACACAAGATAAATGTTAATTAGTTAAACACAAACTGCGGAAGTGAAAATACAGCCGTCAGTAAGGGGTTAAAAAGCATTGTTCAGGGACGAACATGGTAAGCTAGTCTTCCTAATAGTATCGAGATGGCAATGGATAATTCATTGTTAAAAATGTAAAACCTCTACACAATCCAAAATAATTATTAGATATGTAAAATAAAAATAAATAAACCAATGCTCTTCTTTCTTTTCATTGGTTTCCGCTCATCTACCTTGTCTCTTAAAAATTGTATATCAAGTTCACTAAGTTACTACTGTTGTCCATATCCTCAAGTCCATCTTGCATATCACAGCACACAGAGGGCCTGACTCCACAGTAATGGCTGCTGTCAGAGGAAAGCATGACAACTGCTATATAGGAAGTCAGCCTGCCTCCTGTGTACTCCCTCATCCTGATATCTAGGGGCCAATCATACATAACCACACTAAATTTGGAAGTCCTGTTAAAATTATTTTTAATATAAACCTAGTGAACTGCAAACGTCCCTTAAAAGATACCCAGGAGTATTTCGTTTTCAAGTGGCAGTCCTTAAGAGTATTTAAACCGAAAACATACCATGGTGAGGACCAGACCAGTGAAGGTGTATTGCTACTACAAGCTAGACCAGGGTTAGGCAGTAGTTAGCACTCCAGCTGTTGTGGACCATAAAGCTGGTCCACATAATGTCTCTCATAGTGCTCTTACAGCCGTAACGCTGGCAAAAGCAGCAAATGACATCAGGAGTGCGGAAAATTGCAACCCTTGATCTAGACAATCCAACGGGGAAAAAAAGTTTTGCAAACCAGAAAAGGCCTGTGAATATCTCTGAAAATGCAAGTAAACATTGGAGAGAGTAACAAATCAGTGTTTACATAACTAGTTTGGAAAGCTGAACCAACAAAGCCAATATCTCCAAAAGAATACCACAAAAACATTAATGTCATCAGCAGTTGAGTGCTGCATTACTCACTGATGTCACTAGAATAGAAAACATGCCTCTGATCTGCCTTTCCCATTGATCCAGTTCCTGCTCCTGCTGGGTGAACTATTTAAAAATGCTTTAATTCTCTCAAAAAGTCAATAGGAAAAATGGTTTTATCTTTCAGGGCTCAGAATGCCATTACCTACCGTAGATTTAAATCTGTGCAATGCAGATTACATGTCCACTTAGGGAACAAAGTCAATTCTTGTTTAAAACTTTTTAAAAAGGTGTTTTGGAATTATTTTCAAATAAATCAGAAAAGATTCCCATTAAACGTATAGGCTGAAAAACAGGTAGGAATAAATCGACAAAGCCAAATTGATCTGGGTATTATCATATGTAACATTTGCATTCAGAAACAATTTACTTAAATCTATACAAATAAAATTCGAAAAGCAGTGTTATCAGACGTTTTAATGTACAGTGCAGAAGATTAAATTTGGTGACCAGACATTATTAATTTCATGATATAATCCAGGAGAATAGAAAGGCTTGGAGTGGTGACACAGAATATCCCATAAAGCATCACTTCTGGCCCACAGGTCACAAAATGGCATCAGTTTAGGCAGAGGACCTAGTAATCTGGATTTTCTTATTTATAATGTATATATTATTAATTTCTTCTAAATATCAAAATACATGACAAGAACAAAAATAAAAATTCAATCAAGACAGTTAAGTCATTCTTTCATATAAACATACAAAATAAACTTAGTGATTCTGCGTAGTCAGAAAGAAGAGGTTTAATAAGATAATTTTTCTGGGGTAATATGGAAAAAAATAAAAAAAAGCTTCAAAACAACTTTCATATCACACTTGTCACGAGTATCAGTCCCAAGTCCCAATCACATTTCGTAGGAGAGACAGGACGGCAGCTAGAATTAGATGCTAGAACTCCTCTGGACAAACTCCCCCAATATAATACGATCTATCGGCTTCAATAATTCTTCCACAGCTGCCATATATCTTCATATCTAGCTAAATTATCATTAAAGGGACCTGAACATTATTTTTACTGTGCATGCAGAGCATAAAAAATGATTGAAAATGATTTATACATTGCATTAGTAAAACTGAAAGAAAATTCCTAAATTAGGAAAAAAATGTGTTTGAAATGGGTCTGTGGAGTCATTGGTTTATGACATCACCTGTGGCACAGTATGTAAATTAACTGCTTTTCAATGGGAAATGTGTAATTTGCATACAAGAAAAAAAAAAAAAACTTTTCCATGCTAAATTGAAAAATCGATCTGGAGGACAATATCTCCCCAGTCTGGGGAGTCCATTTTCCACCAATATCTAGCAATAACCATCTGCAGTTTCTGTTGGAGCGATGTTCCAATCCACTGACAGTTTTCCCAGTCATTTCATGGACCTTTAATCTCTGGTTAGAACGTATGCAATTCACTGGAATGAGCGACCGGTACCTGTTTTTCCCTCCTTTGGAAAGAAGATAGTTCCACTTCTTAATTTTCATATATTTTTATTAGTATTTGTAGGGAAGCTACAGAGATATCTAAATACAATAAAAGCCGCAATTAATGGTGAGAAATCCCTTTCCAAGGGCATAGGCAGAATACTGGGGCGTTAGACGAGGGAATACACGATCATATAGCACAGATATAAAGTATCAAGATCCTAAGCACGCTAGTTGGAAGGCTTGGAGGTAGTTTAATAATAGCAATGATACAACTACATAAACCTTAATCAATGGAAGTACAGACGCTCTGCCATCACATATTATTTGTGTCATCATACAGCAGTGTAATAACTACCAATGCATTTGTTAAATCTTTTCAGTAAAATCCTTACTGTCATTTTCCTTGTGCACAGTGGGAATATTGCAACTTTTACCCTTTCCTGTATAAATGAATGCTAGAAGCCAATCAGCTCATCTCAGTAATTCATGCGGATATTGGCAGGACCTGCCCAAAAAAAAAAAAAAGTAATTCTCTGCATAGATCCTAGGCGTCCAACTGCGGCCCTCCAGTTGTTTCTGTACTACAAGTACCATAATTCCCTGCCATTCTAGAATGCTGGGGGAGAATTATGGGGTTTGTTGTTCTGCAGCAGCTGGAGGGCCTTAGTTGGACACCTAGGGCTTAGATGAATCTGATAACTTAAAGGCCGTTACAAATTAAAATTGCTATTACCATTAAATGTACTAGTTTGGCAATATTAAAAAGTATTACTGTATTGTTTCGAAGGGATTAATGCAGATAGAAGCCAAAACAATTGCTGTGTCTGCCTAATTGCTAAACGCTAAAAATCCTTGGTAATTGCTGGCATACTATTCAGAGTCAAGACACTATTTAGTTGCAGAATAAAATTTACAGTATGTTCGCCTCGAAGCACTTCTTTAAATTCAGCCTCCAGACATCTGTGTCTAGAGATTAATAATGCAGCAGTACGTATAAATAATATAGAACATTTAAAGTGCACAAGAAAAACTTTAAAAATCTATTTTGCTTACTTAATAGACACTAGAGCTTATGTTGCGCTTAGTATGTGGGTCAAGTAGCATTTGTTTTAAAAGGTATGAGTCCTCACCCTAATACGTGGAACCTGTAATCCTCAGTTGAAGCATGCAGACTGATTCAGTAACAGTACTGTAACTCATTGCTCCTGCAGTGAGTGACAAAGTTTGCATCAATACTAGAGTTGGAGTCTAAAATGAAGTGACGTCTATCAATGTGATCTCAGCTCTCAGCAATAGCAGAGAAAAGTATTCCTGCCACTGCAGAATATAATGTCACAAAAGTATTGCAAGTTTGATTGGCCAATGTTGTAAAACATGGTCAATCGACAGATTCACTCCAGCAAGCATCCTCGTGGAAAAAATTGGAACTCAAGTCTAAGGTAATTCTGGCTTACATATCTTGGAAACCACAGATGAACAAAATAAAAATCATTTAAAAGCGATTAATGTGGCTATTAATTCCGCAGCATTTCTCTGGAGCCAATCAGAGAGAAGCAATAGGATGCCGACTGCATATGCGCAAGATGTCAGTGATGTCACCACATAACCAATCACTGGCGTAAAAAATAAAATAAAAAAATCAGGGAGTAGATTACCAGCTACTGAATGAAGCGGTCACTGCAAATGCTTAGTACTGAAGGATGCAGTCCATTTTTCACCAATTCTCTTTTAATATCAACAAAAAAAGATAATACGATGTTTGGTGAAACAAAGATGTCAAATTAAAGATATTTGTCCACCGATCATTCTGAAAATTACAGCACTTGTCACAGGCATCTCTTATGCCAATGTCCTAAAATGCTTTTTTAAGGCTTTCTTAATGAATTACCGGGAACGGGGGACTAATAAAAGTACTCAAAAAAAATTGGGCAGACTAGATGGACCGAATGGTTCTTATCTGCCGACACATTCTATGTTTCTATGAATCCTTGAGCATGAGGATTATGTACAAAATAAAGGAAGCAATTAGCAAAATAGGGGGAATTTGGCCAAAATGGGCACTGTGCAGTCTTATTTCCCATTCCACCTCTAGCAGCACACCGGGTTAAGTAACGAGTCGGTAGGGTGGTGGAAAAGTGATATGTAAGAGAAGATGAGGTTGATAAAGTCCTTTGGGGGGGGGGGGGGGGGTGATTTAGAAAAACGATATGCTCAAATATGTAGTATTTCTTGAAGTACGTTGCCATTTCCTCAGGAGTTGTAGCATGACAGAAAAAAAAAGGTCATTAAACATACAGCCTGCAGCATAAATATAAAATACAGAAGAATCAGCGCTGATTTTCTGTTGAATGTGTATACATTTTATTCACTTTACCAGCACGCTGTGTCATTTAGTTTTTAAATATGCTCCTCTCTGGTACTGCCCCCATCAGTCCCTTGTTTCTGCAGCATGATACATTTAACAAAACTGCTTACACTAAATGAAACAGCAGTTTTAAGCTTGTATTGGTTCAATAATTAAGCATCTTTCAAAGGATATTGTCCCTTAGTCTTTGCAGAAGGAAAGGCCTTCCATGTCACAGAGCATATACTGTTGCACTCTGTGATTGGTGTGTATGTCAATCATATGCCACACAGCCATATCCTTCTCGGTTGGAGGTGTGTTCAGCAACTTAGACGTCGCACATCAAGCAGCAGTAACAGGTCGTGGTGAAGCTTTATCATGGCTGCCTGGAAGTAAGCATCAGACTTCCAAAAGAAGTCAAAACTGCTTCCAAACAATGCATCTGTTGGTAGGCTGTCAGAGCTTGATGAAAAAGTTTGTCTTTTCTTACCGACGGTATGACAGACCACACAAGCTACACCCATTAGTACAAATGCCTAAGAACAATAATAAAATCTCCTAGTGCTTAGTATCTAATCTACTAGGGATATTGTATACGTGAAACATGATGGGAATAGAACTCAAATGGGTCTTTTTAGAGGTCGACCTTCATTTCGAGACCAGAGTTTGACTTGGTCTCAAAAACGTCTCCCAATATTTTCAATGTGGAAGATTTAAACTCGGATGCCGAATTTGACTTACTCTGTAAATGAAATGCATAGGAGTGTATAGGAATTCGAAAATAAAAATTCGACCTCCAAAGTGAATATATCCAAATGTTATCAAATTAGCAAAACAGGACCAACTTAATAATGGTTTTAAAGATTTGGAATTACATTACTTGTAGGTTTGTTTTTTTTTTTAGAAAAGTTGGATATACCAAGAAAGCTCTTTAATAACCTTTAAACTCACCTTTCATTCTTCTCCAGGAGACCAGATTTCACTTCATCTATTGTTTTGCCTCCAGCTTTTTTCTTCTTCTCTTTCTTTTTCTTACTAAGAAGTTCATCCTTAAAACAAAGAATAAGCACTACATAAAGTTATACTGATTTCGAATAGTAACCAAAGAGACACTTTCAAAGCAATTTCAAGTATATCATAACATTTTTCAGAAAACAGAGTTTTGTTGAGTTATGGGTCAATGTGTAATGTTGTATAGCCCTAGTATATCTGCTCAAATATTTATAGCATCAAAAACATAGTGAGTAATAAAAGAATAGTATCTGTGGACATTGTAAACCTAACTTTCAGGAAATCCGTATGGCATTTTTCCTTAACACAGAAAATACTCAAAATATTAGTAGTATTTTTAATTCACATTTAAAAAAAAATTCTCCTCTATTTTCTACAAGAAAAAGCATGATTTAAAACAGAAAACTGCATCTATTTGAGGAGACAATGAAAGGGGAATACTAAAGCTTAAGGTGTAAAGATAAACTGAATGATGGCTTTGAAGTGGCATGTGTTAAGTGCCATCATACGGCCTGTTGGTAGGGTTGCCACCTGGCCGGTATTTTACCGGCAGGCCGGTAAAAAATTGGCTTCAGGCAAATGTTAAGTCTATGGAGACAGTACCAAGGCCGGTATTTTTCTGAAGAAAATGTGGCAACCCTACCTGTTGGTGGAGTGGAGAAAGGATGTTTTGCAAACAAAACGGTGAACATATTTAATTTTATTGCTTCATCTGTTTAACGGACTGGTTTAAGTGGACCATGCATGCCTCCATTTGGGTCTACTGACATTGTAATGCAAACGTTAACAGGGATTGTTGTTGAAACTTCTGATGTAGATCATGGTGCAGTAATTTTCCTTCACACTGCTACAAAGCAAATAGCTATACATTCTGGTGACCTTTACTATTTAAAGGTGCTCGCTTACATATTGTTGTATACGGTGAATATGGAGCATTTAAAATAAACTATACATACATCTGTTAGCAGATTAGGAGGAAAATACGTTCGAAATTTGTGTGTGGTGTCCACTGTTTATGATGACCACCTTAGTGACCGATATGCAAAATTACACACTGCTCCGTGAAAGTAGTTGATATGTATATTACGTTACAAGCTGATGTCATAAAAGAGAGACAACATGGATACATTCAGAAAAAAAATTCTCGGTATCTTTGCATTTGTTTGAAATTCTGTTCACAAAATTTGAGCATGGCTCTCTACTCCCTCATGTATCAGTCCGTCTCTGCTGGTCTAATATAGAATGCAGTGCCCCTCTACGTACTGTACCTAGCGCTATATATATATATATATATATATATATATATGTTCATCTAATGTAATTTTTGCCATGTTTGTGTAGGGAAGTAAAGAAGATGCACTGTTTGTGTGCCATTTCCTGGGAGCATACTACTGGTATTACAACTCCTGATTCTGATTTTTTTTTTTACCAGAGAATAAAAAATTGCAAACAAATGCATAAATTAGGAGAAAAATGTGTTTTAAATGCGTCTGTGCTCTCTCCTGTCAATGGCATCATGTGTGGCTCTATATGTAAATAGACTGCTTTTCAATCTTCGAATTTGAAAACATGTTTTTCTCCCAATTTAGAAATCCAAGAAAATCAGCTGCCACGGACCATGAGGTATACCAGCCAGGAAACTTCTTAAACATTTTAAAAATGGTATTGATTACAAAACATAAAAGCAAGTCAAAGATTGAAGGACTGTAAAGCAGACACTGATGGCTAGAACTGCCTTACGCGTTTTGTGCCTTAATGGAGGGCACTTAAAGGCTAATTTAGGCATTTGCTTGAGATTTGGGATATTAAACACCTTTGCGACAATGGACGTGTCGGGCACGTCCAGGCGGCAACTCCTGCAGTGGAACAAGCGGTTTTCACGATCAACAATCACGAAAAATGTTCTGATGGTGCTGCTCTATTGCCGCGATGTGAAGAAATTAGGCAGCACCGAAATTTCAGTTCTGGGGCACCCAGTATCGCGGAGCGATTGTGGGCGCTACATTGGACGAGGAGCATGATCCTCCAATATGGCTGCTGCCCTATAGTGGGTAGAGCGTTGGAAGTGAAAAATTTCCCTTCCATCGCTCTGATGCGGTTGCTTGACTGCCCCTAGAGGCAGTCAGCAACATTGCAATAAAAAAAAAAAAGTTAAAAAAAAAAAAAAAGTTAAAAAAAGAAGAGGTAATTAGCTCAAATCTGGGGTTAGGGTTAAAATACTTGAAAAAAACCTGCAGAAAAACATGGAAAGATGCATATTTCTAAACTCTGGTCAAAATTTCAAAACTATTTAGACTGGGTCTTTTTTATGATTGTATTTGTGTCAATTAATTTTTAGGTCAACGTTAGAAAAAGTGTTTTTTTTTTGTTTTTTCATCATATTTTATGATTTTTTTTGAAATAATTTATAAGATATGATGAACATAATGGTATCTAATGAAAGCCCTTATTATGACAATAAAAACAACAAATTATTTGTGTGGGTACAGTATGTGAAAAAGAAGAAAATTACAGCTAAACGCAAAAACCCCAGAAAGTGGGTGCCATCATTGCATCCATTAAAAGTCTTTGGAGCCCTATTTATCATTATATATCTGAACAAGATACCCAATAAACACATATATGAAAAATTTCAATTATGCCAATTGAAAGGTGCAAAGAAAATCCCAGCATGCAAAAACTCAAAGGGACTCCATCACCTAAAAACGTTTTATATCGAGATAATAAAAAAATAAATCTATGTGCTTTAAAAAGGGACAGTATGGTCCCCAAACACATTTTGGTGCAAGATGAAGATTACTGCTTCTATAGTGCACAGACTGTGCATTCCGTATATCATTTCTATATAGAAAAGTAGTTAATTTGCATCTTAAGTCACAGGCGAAGCGAGACACCACAGACTCATTCTTTTCTTCTTTAATTTATACATTTCTATGCAATTCTTCTAACATAATGGACTAATATAAAAGAAATACATTTTTATATTTCGATATTTGGTATGAAATGTAATATCTAAATTTTGCTGATGAATTAAAAACAAAATCTATAAAGGGAGATTGTAAAGGTTTCCCTCTTAAATTTATATGTAACAGCATATAAGAGGCGGACAAGTAAACTTTTTACAGTATTTTTTCAAATAAGGTGACTGAAACCTGGAATATTTCCCTACAAACAGAAGGGTAACAAATCAATCAATTTGGCAACTATACTATACAATATTCTACAGGAAACTATAAAGGTTGATCAATACAAAATCTATATTAGATTGCCACAAATATATTAAAACAAAAATAGCAGTTAACAGAAATAATGATTTTTTTTTTTTATTTCTCTGCACATTCCTATTTCTTTTGAATACTCACCAGCTGCTTCTCCAGGTAGATGGACCAAACCACGGCATAATGGCCCACTGTGAATATAATGAACAAGAGCAATGCTAGCTCTGCATTGCTCATCCTCCTCACCCGCCTGTAATAGAACACAGGCTGTCGCCAGTCTGGGAGGCCATTAACAAGGACATCATCGTACCTATATCAGCAAAAAGATTGACAGGTTTCACCAAATGGACAGGAGAAAAAAAACAAAAAGCATAAAAGTTAATCAAAACCATGGGGAGATCTACATACACGGTTATATGAATAAACACAAACAAATACGGGTATTAAATCAGAAACTAAGTGTCCACGTGCCCTAATAAAGATAATTATCTGCAAGTTGGGAACAAACAGCTATGCGATATCGTATATAATAAAAAATATTGTTCAAAAGTTAGGGGTCACTTAGAAATGTCCTTGCTTGACATAAAAACCATATATCAAATGAGTTGCAAAATGAAGAGGAAACGCAGTCAAGATGTTGACATGGTCAGAAATAATGATTTAAATTCAAGAAGTCAGTTTTACTGGTAATGAACAAACACAAAAGAGTGTCCAAAAATACAAATAGCTTTAATATACAATTAGCAATAATCAGAAGACATATATATATATATATATATATATATAAAAAAATCAGCGCATTAATAACTAGAATAAAATCTTAGTTCCCAAAGGGAGCGCATACAAATTATCACAATAATATATATATATATTTATTATAAAACCAAAATTAAAATGAAGCAACACACATATGCATATTTCCTCTCCATATCTTTCCCGGCCGGGTCTTGTCGGCTATAAAAGGTATGTGTGTTGCTTCATTTTAATTTTGGTTTTATAATATATATATATTTTTTTTTTTTTATTGTGATGATTTATATGCGCTTCCTTTGGGAACTAAGATTTTACTCTAGTTATTAATGCGCTGATTTTTCAAAGAGTATATATTATATATATATATATATATATATATATATATATCTTCTGATTATTGCCAATTGTATATTAAAGCTATTTGTATTTTTGGACATTCTTGTGTTTGTTCATTATTTACTATTTTATTTTTATTTTTGGGCACGGTCCACTTTTTCCACTTTATTTGCTTTTGTTCCTTTGGTGCTTAGATTTTTTTTAAAGTATTCTTAATTTTGCCTGTTTTGTGTCCATTTAAGCAGATTTACCACATTTTATGAGCACTAATTCTTTAGGATAAGTCGCCATTTTATTATTCTCACTTTATTTCTAATCGAGTACATTTGCCTTTAAAGGGTTTGTATAATTATTTATTATTTTTATTTTTTTGAATTTGATAATATCAGCTCTGTATTTTTCCTTTTTACTGGTTCTTTAATACACACGCGTTTTCAGCTGTATACTACATATATATATATATATATATATATATATATACACACACACACACACACACACACATTATACATTATACATACACACATTACACATACACGTGAAAAACAGTATCTGGTGCACTATAGATTGATTTATATATACACACAATCATTAAAAATGTGACCATTAAAATAACATCAGATGAATCAGAGATATAGTGCAGACATTGTTAATGTAGTAAATGACTATTGTAGCTGGAAACAGCTGATGTGTGTGTGAATCTAAAATACATTATTGCTAAACTTGTCAACATCTTGACTGTATTTCCTACCCATTTGATGTATGCTTTCATGGAAAACAAGGATGTTTGTATGGGACCCTAAACGTTTGCACAGTAGTGTAAATAACTATTATATGGTGTAAAAAAAAAAAAAAAAAAAAGGTATAACCAGTCACATTCTATGCAAACCCCCTGCCACCAAAATGAATACATCTAGGAAAAATATACTCATACATGCAGTCCTTAAGAATTAACACTTGCAGACCCTGAAAACAGATTACTGTATTTATCGGCGTATAACACGCACTTTTTCTCCCTGAAAATAGGGGGGAAATGGTGTGTGCGTGTTATACGCCGAAAAAAAAAAAAAAACTAAAACTTACCTCGTTCCTGCTCTGTCCCCCGGTGCTCTGAAGCTGCGTGACTGTGAGGGAAGCGTTTTTTTTTTAAAACAAACTTTATTGTTCCGCGCGGCTGGAGGGAAGCTCACAACGCTTCACTCACAGCCACGCAGCTTCAGAGCACCGGGGGACAGAGCAGGAACGAGGTAAGTGCTGGGGTCTGGGGAAGGGGGGGGGAGGAGGGTGGCATAACGAGCATACTAAGGGGCAATATCCTGGCATATTGGGGGCAATATCATGGCATATTAAACGGCATATTGGGGGCAATATCCTGGCATATTGGGGGCAATATCCTGGCATATTGGGGGCAATATCCTGGCATATTAAACGGCATATTGGGGGCAATATCCTGGCATATTAAATGACATATTGGGGGCAATATCATGGCATATTGGGGCCAATATCCGGGCATATTAAATGGCATATTGGGGGCAATATCCTGGTATATTAAAATGGCATATTGGGGGCAATATCCTGGCACATTAAAATGGCATATTGGGGGCAATATCTGGCATATTAAAATGGCATATTGGGGGCAATATCCTGCATATTAAATGGCATATTGGGGGCAATATCCTGGCATATTAAATGGCATATTGGGGGCAATATCCTGGCATATTAAAATGGTATATTGGGCTTCAAAGTTCTTTATTTGAAATTTAATTTTTTTTTCCTGAAATTTCCTTCTTAAAATGAGGTGCGTGTTATACGCCGGCGCGTGTTATACGCCGATAAATACGGTATTTCCTAGCTACGAGGGTGACATTCATTTATGCCATAGGACATAGTATGTCACGGATGACATTACAAACACACAGACATATATGTTTAATATCACATACACAGTTATTCACATATGCCCACACAGTGACATACTCATAAAATACATATTATACACATTATTAGGAAACACTAATTAAAGAACAATTACACTTTTTTAACCCTTGCATCCCTATAGGAAGCAAGGGTTACAAAAATGTCCACCTTCTCCCAAGTAAATTCGGAGGTTTACACGGAGTGAGGTCTCATCAGGCTCAACTGATTGGGGTCTGGTTTCAGGACCTCGTTCTTACATAAGATCAGCAGAGAGGACCTAATCAGAGCCTCTGAAAAGAGGCTGAGCTGATCAGGAGGCTAGCAATTGTGTCAGCGCATGCATAGCCCATAGGAATGATGCTTGCCGCATGCATCTGATGGAGGTCCTTTTAAGGTCCCCTCTACTGACCCTTTGTAACAAGAAAAAACAGTCGCCAACGTGACCAGGCTACCTACTTCCCAGACTTCCCAGATGATCAACTGGAAATTAATATAAGATTAATCCTCATACTAGAGACAATTGAGAAAGAAACATAAAAAGAGTTTAGTTGTCCTTTAAGCAGTATGTTTCATGCAGCATTCAGACTTACCCGCCATTGGCCGCACAATTTAACACCATAGGGTCATTAAGTGTAAGGGTTGTTGTGTGTACTAATTTGAACCGACCCATTCCTAAAAGGATGAATCCTTTACACACATTCAAATCGACTTACATAGATTCACAGTCATTAGTTTATACCCAGCCTACATTTACACAACACATACTCATACTCCGTGGCGTTGCTAGGGGAAGGCTACTGGGGCTATAGCCCCAAATCGAGACTCTAGGGCTAAAGTATACTTTAGCCCCGAGACTCCAGGGCTACCATTGTTAAAAAAAAAAAAAAAAAAAAAATTCCCTGCTGAGCTTTCCTCCGTCTGGGAATCGGAAGATTAAGCTCACGCGGGGGTGAAGGCTGGTCGGGAGGAGAGGCACTGCTATTGGGAGCTCTTTTGCTAGTCCCACCTCCTCGAGGTGCAGCCCACAGGTGAGTGCCTGAGGTGACCGCACCTCCTGGCCATACAGAGCACAGTGCGATGGGTGCAAGCTCCGCCCCCATCGCTCTGTGGGATAAGCTGCTCACCGGATGTCAGGTGACATCCGGCAGAAGATTCTGGATGACTGTGTCAGGGTGTCTATGTGTGTGTGTCAGTGTGTTTGCGTAAGTGTGTCTGTGTGTGTGTAAGGGTGTTTGCGTAACTTTATGTGTGTGAGTGTGTCTCAGGGTGTCTGTGTGTGAGAAAGAAAGAGACAGTGTGTGTGAGAAATAGTGAGAGACCTTGTATGTAAGAAAGAGAGAGAGACAGACAGGCAGAGTCTGTCTCTCTCTTTTTCTTACACACAAGGTCTCTGTCTGTCTCTCTCTCTTTCTTACACACACAAAGAGAGACAGACAGTCTGTGTATGTATGTGTGAGAGAGACAGACAGTCTGTGTATGTATGTGTGAGAGAGAGAGAGAGAGAGAGAGAGAGAGAGAGAGAGAGAGAGAGAGAGAGAGAGAGAGAGAGTGTGTGTGTGTGTGTGTGAGAGAGTGTTTGACAGAGCTCATCTGAGCTCTAGCCCCAGATCATTTGAAGACCTAGCAACGCCATTGCTCATACTTACAACTATGTTTCTATCCCTCTATTTTTGGATTTTTTTGCACAGAACTCTATTGTCATTTTTCCCTGGCTCCGAAAGACAACTAGGCTGGCTCCTAAACTGGTTGTTTGGCTCCTAAAATCTACAAATATTTGTCAATCCTTGCTTTATATGTAGGAACTTTTCCGCCTGTTCTTTATAGCAGATATAAACTTCTTTTAAAGCTATTAAACAATCATTTTACTTTGGCTGTGGCTTTTCCAAGATGTTATGAAACAATATTACTGAAGCCAGTTTAATGAGAATCTGTTTGGGTGAGAGAAAGTCTCCTTTAGACAATCAACACAAATAGCAGTAAAAACACATAATCTGAATTATAAAGAGAGACAGTGATCAACATTTTAAAAGAGGCATACAACCTGTTAACCTTAAATTGAGTTGGGCTCATTGAAAATTCTGATCACACTTTCCCAAGAATTACAATCTGCACAGAAAGGCCTAATTTGGTGCAACACATTGACCAAAATATTTTAATTAAAAATATTCTGAGTTAGTGGCAAGCCTAATTAAGGGACTAGAAACAGGGTCTATATTGTCATGAAGGTCAGTAGGACTCCATAGTAAGGTTTTTCTCCAGTAAATTGGCTGATCTAGGAATAATAGTGCAGCTGCTAAACTGCCAGTCTTGACATGTAAATCAATTTAAATTCAACAAATACAGTTGTTACTTCCATACTTATTATTAAATTGATACCTAGTGTTATTTGGGGCTGGGGAGGGGAGAAAAATGGAACAATTTATATATTTAAATTTTAAATGGATTTATAGTCCGATAGGAGAATCGGAATGGATGGATTTACAATAAACAATGAGAAATAGAAACAAAACAACGGAGATAGAAGGGAGGGGGAAGGGACGCTATAAAAATTTTAAAAAATGTAAAAAAGTTTTTGTGCAACTGTTATCTCCCTTTCTACCAGAGAGGTTAGCATTTTGACCCCCTCTGCTTCCAAACAGTTAATGTGCTATACATTTAATGCATTAGACACTTAAGAGAGCACTTTACTAAACAATGTCTGCTGCTCTGAGCAACAGTCTCCAAGGATTAATCCTTCGAATCAATTCCCCATTGATTTTCCTATCAATGAACATCATGCTGCACACAACTGTCCATTTTAAAAGATGATAGCTTCCATTATAACACACTTTGGGAGATGATAGTTTACCCCAGCCCCACAATGAAAATAAATGTAAAAAAAAAGAAAGAAAGAAATGAACTAAACAGGGTACAGTATTTAGGCAGCAAGACTGACCGACTATTTTGATACAAATATAGTCTTTGTTCTAGATCAGTTAATACATCTTGGTGTAAAAACAGTCTAACACAGAAGTAGGAGTGGAAATGTGGAGCTGAACTCATATCGTGTTTACAGAAAAAAAAATATTTATTAGATAAAAAAAATAGGGAAATAAAATAAAACATGGATTAATGGTTAGTGGACTGTTGAAACCTCTGCCAGTGTTTGATTATAGGAGTCACATAAGCCTGCTTCATGTGGGTAAGTAATCCAGATACATTCATGTTTGAAATAAGTGGTTTCCTTCTGTTGAACTCGCTGGTATACTGCTAAACACTTAGAAGCGGTGGTCTCAAGCAGCCCATTGTGCAAGTCTGATTTCTGAGGGTGAAAGCCTTGAATGCTGGTGGGGTGAACAATGCCGCATGTTGCTCATTTTATTCTGGCACACAGAGGGTTAAAATCCTGTGTTATAACGGCTTGTACAATACAAATGTAATATGTCCTTTGGTTAACAAAAAGGGGAAACTGGATTTTGTAGAAGGAACTGCATTGCTTAGTGTATGTGGTTTTACAGGCCAGCATTTTCAACTAGAGAGGCCTAGTGTTACACAGAATGCAGTCTCACTGCAATATTTCTAATATATGGCAATATTGTTACTTTCAAATTACGTGGTACGTGGACCCCCCTCCCCCCCTAATAGCATTTAGTAGACAGTCTTGTTTCAGAAAGGAATCAAGTAATACAGGTAAATAAAAATAACTGGACTCAAAAACGATTTACCAAAATAAAATGTGGAACATTTAATGCGGCTTTGTGGACTGAATCATTTTCTTTTAACGCAATAAGTTACACTGCTGAAAAGTAACAAATACAAGGAGCCGTCATAATTATCGGTGTATTTTAAATTCTATCAAATTTTGCAATGTTATACAATGGATAATGCAGTTAAATACAGAATAAAATGTCCAGGTTGTAGATACACGACAGGATGGGTCTTGAGAATATTTTCAGTGCCGTTTCTGCTGCTATAAGCTGGTATTTATACACTTAAATGCATATTAACAAAACAGGAATTCCTGCCAGAGCGCGTACAATGGATGTTTGGGTATAGGAGGCTGAATAGAAATCTATGCCTCGGCACTACAAATGGCCTCATATTAGACTGGAACGCCCTGTGACTATACAAGTTTGGACAACATAATTCAGAGTGAGGTGAGGGTCCTGCTAATGAGAAACTTGCAGCTCTGGGGAATGTTTAGATTCGGACGCACGCACGATGGCAGGAGATTTTAGTCTACAGATGGTGGGACAGTGCAGAACATTATTGATAACTTCCCTGATAAACCATTAGTTTGGTACTGAACACATTCCACAAATTCCTATCAATAAGATGGAGCGACTCAGGCCCATTGAAATGGGAAGCTGGGAAAACAGGCATCCAGACCAAACTAAACAAAATAAACAATGCGGCCTTTTGAATCCCACTGTTCGGCATGACGGAAGCTCATTTTTATACATTCCCGGCTACAGAAGCCGGGACCGTAATGAAAGGCAGGGCTTTGGGAGGCTTGACGTGCTAATGGGGCCAGCAATACACTGGGTAAAAATGTGTTATATTAATACACCGCACTTTCCATTTCCCAGCCATGTTTCATTAACCCTATGGATACCAATAGGGTAATAACATTGTATTGTACAATACTCCGCAGCCTGGCACAAGATTTTCGGCAGATCTCTCTTCCTATTCCTTACACACATATAGTCTTTAAAATACAAATATATTATTATTATTATTATTATTAAAATAAGCTTGCATGAAATCAGCAGTGTTGATTCTTGGGTTTGACAATTCTAGGGCAACAAATGGATATAAACAATATAACAGCTTATTACAAAATTACTGCCTGGTCTGTTATAGAAAACAGGGAAATGTGCTCTAAAAAGCAGCACAATCTAATAGCAGAAAAGTGAGCAATGTCACAGAGATGGCTTATACAGCAGATTGTAACACAGACATTTTTTTCCTTCTTGCATAGGGATATATTTGAACTGCCATTCGAGAGATATTAAATACACATTACATACAATGAAACTTTGTTTACAAATATATACATATTGGTTCTCCTCCAAATAAATGAAAGATTGAGTGTTTTGTTGTTTGAACTTTATACATTCCATATTTTTTTTTCTCAGCCTCGGTTATTCTATCCACTGTACTACAAATCCTAGCATGCACAGCAAACCATCAATTTGAAAACAGAGGACAAAAAAAAAAGATAAAAAGTAAAAACATGTGGAAAAGCCTGGTCTCTTGAAACAGAATAAAATATAACATAATAAATGGTTCCAGATTGGAATTCACAGACAATAGTTTAAAGCGCTGTAACAGTTCTGCTGATTGATTAGTAATTACGAATGGTAAAATGCTTTCCCATCTCTTCAGTGTCTGCTTGTCCTGCAGACAATAGTCTATGTATCAAGGGCTCCTCTGAATGATGGAATGCTTAAAGTTCCTGCAGATATTTGCACTGGTGCCTGTCCCAACACTTACTGCACTGGCCTCTAACAGACCATTAACACTTTAAGTGCCTAGGGAGAGCAAGCAAAATGTATTTTCTGCCTGGTGTTAGGACAGCAGATGTGTTTTACACAGTTTGGGGGGAGGAAGCAAGGTACACGTACATATTTGACTATATATAGGGTAAAAACAACGAACGCCAAATTTTTTTTTTTTTTTTTTTTTGGCAACATCCAAAATATGGGAATAATACAGAACACCTTTTCTTATATATAAAATATGATATATACCAAAGAGCTGATGATGAAATGCACACACACACACACCCCAATCCTGAGGGTGTGTTGTATGCCTGTATGTTTAACATTCTATATTTAACAATATGATATATATATATATATACACACACACACACACACACACAGTTTTTTGGCCATACTTGGAATAAAAAGAATTTAACTATTATATTATAGCTATGTTTGGCTACATACAAATTACCTCAAGCATTAAGGAAAACATATTATTCGGTCCCCGTAAATGTATTTATTTAAAAACAAATAATTCTCCTAGCAAAAGGTTAACTACAGAAGCCCTAGCAGAAATAGCTTCAATATTTATATATTTATTTTATCTCAATTACCAAAAAGGCCCAAAAGATTAAGCATTTATGGTGGATTACTGCTTGCCTCAAGCAAAACCAAGGCACAAGGCCAAAAACCAAGTGCTTTAAAATAAGCCAAGAAAAGGTGGCTTTAGTAGCATGTTAAAATAAACCAAGTAATGCTTCTCGCTCGAATATATGCCCTGAGTTCAAACACCCTTCATTGTTTAGTGTTCCTTTACAAAATCAACATTTTAGCAGTAAACCGAAATAATGAAGAATCAGAACACCATTATTCAAATTCATTTAGTGAGTGATGGGACAAACTTTGCAACGAAAAAATAAGTCAATAAAATAATATTCACATTGCTTTGTATCAGATTTGTAGTGCTGCACAAAGCACATTACCATATTAAGTGCAAAGGGGCAGAAATTAAAGTTTGAACCAGCAAAACACATGGATGGGGCGGAAAAAGGTGATCAGCAATGACTTCAAAAAATATTTTTTACAAACTTATACTTTCAGCTAATATCAAAGACATATGAAAGAAGTTGAATCACACAAGGTCCCCCCCCCCCCCCTTTTTTTTATTTTAATGCTGTGCTATGCAGTGAAGCAGAATGATTGATTGCACTTTATAGTAATGAATTAGTGGTCTTGGAAAATGCTTACTGAACTACCTTAGAACATTTCTCTACACTGTATATTGTAACCTTCACTTGGGTGAATACATGGATCGCTGGCTGGCCTTAAAACACATACTTTCAGAATTGTTTTTTTTTTTTCCCTTTTGTGTCGAATGGTTCTGTGCCAGAATACGTGGCCAAAAAGTGTGTCTAATGAAGTGTCCGAGAGGAGTAAATAAGAAATGAATGTTCACAAACAGTAGATATTAAGTCAGTGCTGAGTCTATCAGGGTATTGCAGCAATCTTGTATTGAATATTTGTGCATGTGTTCTGGGGATTACAAACTTGCCTGTAGAAATGCTTTGCGCACTTCATTTTTAAAAAGAAGAATATTTGTATTATATACATACTCCATAAACTAGAAATCAGATATAATACACAACTTCTGTTTGTCTGCTAAATCTGCTTCTTCAGGACTTTCCAGGTCCATTTGAGTTGTTATTTTTCATTTCAAGGATTAAGCATTGGCATAAAAAAAAAATAAAAACCAAAACCATACTTCAGCTCGTTCAAACCAAAATCAACCCAGAAACACCCCAAAAACACACAAACTAGAGCCTGTAAATAGCATAAAAAACACAAGACCTAACAAAGTATTTAAAATTTATTTACAGTATATTTTAACCCAGCAGCATCTTCTAGCATGTCAGCATGGGAACACCCGTTGTATATAAAAATACAACAAATGGAAATGCATTAAAGTAAAGCTTAGGCAACTTATCAAAACATGAAAAGCACTAGTAGATATCTGATGGCCTAATTCACCTTCAATGAAATATAAATCTCTCTTTTAATAACAAAACAAGGGCAAATAACTAAACATTAATATATCAATTACAATAGATAAACTCACCGCTTTCTCCTCTCTTCATCTTTTAATACCTCGTAGATTGCCACCAACTAAAAGAAAATGATCCGATTATTGGAGTGAAACTGGTGCCACGAACGTAAAGACGGCAGAACTGTCTCACTGACTGTAAGCTTAGGAGATTAGAAATGTCCATTTTACAGAGACTGACTGTAGCACTGGCTCATTTCCTGTAATGTGACCTCCAATACCTGGATTCCATGCACAGTACAACCTTCTCCAGACACATGGCTTTCGCAGAGTTATGTCAGGCAGACGAGAAAATGGTACAACGCCTGCTGGCCCCGAATACCAAACAAAATAACAATCGTACGTAAAATCTGCAGCACAACAATTTATAATATAAAAATCACAAACGGGAAAAACAAATATCCATAAACAATTATATGTTGCACGAGACGACTGGATATTTGTATTCATTTTAAGCTAGAATTTGTAACTTTTCACCACCAGACAAATTACATACTGAATTTAAAACCATTATCACTTACTTGTCTGAATTGAGTTTCGGCGTTTTCTTCCTTGTTCTTGTCTGGATGCAGTATTAAGGAGTGCTTACGATAGGCTTTCCTGATGTCAGCAGATGAAGCATCCTGAAAACAAGGAGAGGTGGGAGGGAGATGAGAGAAACACAAAGCAAACTTTGTCAAGAAACTGAAATTCCCAGAACCTCGTTAAGATGTAGAGATAGCCAACCAAGCACAGGACCTCAGGCAATGTAATTTGAGACAGCAGTGAACAAGCTAGACTGACCCACATGAATGAACAATTTATTCAGCCTAATTTCACTCCCCTCCTAACTTCTTGATGTATATACCAAGTCTCCACCCACTGCAAAGTAGATCTTGCCTTATTTTACACTCACAAAAATGAACTACTAAATCCAAATACAATTTAGAAGCCTCAAAAGGTTGCACAAATTTGACTATCATACAAAACTCAAAGGCAAGCATGGATGAAAACTCAAAATTACATTTATCCCCCATATTGTTCACACTGCAGCTTAGCAAAACAAAACATTATCTTAGCAGCAGCCAACTACATAATATTTAATAAAGTTCAATGATAAATTAGATTTTCATCAAGACAGAGATCAGAAATCATAGTTCATTTTCTGCAGACATATTTACGCATTTATTTTAAAATAACATCAAATGCTTCGCAATTAGACATTCTGAACATAACCTTTAATTTGTTTATACTAATTTCAGAGCAAAATGCAAAAAAAAAAAAAGAATATATATTTCAGAATTAAACAGAACAAAAAAAATTACAAATATGATATTAATATGGCCATCCACATAGCATTCCATTTAAAACTACTAACATCACAAAGAAAGCATGAAAAGACATTTTTTGAAAGACATACTGGCTCAATATAAGAATAGACCTGTCACAGTACAGAAATTCAACTACATGATAAAGTAAGTGTTACTTTAGAAATAAAGACAATATATATGGATTGAAATAAAAGTGTAGGTAAACAAGTGGCTTTTTCGATAAGGCCACTCATAGAGAAAGTAGACCAAACATTTAAGAAATTTATGCAAAGAACTCCATTGCTATTATGAATCGGATTAACATCAGAAAGGACTGTTCATCTTTGGGAGCACAATAATGAATACACAATCTACACACGTAGTATACATGTATTGTATACAATGTATGTTCCCACACCGTGCGTGAAAACAAGAGAAATATCAGTGGGGTTTTTGTTTTTTTTGTTATAACACTTTATAAATAAATATTTATGTATATCTATCTATATATCTATTATACAAACAGCATACATACACACAATTTTTTATATATATATATATATATATATATATATATATATATATATATATATATATATATATATATATATATATATAGTACCCCTTATTATAAATGGTAGTTTAGGTGAGTGCTTTCCATTTTGGACTTGTTTAGAGATATCTCTCTATATATATCGCTATATCTATATCTATCTATATCGCTATATCTATCTATATATCTATATATCTCGCTATATCTCGCTATATCTCTCTCTCTCTCTATATATATATATATATATATATATATATATATATATATATATATATATATATAGCTCTCTCTCGATACACACACACATATATATATATACACATATACACACACACAGTTCAAAGGGGTCAGCGCACTTAAATTCTAAGGCTACTTAAAAAAAACCTTTCTAATGTAACAAAATTGGATATTTAATCACATCACATGGCCATATCATGTTTAACCCACCACTACACACACATATACACATATATATATATATATATATATATATATACATACATACATACATACATACATGCACACGCTACTGTTCAAAAGTTTGTGGTCACTTAGAAATGTCCTTGTTTTCCATGAAAACATAGATCAGATGAGTAGCAAAATGAATCGGAAATACAGTCAAGGACTTGACAAGATTAGAATTTTGAATGATTTTTTATTTAATAATAATAGCGATCGTCAAACTTTGCATTCATCCATGAATCCCTCACATTTGCGGCAACAACCGCTTTGCAGACCTTTAGCATTATAGTTGTCAATTGTGTACAAGTTGGACTGGCTTGATGGCCATTTCTTATGTGCCGCACACTCAAGCTGCTCCCACAGCAGCTCAATAGGGTTTAGATCCAGTGACTGTGCTGGCAACTCCATTACAGACAGAATATCAACTGACCGCTACTTCCCCTAATACCCTAATAGCTCTTGCTTAGTTTGGAGATGTGCTTTGGATCAGTGTCATGTTGTAAGAGGAAATTGTCTCCAATCAAGCACCGCACGCACACCGGTTGTGGTATGGTGTTGGCCACGAAGATATGGCCTAGAAGGCCAGCGTCCCAAAGTCCCTTCTTCACTGTCGAAACCAGTATTTCGCAGGTACTATGTAATGAAGCTGCCAGTTAAGGACCTGTGTGACTGTTTCTCAAAGCCGACACTCAAATGTACTTTTCTTCTTGCTCAGTTGTTCTCCAGGGCCTACCACTTCTCTTTATATTCTTGTTAGACGCCGTTCTGTGAAGGGAGTAGTCCCCAGCGTTGTATGAGAGCTTCAGGTTTCTTGGCAATTCCTCACATGGAACAATCTATTCTTGTTCTTAAAAAACGAAGGCTGACTACTTTCAGTTTTAGTGGTGATTTTTATTTAGCAGTGTATTTCTGATCCATTTGATGTAATTTTAAATGGATAGAATTAGCTTTTCTTTCTAAAACAAGGGCATTTAGTGACCCCGACAATGTCTGCACTCAAATATATACAAAAACTGTCTTGAAAATGGGACACATTGTGGTCTGAAATGCTACCAATTTGAGGTAACTATTGATTTATTTTTGCAAGATAAGAGTGCATCTTTATTTTCTATAGCAGGGCTTGACAAATTTATTTTGATTTTAGGAGCCAGACATTTTTTTTAGGAGCCAGACAATCACGCAAACATAAACACAATTCATAAACACACACGCCTACTTCACATATATACAAACACACATACTTTACATATACACATATATACAAACACCTCACACACACATATATACACAAACACCTCACACACACATATATACACAAACACCTCACACACACATATATACACAAACACCTCACACACACATATATACACAAACACCTCACACACACATATATACACAAACACCTCACACACACATATATTCACAAACACCTCACACACATATATACAAACACACATACTTTACATATACACATATATACAAACACCTCACACACACATATATACAAACACACATACTTTACATATACACATATATACAAACACCTCACACACACATATATACAAACACCTCACACACACATATATACAAACACCTCACACACACACATATATACAAACACCTCACACACACATATATACAAACACCTCACACACCCATATATATATATATATATAAACACCTCACACACCCATATATACAAACCCCTCACACACACCTACTTTACAATACATACAAACACACACCCACCTAACACAGTCTTTTCTTGGGGGTTTCTTCTTGATGTGTCCCCCTCCCAGCTGCTTTACCTCACTGCAGGGGAGGGGGACATTCACGCTGCAGCTTAACTCCGTTGGTCGGCGTGCTGAGTGCCAGGATGTCACGTGACGACACCCGGCACTCAGACACGCGTTGCGCGAGGGGGCGGAGCTTGCAGTCTGTGCCATCGGCCATCGGCACAGACTTTACTCCCTCGCGCTGCGGAAAAATCGGATGGCAGCGGCAAGGGGACCAGGAGGCTGACAGCACCCAGGCGCCAGGTCTAATTTCCTGGTCGCCATGGCGACCTGGCGCCTGGGGTTTGTCGAGCCCTGTTCTATAGAATATATATATATATATATATATATATATATATATATATATATATATATATATATATATATATATATATATATATATATATATATATATATATTACACACACACACACACACACACACACACACACTACAAACTTGCCTGTAGAAATGCTTTGCACATCATTTTTAAAAAGCAGAATATTTGTATTACATACATACTGCATAAACTAGAAATCACAGAGATGATACACAACTTCTGTATGTCGTGTGTGTGTGTGTGTGTGTGTATATACATACATTACATACATACATACATATATACACACACACACACACACACACACACACTCTGTGAGTGTATATTATATATAGCCAAACCCTATCACAATTAAGTGGAAGTTAAAGTGAGATCAGGTGCCCCAATGGCTCCATAGGAACATCGTGTTATAACAGGAACATAAGACCTAAATTCCAGGTGTTCAGCCAAATAACTCTCAGCTCATCTGACAGACAAGAATTCTTGGTTAATTTGTTTGTATTTTTAAAATGTTTTTAATACCTACAAATACAAAATAAAAATCTGTGTTTACAACAGCTGGGTTTTTAGAAACATAGAATATGTCGGCAGATAAGAACCATTCGGTCCATCTAGTCTGCCCAATTTTCTAAATACTTTTATTAGTCCCCAGTTCCCCATCTTATATCTAGGATAGCCTTGTGCCTATCCCACGCATGCTTAAACTCCTTGACTTTGTTTACCTCTACCAGATATAAATGCTTGCAGATTAAAATAACAGAATCTAAAACACATCTATGTCACCAAACTACACACTCTAAAGGGTTTCAGAAATTGCTCATCCATTGAAAACCTTTTTTTTAATGTAAAATACAGGTTAGCGTAGCTATTCCAACCAAATTCAACAAGTGTATTGTAGGGAGTTCAGACTATTTAAATCCTAGAAGTTTAAAAATACACCCCTTCAACTGCTGATAGAACATAGCTATTATATTTAACAGCTGGCCTGTGGGGCTGGCAAAGCGTTATGGGAGATGCAGTGCCGGAGCAGCTGGATGGATGTTAAACACCCAAGATTTAGAAGGATTTTGTCAATTAAACATCGTTTATACTATAGAGAATAAACATTTTTTTAAAATGACCTATACATTGTGTTCCCAGAATTGCAAGCAAATACACAAAATAATTGAAAAGCGTTTTTTACATTTATTTTTGCGTCTTGCGTTTAGGAGATGGCCTTGTGGCTTGAGATGCAAATGACACATTTCCCAAAAAGTAGGTAACTAGCATATCAAGCCACAAGGTGATGGAATTAACACCTTCAGTGCTAAAGACACCTGTATGAAAATGTCTAGTTAGGAAATTGAATACTTGCTAGCATTAAGCCAAGGCTTCATTGTGCTAACTCACACAGAACTAAATCAACGTGACATTTTTCTCTGTGGGCTCCACTTAGCAATATAAAGGACAAACCACTTCAATGATTACCTTCAACTTGGTTACACCGTGCAGACGGCTAAATCCCACTAATGCATGATGTTAAAATGACCATACATCACAATTCAGGGAGCAGAACAAGCATTAAAGAAACAAAATGGTTGAACTTAAAGAGCAACTAAACTCCCCCCACGTGCCCTAACATGAGCATAAAATGGAATGTACGTTTTACAAATACTTGTCGTTTTATTGGTGACCAGATCAGTCTGCATGCTTCACAGTAAAGCCGACTGCCATACCCTCATTCTACATGCCATCAACAGACGGGACCAAGTCTCTCTCAATTCCCTTTTACCCAGATAGTGTGCATCTCCGTAAGACCAGCTCTGCCTCAGCTGAGATCCAGAGCTAAGTGTAAAATAGAGGCACAGGGTTTTAACTTTTGCTTTTATCAACGTTGCTATTAAAATAGTTTAGGCGTACCTGTAGAAGTTATGGAATTTGCACATTAGAACGTTTTATGCTCCTGAAAATCAGCCTGCTTTGTATTTGTTTATTCACAGATGGAGGACCACTATTAATTTATCTGCACATTTTCTAGTCCCTGACCTTGAATTCCAGCTGTATTCTGTGCATCTATTGCCAGTAAAAGACCAATTAAGTTGCATCATTATACACGTACTAAGGCATTTTAAAGACTAAGAAACTCACAGGCCAAGGAGACACAGCCAGAAAAGTGGGCCATAAGAAGCTTTAGGAGGATAATGCACATTTGGGAAGCATTGCCATTAAAGGATTGGATTTTTTCTGTGTTTGTTTATTCATAAAACTACTTTCACTTCTAACATTTTGAATAAGAGAATAGTTGTATTTGTAGCTTTGTGCACAGTGGCTGTGCTGGTTCATATAGTGGATTTAGAACATGTGTCTTGCTGACCTCTGCAGGTATAGCTTTTATCTCAACTAATAAATAAATAACATCCCTTTGATAAGTGCAACAAGACAAATGGCGAATACCAAACGAAGAAATCACTTTACAAATAGCTCCTTCTACAGAGGAGGATTAATTTCGTCCATAGTAAATTACCTCCCATCTGAGGTTTGCAACAACAAAAATGCATTTAAAATCACAGTTTATAATACTGAAACAAATGCAAAGGCTGCACATCTTTATTTGAATGAGGGCAAGTTCCAGTGCATTACAAGTTTACCATTCCAATACTTGCTGCATTTGCATGTGTTCACTAACAAATGATTTATAATTGTTACATCACCCCTTGAAACTGCAATACCACATAATAACTGGTACATTTACACACAGTTATCTTGCCATATTTAACTTGTAATGAAATTTGAAAAATGTGTGTATGTACCAACTAAAAAACGATATATTATATCTATATATATTTTATTTTTTTATATAAAAGTAGCATTTTCCTCTCAATCTCATGAACTATAATTAAGTACGATATCTATATCTATCTCTATCTCTATCTCTATATATCTATATATCCCTTTGCACCACCTGTTTAAAGTCATGATGTGCCTGGACTGTCATTGGTCCTTAATGGGATCAATACCAATTACGGACATTCTTCCTGAACTGGCCCTTTCCTTTCATCTCCAGCCTTGAGACTGCCCTTATGGTAGGTCACACCTCATACAATACTTTAATTGCCAGACTCTTCAATGGTGGATTTTCCTTCAACATCTGTCAGTGACCTAATGGCAGAGAAGGAGGAGAAGCAACCCTTTCTATTGTCTCCATGCTGCGCCCAATTCTTTCCAACACATTTCATCCTATATAGCTTACACCAGCTTTCATCTCACAATACTTGTCACTAGGTCATCCCAGTCATAGGTTTTAGCACACTTAAAAACTCGTCTGGCAAACACCTTATTTTTACTTATGTGGAACATCTCCATTAACAAGTCCTACAAGGATTGGCCTCGTAATCCTCACATTCTCTAACACTCATCTCTAACATCAAATGGCATGCTCTTGATGATATGAGCATGTTCAACTATGGCAAGTCCATTATTCTGCCAGGGATTGAAGTTTTCTCTAATTAACATGTAATTGTGCAAGCGGTAAACAGGGTGGCAAGTATAATCCCCAAAGCCTAGCTTTTACTTCAAGTGATTATACACTATGTCCTGAATCCAAACTTTCCGTACCAATAGTCTCTCTGCTGTGATGGCAGTAATCTCGACGTTAACATGATTTATGTGGAGGTTTAATAAAACCTGCAGGTAATTAAAGAAATACATCTCATCCAGCTTTATTTCCATATAGTTTACACCTGTGACACATTACAGCATTAGATCACGAACTATAGTCTTCATGTTACAAATGTGAACCCCACTGACACCCCCCCCCCCTCCCCCACACGTACACGTTGTCTTTTGGATGAATTTAAAGTGCACAACTTGGGGAATTTATTCACCAAAATATGAGGTGCAGGTGAGAGGAACATTTTATTACACCAAGTTAGATATATATAATGCAGAGCGAATTGAGTTTCTAGCAGGAGGAGCTCACCAGGTTTGACACTAGACAATTTTTTTAAATTGGTGCAATAAAATGGTTCATCTCACCAGCACCTCACTTTTTAGTGAATATCCCTCTTTATTGTGTGCTTTGCAGACTTAGCAGTGCATTTGGCAAGGCTAGAACTATTCTTGCAAAAGGAGCTCACCAGGCTTGGCCCTCACAATGCAAAAAAAAAAAGTTATATTACTATGAATATATGTTAATGTTACTACAGCTACCTATGGTTTCTGCATTAACCCCTTCGCGACAATGGACGTGTCAGGCACATCCTGCTGTGAATCAGGCGGTTTTCGATGTCGAGGCAATAGCCAGCACTGAAATTTCTGATCTGGGGCGATCGTGGGAGCCATACTGACGGAGCAGCAGGCTCCGTCAATATGGCTATGCCCTCTGCAGGTCTGAGCTTCGGAAGTGAAAGTAACTTCACGTCTGTTGCTCTGAATATGCTACTTGACTGCCCCTAGTGGTAGTTAAGCAGCATAGCTATGTAAAAAAATTAAAATAAATATTTAATTACCTAAAAACTTGTTATATAGTTAGATTAGCCTATAGGGATAAAATTAAATAATTTTTAGCATAAGGGATAGGGTTAAAATTAAATTAAATTTAAAACATTAAGGGATAGCATAAGGGTTAGAGTTGGGTTTAAATTTAGGGTTAGATTTTCGGTTCGGGTTGGGGTCAAAAGCTCAATATAGGAAAAAAACACTATTTTTGTTTTTTGCCCCATAACATGCATATTTCTGAACTCGGAACAACATTTAGAAACTATTTAGACTAGGTCTTTTTTAATGATTTTATTTGTGTAAATTATATTTTAGGTCAATTTTAGAAAAAGTGTTTTTTTTTTTTTTTAAATTTTCATCATATTTTATGATTTTTTTTGTAGTAAATTATAAGATATGATGAACATAATGGTATCTAATTAAAGCCCTTCTTATGACGATAAAAACAATTTGTGTGGGTACTGTATGTGAGAAAGAAGAAAATTGCAGCTAAACACAAACACCCCAGAAATGTCAAAACAGCCATTGTCACCAAGGGAAAGTCGAGGTGAAAATGTCTTGTCACTAAGGGGTTAAAAAAAATAAAAAAGCAAATGCCAGTAACTATCTAAACATTTCATGGCA
>CM069859.1:203150739-203488239 GCA_036172795.1 Pelodytes ibericus
TTCAAAAATTAACTCGTAACTCTGGAAAGGAACAACGTAGAGAGCTAAAAGTAGTTGTGTTGACCAAGAAATTCCAGCATGATTATGCTGTGGAAATTTCATAATTCTAGAGTTCAGCTTCAATAGTTTTTCTCTCTTCAAACAAACAGAGACATTTTCTATTTTAAGGTTAAGATACTTATAATATATCTAAATAAAAACTTAAAGTATAGGTTATGCACTACGTGTAGCACAAATCTCCATATATCCTCCAATCGCTACTAAAAACGACCTAAAGATTCACCATTAAAAATTGGCTAATATTTAATAGATTTATTGCTGTTGTCCATCCTGTCTTTCCAATCCATTCTTATTGGATGTCACAGAGGAACTGTACATTGTCTTAGTAAGTAAACAAAATCTGCACATGTCACATATATTTGAAATTGTACAATACATAAAACAAGCTAGGTGGAACTGCCCCTTTAAAGAGGCACATGGATCAACCCATTCACATCAATTCTATTATCTTACAATGGTGTTTTTAAGTAACCTCAATGAAAACTATAGCTTGAAGAGTCTAATATATTCCAGGACATGCCCTATTATCTTTATTTTTTTTAAAGGGCCAGGGCATGTATCACCTGTCGCCCCCTGATGGCAGCCCTGATACTAGCGGTGAGGAACAGTCAGCGACTGCATCAACCTGCAGTATCATAGTGAAGCAAAATTGCATGTATCTTAATAAGTACTGGCCATTTTAACTCCATAATAGGGCCAAGTACAGTACAAGCAAAAACAAAACATTTAGTTGTAATACTAGATATGTGCTTCCAGGTGTTTGAATCTATTGTTCACTTGAGTATAGGTTTATACTAGCTTTCTACCTAAACAAGTCACAAGATACTCTGTACCAGCAGACTTAGGTTTGAATTTAAAGGGACTGCATCACCTGAACATTGTTTTTACTGTGCATGTAGAGCATCAAAAATGATTAAAAACTATCTCTACATTGTGTTTGCAAAATGTTAAGCAAATGCCCGTTATGCGAAAAAATGCGTTTTATATGTGTGATGTGAAATAACCTGATTATGACATCAACTGTGGCACGGTATGCAAATTACACATTTCCCATTGAAGAGCCGTTCATTTGCATACCGTGTCACCAGACGCGGATGCTCCATATGCCTTAGGTGTGCACCACACACCTAACACTGAGCCACACTGTATATTTCCGGAGTTTGTGTGCTCCAAACAGAGAACACACAAACCCCAGAAATACATCAGGAAGACAGACGGCAGCTGCGAATTCGGCATCTCGGATGCTGAATTCTGCCGTCGGCCCCTCGGATGTATCTCATGTATTTGTCTGTTCACAGCACACAAAGCCCAGGAAATACACAAAATACATTGTGCCCCTGAGTGACAGGTGTGCTCCGGACTGGCAGCACACCTGTCACTCAGGAGCACAATATGCCCCTGCGTGTCACAGATGATGTCATAAACAGCTAATTCCACAGACACTTGTAGAACACATTTTTCTCCTAATTAAGGCATTTGCTTTCAGTTTTGCTAATAAAATGTATAGTTCATTTTCAATCAATTTATATGCTCTACATGCACAGCAAAAACAGTCCCTTTAAAATGCTGACAATTTGGCTGACACATACTTTTACACAAAAACTGTGTTTTACAGATTTTTAAACATCACAACTGTAGAGCATTTAGCACTATGGTGTTGACATTTGTAAAGTAATATCTTCCTTTTTATTTTTCAGAATGGGGAAAAAGATTAAAAAGGAAGTTGAGCCTCCCCCAAAAGATGTGGTAAGTTAGTCATTTGCCATAAAGATGTGCAGAGAAAACACTATACCAGCAAAAATACTCTGTGTACCTATTATATTGGTTGGTCTCTGTGTATGTAGCTGATCTTGTAATACTCTTTTAAATCTGTACCAAGCATAACTATAAAGTGAAAACAAATAATGCAAAATGGAAAATTGGTGGTCTCGTAAACACTCATGAACTGTCTGTTAAAGGGAGATTCCCATTTTGTATTGTTGATTTAAGATATGTCTTTAGATTTTTGTGTTGTGAATTTATTTAATATAATATTTTAATAATCAAGTGTGACTGGGCGTCTCCATTTTGTGAAATATAGGGGTTTTGGGTGCAACACCACAGTGACTTTATAGCACTAGTATCTCACTATGGGGCTGGGGACAGAGAATGCAGTCCACAAGTCATAGACTTGCATTGAATGGGAGGGTAATGTAACTAATACATCACAAGGGGGCAGAGTTATGATTCTGTTTGATCAGGTAAATCTCCTCTCCTTTCTCTTCCAGAAAGATGTACTTTTTGTGTTGGAAGGCAGGTAAAAAATAAGAAAAAAGTGTACAAAGCCACCTAGTCCTGTCTACTAGTGATACACAGGAACCAGTAATAGAGCATGGTTATATCTTATGACATCATCGTGCAGGCTATGCCCACAATTGCAAAGTGAAGATTTTGAAGAATGTTCCATCATGGATAAAATTCACAAAATGGATGCAGGAGAATTGTATTAATTAATTAAAACCTAGAAACAAAATAGTGTCATAACGAGCATACTGAGGTGCAATATCCTGGCATATTAATTGGCTCTATCCAGGCATATTACATGGCAATATCCTGGCATATTAATTGGCAATATCCTGGCATATTAAGTGGCATTATCCTGGCATATTACATGGCAATATCCTGGCATATTAAGTGGCTCTATCCTGGCATATTAAATGGCAAATTCCTGGCATATTAATTGGCTATATCCTGGCATATTAAATGGCTCTATCCTGGCATATTAATTGGCAATATCCTGGCATATTAAATGGCTATATCCTGGCATATTAAATGGCAATATCCTGGCATATTAAGTGACTAAATCCTGGCATATTAATTGGCTATATCCTGGCATATTAAATGGCAATATCCTGGCATATTAAGTGGCAATAGAGTGGCAAAATCCTGGCATATTAAAATGGGAAAAGAATGGCCTAATGAGGGGCAAAATACTGTAATATTAAATGGCAAAGGAATGGCATATTAAATGGCAAAAGAATGGCATATTGAATGGCTAAATCCTGGCATATTGAGGGCACATGACACTGGCAAATGGGCACAGCACTGGCAAATGGGCACATAACACTGGCAAATGGGCACATAACAATGGCAAATGGGCACATAACACTGGTAAATGGGCACATAACACTGGCAAATGGGCACATAACACTGGTAAATGTGCACAACTGGCAAAAGGGCACAACACACTGGCAAATGGGCACAACACACTGGCAAATGGGCACATAACACTGGCAAATGGGCACATAAAACTGGTAAATGGGCACAACTGGCAAATGGGCAAATAACGCTGGCAAATGGGCACATAACAGGCAAATGAGCAAAATAACACTGGCAAATGAGCAAAATAACACTGGCAAATGAGCAAAATAACGCTGGCAAATGGGCACATAACTGGCAAATTATGGGCAGAATAACACTGGCAAATGGCCAAAATAACACTGGCAAATGGGCAAATAACTGGCAAATGGGCAAAATAACACTGGCAAATGGGCAAAATTGGCTGTGGCATATTGGCAATCGTTGCTAATCGTGGCATAATGGGCAAATTTGCTGTGGCCAAATTGATACTGTGGCATGTTCTGTGGGGCAAAATAACATGTACTATGGGGTAAAAGAAACACTGTGGCATGTTCTGTGGGGCAAAATAATGTGTACTATGGGGGAAAGTGACACTGTGGCATGTTCTGCAGGGGCAGTTCAGTGGGACAAAGTGACACTGTGGTATGTTCTGGCGGGAAAAATTATACTGCAGCATGCCAAATTGTGTGGGTGCAATATGAGTACAAGCCAAGTGCTGTGCATACTGTATAGTGCTGTGTTAGGACCTTTAGGTGCAATGTGGGTGCAGAGGAAGGGAATATAAATAAGAAATTAACAATTTTTCAATAACATTTTCATTACATATGAAAATAGTTGAAAATAATATTAAAAAGTTCATATAAGTATACATGCAGCTAGTTATATACATATATTGGGGTCCACCTCAAGCTTTTGATAAGGCTGGAAATATTTTAACGTTTTTTTTTTTGTGTCCAGAAAAGTAAGATTACTTTACTGAGAGGGTGGTGGATGAGAGGTTAATATATGAAGGAGTTTAAGCATGCATGGGATAAGCATCAGGCTGTCCTTGATTTAAGAGAAGGCCAGGGACTAATGAAAATATTACTTTACTGAGAGGGTAGTGGATGCATGGGATAGTCTTCCAGCAGAAGTGGTAGAGGTTAATACAGTGAAGGAGTGTAAGCATAAGGCTATTCTAGATATAAGATGAGGCCAGGGATTAAGGGAAGTATTACTTTCTGAGAGGGTAGTGGATGCATGGAATAGTGTTCCAGCAGAAATTGTAGAGGTTAATACAGTGGAGGTCACAAACTTTGTATTATTTTACTGAGAGGGTAGTGGATACATGGACTAGTTTGCCAGCAGAAGTGGTAGAGGTTAATACAGTGAAGGAGTTCAAGCATGTATGGGATAGGTATAAGGCTATCCTAGATATAAGACAAGGCCAGGCACAAACCGGAACAATTGGGAGGCATGTAAGTGGCTTTTCTGGGGTGCAGTTGCATGGTTGGATCGGGGGGCCCCGAGGCAATTTTTGCACCGGGGCCTGGTGGTTTCTAGTTACGCCTCAGTGTAGACAGATTAAAGCTGAGTAACGATAACTCATTATGTAATCAGCATGTCACACACCAAAGAGAAACAATTATTTTATTAAATGAAATTATCTAGTGAAACACATGATGGTCAGAAGTCTCAGGACATAGTGTATAGTAAAGTAACAAGAAGAATATAGAAAAATGAAGGAAGAATTTAAAATTGAAGATAAAGTTGTTTCCAACAAAAGAAAATGGCAGAAATCAGCCATAAATATCAGAGATATTTTCAGTTGACCTTTTTTTCCAGACTTTTTTTTTTCAGAGTCTTGCGTACTTGGTGGTAAGTTCACCAAAGTTTCTCATCTAGTTTGTAGGCCTCAGTGTGTTTTTTTTTTTTATAAAGACCAGATAAAAACAATTGGATTAAGGAAAGCTGGGATCAGTATTCTCCATGAGTTGTAACGTTTACAGATTGGTTAGTAAGCTTCAAATGCACCAATTTGTCTGTCCGTCCAGAGCTGTGAGAAGATTAATCATTTACAATTAGATCACCAAAACAGTATCTTCAGTGATCTAGTCACTGCCGTGCTCTACTTATGCTTAAACCACCTGGCTGATGTACCATTGGTGCTAATATAATGTGTATGAGCCATTGGCATTGTCTTGAAGGCCCACAATCTCAATGACTTCTGAAAGAATTATGTCAATCTTGCTGGGTAGGAAAGAGCCATGCATGGCATTGTGCCAATGAAACATCTGTTACTGAGAGCAGCATGTCTTACACAGCCATGTGTTTTTATTGTACGCAGATGATGTATGAATTGTCATTGTGCAGTGCATACAGAATAACCACGGCGAGGTGATATATTTTCCATGTTATGACATCTTCCTTTGAATCGGGGGAATCCCAGCCTTTTATTTCTTCTGTGCAGCTCAATATAAAATGATATATTTTGTCCATATAGTTCATAATATAGTTCCAGGTTCCTGAGCATAAACTCAATTACATCATGTTGTTTATTAACATCTATATCATTGTGCACATTATTGTATCTTGTTTATGTATTGTGTAAGGTCCTATTCATGCCATTTGCATACTGTATTAGTGCGACTACATCATAAACGAATGACACAAAAATGTAAACGTTTTACATGCCCTGCTCACTATAGAAGTATTTCGTAGTTAAAGAGACAGTCACATGTCATAAAGTGCATCCTGCTCTCACTATGCTTCTTGATGTGTTTCAGTTTGATCCATTGCCAATCGAAAGTAAAAAGGCAGCAACCGTTGTGTTGATGCTTCAGTCTCCAGAAGAAGATGTGTTAGCCAAATCCTGTGATGCTTTATACAGATATGCACAAAAAGGTTTGTTTGTTTGGTTGAAGCATTGTGTGGTTATATGTTCCCCTTTGAACAGTTTGAGCATCTTTGTCTGAAGAACCTCAGGCTGAAGAATTGTTGTGTCCAATACAGAGAAGTGTAGTAAAGCATGAAAGCTCTTTATAAAATCAATTTGTTTGATGTAGAGTGTAGAAAGCATGTGGTCAGAATTAGGCACTACAGATGAAATGGACCAAACAAACAGCATGCTCTGTACATAGCAAATAAGGAGCAGATTTAATCAGCTATGACAGGAAGATGAACATTGGCACAATACAGAGCTCCCTTTAAAAGCCAAATACTCCATCAATCTTATATATATATATGTCTCTAGTACCGAGCCTGGCTCTGCCTCCTTTTTTAACACTTGCTGCCAAAAAACATTTCACTTTTAACCTGTTTTGTTCCAATTATTGACCTAAATTACTGGGGACATTGTGGCAGTGTGTCACATATCCCCACAGCACCTGCCAGTGTCACTATGCCCCACACAGAACTTGCCACAGTGTCTCATTGGCCAATAACACCTGACAATAATAGCTGGCACAGTGCCACTGTGCCCCCTTGTCTGTCTCTCTTTCCCACATTCCTCCATTGTTTCTCCCCCAATCTTTATCTGTTTATTTCACTCCCTTCATTCCCTCCACTCCCCTTTGTCTCTTGTCCCCTTTAATCTCCCATTTATCTGTCTGTATTCACCTTCTATGCGCCTTTGTCTGTTTCACTCTCCCCTTTCATTAACCCATGTCCCTCTCTCCCATTCCCTACCCCTTTGTCTCTCTCTCTCCTCCATCTCCCCTTTGTCTATCCCCCTCCATCTAGTTTTTTTCTCCTCCCTTGTTTCTCCCCTCCCCACTCCATACAGTCAGGTGACCCTTCATAGCTGCTGATCTCTATTCTGTTAAACGCAGACCTAGCTGCCTTGCACTCCTTGCACGTTTAGTTATGATTCAGAGTGTCAGAATATTTAGATGACATAGTCCCTTTAACTGATCACCTACTGCCCACATGCTGCTCAAGATATTCTACACTCCTCTTTGAGTGCCACACACCCCACTTATAAGGCCTGTTCCTTATACAGGTATTATTATTTATCCACCAGTTTGTGTATGAATGCTAATTCAGTACTTTACAGGAGTCAGTAATGTTCTGCCCTTTCCTTTAAGTACTTAACCACTAATGGCCAGGGTCCTTTCTTTTTATTTGGGTTTGGAATGATGTGTTCTATTACACCTTCAGTACCATGGACAGGGATTACAGTATACAGTGCCATTAGTGCTGACTAGTGAAAGTCCTGCTGAGCAAGAAGCACCTGATATTTTTGTTCACTATACTCAACGACCTTGTCCAGTGCTTGGAAGTACAGCAGTATATTATGTCATGTACCAGCTGTGTTACTTACACACAGTGAATATGCGTTCACAGGAACTGATTAGAAATAATTTTTTTGTAGATTCTGCTCCATTGTTTTTAAACATCACATTACCTGCATAGGTTTTCTATAGTTTGTTTTTTAAATGTATGTCTTTCAGGAGATGAAAATAAAGCAACACTTCTTGGACTTGGCGCAGTGGATTGTATATCTAAACTTATCTCACATGAAGATAAAATAGTCCGCAGAAATGCCACAATGGTGTGCGGTGTCATGGCAGCACACAGTAAGTAACCAGTCTACAGATTAATGTTAGATCATTTCTAATTTATTATATGGTGGTTTGCCCCCATGCTTCCCATGATGCCCTAATGGTGACGCAGGAAGGAAAAGCCAACCCTACTGCACATACGCATTGCACCAACATGGTCGCAGTGCACCAACTTCTGACAGACGAGACTAATTGAATTAACGAATTAATGGGAGTAGAGACAGAAAAAATATTTGATCTAAATTAAGTATGTTCCTAATCCTGACTGGAACACTATACTTAGTTTGTTGTCTCTCCTTCAGTTATTCAGGGTATACCCAAATGTGGGTCCCTGTCTCTCTGCATCTAGAGGGACACCAGCCATACCACGCTGATGAAGCATATGAGAGGCTGAAACATAGCCGAATCTCTAGCTGCTGTGTTCCTTGTGCAGAGGAGGTTTGCCAGCCGTTTCAGGTCTGGACTGGTGGGACTAGATATGCAGACTAGACGGGCCAAATATTTCTTATCTGCCGACAAATTCTATGTGTTTATATTTCTATGATAGGATAATGGAGAGGTCTCTTCTGTATGGTGCAAGTGAGCAAAAAACTGTGATGCCCTTTCTGTGCAGGGATTATCCTATAGAGCAGACTGTTTTACGCTGTCCGTGCTCTGTGAGAAGTGTCTCCTATTTCTTTGTTTTCCCTCCTTGTGTTATTCAAGGTATACCCAGACATGGATCACTGTACCTAGAAGGACACCAGTTGTGCCACACTGACAAGGCCTACAGGAGGCGAAAACGTACCTCTGTGGTTGCTGTATTCCTTGTGTAGAAGAGGTTTGCCAGGCATTATGGGTCTGGACTGCCCTTTTGGGTGGGACCTGTTTGATTGCTAATGGAGGAGGTTTATCCTATAGGACAATTTTAGCACTGTCTGTTCTCTGTGAGAGGTGGCTCCCATTTATTTGTGTTCTCCCTGAGCACTATTCTTAGAATAGAATTTGGAGCAGGGCTACCCTCTCCGATCTACAGCAAGGCAGCCATTTCATAGTTCTCCTTTCATTGTTTTCTCCTTTGCTTTGTCTCCTGGCCGTCTCTTTACTCCAAGGCTGGAACTCCTCTGATGACATCACTTGTTCTCTGCTGTGATGGCTCCTGTCTTTCGACAAATGTTTGGCATGCAAATCAAACAACCATATGACATGTAAATGTCGCCTTAGCTCTGGGTTCTTTGCAGCAGAAAGTGTCATGGTTTTTTGGTAAACATATAACATATAAATGCATTGACCTATTTTCTGGAAATCTTCCCTCCAGTCCGCTGAAGGTGGTTGGGATGCTGCGGGGTCCGATGAGTGACTCTGAGCTGATGGAGGCCCCGAGTGGCCGACGGCCTTTTTAGATGTGCTTTCAGCACCGCCAGGACTTGGCGTGCGGGAGGAGGAGGCTGTTTCGCTTCCTTAGGCTCCAGAGTATCAGCCAGTTTATTTTATTTGCCCATACTGGCAGTTTTTTGTGGCTTTTCTTAGAAATTTCTTAGAATGCTGAATGCGTTGTGGAGCAATATCAAAGCATGTCCGCCATCTTGGCCTGCTGGCTCCACCCCCCACACCAAAATCCTTTTTTTTTATAATAATATACAGTAATTTAGAAAAGGGCAAGCACATTTTATAACTTCTGTGAATTTTGCCCCCTCTCTCTGGAACTCCCTTCCCCGGAGCATCCAGCTCTCTCCCTCCTTTTCAAACTTTAAAAAGTCTCTCAAAACTCATCTCTTTAGAGAGGCTTACTACCCAACCCACTAGAATACCGGTCACTTTACCTCTAGCTGATCCCACCTAGCTGGAACACACACTCCCTCTTTGACTTATCCCACCTAATGCCTCCCATCCACACTACTGTACTACAACTTCAATCCCTGTGACCTCTTCAATCCCTTAATTGTCTCATGGACCCCATTCCCTCTAGATTGTAAGCTTGCGAGCAGGGCTCTCTACCTCATGTACCAGTCTGTACTAGTTTGTCTAACTTAGTATGTAGTTCCCTTCTATGCTCTATACCAAGCGCTACGAGAATTGGTGGCGCTGTACAAATAAATGTTAATGTAATGTAATGTAAAAGAGGGGTCAGCAATACTTCTGATGGCCCAGATGGCACATGAGTTACACCTTGGATCAGCAGCATCCCACAAATGTTGCTGGTGTGTTATGTTTACTTCCCATTTGATGGCAATGGGTTAGTGTATTTATAAGATTCAAATCTCAGATGTTCAAGCTCTACTAGAGAAACTTAACAAGAGGCTAAACAAAAGGTCTGGATAGATATAGATGTTACAATCTAATTAGTATAAACATATTATTATTTCACTATGTAACAATCTGCTCAAAGTGTTCCTCTTTCTGATTGGCCGCAGCTCGAGCGGCCCGATACACCTGTCTGTGGGTTGATGTGGGAGTATTTGTGAGTATGAACAGGTTACATGGTGACTGATTTAATTATGGATAAAACGTAAACCTCTTATTTTTCATTTTCACTAGAATTGCAAGATAAAACTAGATGAGGTTCGTGACATCTCTTATATCTGAATGTCATTTCCCTTGTGATGTGTCTTGACATTACCATTTGAATGTTATTTTACAATAATGTCAGTCCCTAAATGCAGAAATGCAGCTTATGTACCGGTTTCAAGTTTTAGTATAAAAATACGCATTGCAATTAAATAAATACTTAAATATTTGCCAGTGGCCTGTGATTGAGGTGAGTATTTTTTACATTCAATTAAAATTTTTTCAAGAGGATTAATGAAAATTATCTTCAGAATAGAGCACAGCTAATATATGTTGCCTTTAAAAAAAGGAAGAGAAAATAGCATTATTTTAGTTATTTGGATATTCATCAAGTCTGACCTTGTGTCCTTTCATTTTTGCAGGTGATGTAAGAAAGTCACTTCAGAAGTTGGATATCATACCTTCCCTAATTGCTCGACTTGCACCAGAAGGTAGACTTATAGTCTTGTTGATAAGCCCCACCATCTGTTCGGAGAGTGTTAGTTAATTAAACAAATAACAGCTTATAGAAATTACATTAACCAATTTCCAAATATCTTTAACTCACCTTAATGGTTCTTGAGGACAACACTGTGCACCTGTAACTTATGATCTTTTAATACAGTTAACAAACTACAGTACCCTACAGTCTACTGTGCTTCAGGGAAGAGAAATAGACAAGCAGATAGATTGTTACGATTTGGTCCCCAGGACTTAAAAAGATAGAAAGAGAGAGTTTGAAACAGAGAGATAGCTAGATAGAAAGAGATAGCTAAAAAGAGACCGAGAGTTGTAGATATAGAGACTGATATAGACAAAGAGGGAGATATAGACAGACAAGGAGACAGATAGACAGACTGAGAGATGGCTAGATAGAAAGAGATAGTTAAAAAGAGTGAGTGACAGAGAGATGTAGATATACAGACAGAGAAAGAGGGAGAGTTAGACAAAGAGATAGATAGTCCGACAGAGAGATAGCTAGATGGAGAGTAGATAGTCCGACGGAGAGATAGCTAGATGGAGAGTAGGTAGTCCCACAGAGAGATAGCTAGATGGAGAGTAGATAGTCCGACAGAGAGAAAGCTAGATGGAGAGTAGATAGTCCGACAGAGAGATATCTAGATGGAGAGTAGATAGTCCGACAGAGAGATAGCTAGATGGAGAGTATGGAGAGTAGATAGTCCGACAGAGAGATAGCTAGAGGGAGAGTAGATAGTCCGACAGAGAGATAGCTAGATGGAGAGTAGATAGTCCGACAGAGAGATGGCTAGATGGAGAGTAGATAGTCCGACAGAGAGATAGCTAGATGGAGAGTAGATAATCCAACAGAGAGATAGCTAGATGGAGAGTAGATAGTCCGACAGAGAGATAGCTAGATGGAGAGTAGATAGTCCGACAGAGAGATAGCTAGATGGAGAGTAGATAGTCCGACAGAGAGATGGCTAGATGGAGAGTAGATAGTCCGACAGAGAGATGGCTAGATGGAGAGTAGATAATCCAACAGAGAGATAGCTAGATGGAGAGTAGATAGTCCGACAGAGAGATAGCTAGATGGAGAGTAGATAGTCCGACAGAGAGATAGCTAGATGGAGAGTAGATAGTCCGACAGAGAGATAGCTAGATGGAGAGTAGATAGTCCGACAGAGAGATAGCTAGATGGAGAGTAGATAGTCCGACAGAGAGATAGCTAGATGGAGAGTAGATAGTCCGACAGAGAGATGGCTAGATGGAGAGTAGATAGTCCGACAGAGAGATAGCTAGATGGAGAGTAGATAGTCCGACAGAGAGATGGCTAGATGGAGAGTAGATAGTCGGACAGAGAGATGGCTAGATGGAGAGTAGATAGTCCGACAGAGAGATAGCTAGATGGAGAGTAGATAGTCCGACAGAGAGATAGCTAGATGGAGAGTAGATAGTCCGACAGAGAGATAGCTAGATGGAGAGTAGATAGTCCGACAGAGAGATAGCTAGATGGAGAGTAGATAGTCCGACAGAGAGATGGCTAGATGGAGAGTAGATAGTCCGACAGAGAGATAGCTAGATGGAGAGTAGATAGTCCGACAGAGAGATAGCTAGATGGAGAGTAGATAGTCCGACAGAGAGATGGCTAGATGGAGAGTAGATAGTCCGACAGAGAGATGGCTAGATGGAGAGTAGATAGTCCGACAGAGAGATGGCTAGATGGAGAGTAGATAGTCCGACAGAGAGATGGCTAGATGGAGAGTAGATAGTCCGACAGAGAGATGGCTAGATGGAGAGTAGATAGTCCTACTTCTCATTGGCTGCATGCAATTCTCACAGTGCACCTTTAAAAAGGCCCCGGGGGCTTTGTTTATTTAGCAAACCGTGCTGCCAGTTGGTAATCATGAAGGAATTGGATCCCTTTTAAAGCAAACTGCTACCAATTAGGTTTTGTGTTTTTTTTTTTTATGGATCAACAGTAGCGACAGGGAATGTTTTAAAGGGTGAACTTTATGGAGTTGAATGTTTTTACAACCTAAATAATTATACTATATAATTTTTAACGGGATGCCCTATAACATATGCAGCCTTTGTTCCGAGTCTTGATTTACCCCTTTAATTAAATCCATTTGCTGTCTGCTGGTCACACTCTCCTTATTTATGTAAAATAGAAATATCATTCTGTCTTTTTACTTATTGAAAATACAATTCACGAGGAACAATGCAATGCTTCTTACCCAGAATAAAAGCTAATGGAAAAACATAACAGGACAGTACTGTCACTCATGGCTCTTTGAAAGCCATGGCTGTTTGAATGCTGTGGCCACAATGGTATCCTTACAATCTCCAAACTCAAGAAATTCCAGCTTACGGATGTGTTTGTTCAATCTCCTGGTAGTACCGTAATGAACACTACTTGTCGCCAATCACTGCAATACAACTGATAGTATTTATTAAGATGGGGAACTGGATCATGAAAGTTTCTGTTTTATCGGATGGAGTCTCATTGTGACCAAATTCCATAACATTTTGCAGGGGATTCTTTAACAAGACACATAAACAAACCTGTTTTTCCTACCTATACCCCAGAATACATTGTTCACACGCTGTATAATGTCCTCACTGGCTATGTTATTTGTATGGCCATACCAGAATCCCTAGCGTTGACTGAGCACTATATAGGGTGTATATAGAAAAAACAGTTTAATATCTTATACGTCCCCTATCTGGGGACCATATATTAAATCGATTTTTAGAACAAGGAGATGGAAGAAAAGCTTGCTCTGTCTACTCCACGCATTGACTTGGTATTGCAGTACCTCTAGGACCGGTGCACCATCTCTTATACGGTTAAAAAAAGGAATAACCAACAAATTTCCCTTTTTTTTTTTTTTTTTTAACCACAAACAACCCCTAGGATCCATTGGTCACTGTTAAATTGTCTTTGCTTTTTGAATTTCATTTCAATTTGGTGCTCTGCATGGCAAGCTGAATTTTGTCTTGAATTAAGTGTGTCATGCTGTTTGACTGCAGATGCCTAGAATAATGTTGGGAATTCAAAAACACCCAACAAATAGTAAAGGTGATTATATGATTTCTGGTCCATGCTGAATATTTTGTTTTTCTTTTGCAGAAGATGTAGTGATCCATGAATTTGCCACTCTTTGTCTTGCATATATGGCTAATGAATATACTAGTAAGGATCGAATATTTGAAGTGAATGGACTGGAAGCCATTGTTCGATTGTTAGGCAGCCCTGATCCCGATGTTAAGAAGAACTCCGTTGAGTGTATTAATCTTCTTGTACAGGTAGTAAGATGAATGCTTATCTTCCCAAATTAACAAAATGAATGAATAACTTTTTTTCCATAAAGATATAAGTCCAAGAACCTGAATTAGGCTTAATAATTAGGCCAAATGTTCGTCGTTTTTTTACATTTGCGATTAAATGCGAAGAGTAATTTGTTTGGTAAACAAGTCATGTGAATTCAGAATAGACCTTCAGTAGGAAAGCAGACATTTGGTAGTACTTGAAAGAAATTAGTAGCATTGTGGCTGCTAAGTGGAGATGGACTTGTGAATGAAAAAAAAACATCTGAACAGTGTGTAAGGATTGCAAACAAATACATAGAGCAGGAGTAGGCCACCTGTGGCTCTCCAGGTGCTGACGAACTACAGCTCCCATGATGCTCTTTCAACTAAGAGGCTAGCAGAGGAGTATGGGAAATGTAGTTCTGCAACATCTGAAGAGCCACAGGTTTCCCACCCCCAGCACAGAGTAAACGAATAATGTGTTTTAAATGTGCCTGTGGTGTCTCATTGTGATGACATCACCTTTACATTTTCCTCTTCATATATACATTTGCTTGCAATTTTGATAATAAAACATCATGTTTATACTTCTTTATTAATAGAATAAACATTATTTATCTGAGTGAGCCCTTTTTATTTGTTTGTTAGGAGATTAGTAATATATCTAAACAAGTGATTTTAGAGAGATGACCACATGTGATTTATGTGTTCATGGAAGCATTGGTGCCTTTGAATACAGGACTTCCAAAACAGGACTGCCGTGTGTGAATTGAATGGTATCCCACCCTTGCTGGAGCTGCTGAAGTCAGAGTACCCTGTTATTCAGCAGCTAGCTCTGAAAACTCTGGGCACCTTGAGCTGTGAACAAGAAGGCAGACTGATCCTAAAGGAAAAACAAGCATTGGACCTGCTCTTAAAAATCTTAGAAGCAAAGGTATATTGTAATGTATGTTTTTCTGGTAATGCATGGCGAATCAGAAAAGTCACCCAGTGATACCGAGATACTTTTCTTTACATCTGAGAGGTCAAAAGCGCTCGTCATTTCAGTCCTTGTTACTGAACTATTTACCAAAATGTGTTATAAATACTGAGTGACAGTAAATTAAATAAATCATTGATCCTATATCGTTAATATAGAGAAAGAGCTTAGGTATGAATGGGATAAGCATGGAGCTGTCCTGGACATAAGATGAGGCCAAGGGACAGATAAGGCAGTGTGTAAGTGTTGGCTACATTGCAGCTCTCCAGCTGTTGCATGACTACATCTCCCGTAATGCATAAATTCAACTAAGAGGCTGGCAGAGGAGTATGGGAGATGCAATCTTGCAACAGCTGGAGAGCCACAGTTTGGCCAACCCTGAATTAAGGTGACTAGACAAGATACATGGTATTTATCAATCAAGATATTGTATGTTTCTATGCAAACACAGTTGTTCTATCTTGGAAACACACAGTAATCAAGCTAAATTCACAGTTCTTTGTTTATCTAACAGCTGACAGATGTATACATTGTGCTTGTAACCAAACGGGTACCCAAGACCGGGAGCAACTCTTCCCGTTGTGGGAAATCATCTCCTTAGCCACCGATTCAAGCACAGCATTTTGTGAAAACAGCACAGACCTATATACACAAAAATGTCACATCAACTGGAGGGAGGCACAGGGAACTAATTATAACATGTAAGGAACAATAGAAAACCTAACTTAAAACAGGTAATTAAATACAGTACAACTTTACATTAAATAAACATGCCATCTTTAGATCCAGACATCCAGACTACAAGGGACAATAGATGGCTCTATTGGACCACCTGGTAAGGGAAAATCGCCCGTGCCCCCAGGCCTGTTTACTTACCTACTTCCTTGCTACAGGGGGATGGGGTGAAATACACTACAGGGGGATGGGGTGAAATACACTACTGGGGGATGGGGTGAAAGACACTACTGGGGGGATGGGGTGAAAGAGAGACACTACAGGGGGAAGGGGGAAGAAAGCCACTAAGGGAGAAGGGGGGGGGGGGGGAGAGAGACGCTACAGAAAGGACAGAGAGAGAGACGCTACAGAAAGGACAGAGAGAGAGACGCTACAGATATGCGAGAGAGAGAGAGACGCTACAGATATGCGAGAGAGACGCTACAGATATGCGAGAGAGACGCTACAGATATGCGAGAGTGAGAGACGGTACAGAAATGCGAGAGTGAGAGACGGTACAGAAATGCGAGAGAGAGAGAGACACTACAGAAATGAGAGAGAGAGACAATACAGAAATATGTATTATATTATGCTATGGGGCTGGTTTAAAATTTTTATGCTATGGGGCTCGTATACAAATTTTTTCCAGGGCTGGTTTTTGTTCCCAGTCCTGCCCTGGATCAGGCCAAAGCAGCGGCAGAGTTTGAAAAAGTCTCCAATTCACTTATTTTACCAGTTCACCTATTTTAGCCTGACTTTTGCAGGTCAGTTTATAGTTCACTCCATGTTCTGCCCAGTCAATAGATCCTGTAAATATTTGCATAGTGCTCCCCAACCTATGAGTGCACCTCCACAGAGGGCGTGCCAAGCGAGCATCAGTAATACAGGCAAGGTGTGTATTTGCAATATACTTTAGTGCTCCAGAATCCCACACACAGAGGGGCTAAGTGCAAGCAAAACAAAGAACAGAAAAGACTGTTTTTGATAGAAGGTATCTGTCAGGGTTGGGGTTTTGGAGCGTAGAGCAGGGGATGCTAACTCTTGCTGGTAACCCTTAGCAGGTGGTCCACAGGTGTATATAGCAGAACGCCCTGGTAAGCATAGGAGCACGAGAGTGCCACAAAATAATAAAAGGTGAAGTCAGGAACAGTCCTATAGACCAGGGCAGGCAGCGGTCAAGAGTAGTAGAATAATCCAGTCAGGGTTCAGGCAAACAGGGAAATCCAGGAGACAAGCCAAAGGTCAGGTAACAGGAAATCCAATAAAAAGACTGTAACACAGCAAATAGGGAAACACTGGAAACTGAAGTCCAAGGACAGACAGGAACCAAAGCTCTGGAACACTGTGGTAACAGTTTGAGGGGTTTTTATAGTGCTGTGGGTCTCCACTACCTCTGTTGGACAAGCCCCTCACTGGATTGGATGTCAGAGGGGTGTGCTTCCATAGCACATACCTCTCTTCCTCTTTGCCAGGAGACTATTGGTTGATGAGTTTTGGTGATGAGAAAGACAGGGTTTACTTCCCCTCTACAGGTGCAAATAGATGCCCCTTGATTGGGATAAACTCTGGATGATGTTCTCTCGACTGGTACAAACTTTAGGTCCTGGTTTTGGCCTACCACGATACCGCGATCACGGATAGACGGCACTACTACAGGCCCTGGCTGCGGCCTACTCCGCGACAGCGGAGTAAATTGAATAATGAATGGAGATAGGAAAGAACTGGGGTTGTAGGTAAGGGTAAGAGGGGCATGACAGTATCTGTGATTATACTAATGAATAAACAGGTTTTGGGAGTTCAGCAGCCGCGTCAGCTGGGTAAACTACCAAAAAAAAACACTTGTTTCCCAGATGGTTGAGCCACTGAGATTTGAGTGATCGGTGGTTCTAAAGTTAGCAGCAGCAGCAGCGCCGATTGGCTGGGAACAAAGCTATAAAAGCGTAGTAAAACAAGCTTAGGTCAGCGGGTAGGAGAAGCCATCAGAATTCAGTGCACAGGTAAGCAGTACAAGAAGCAGGCTTGATCACAGAGCAGGTAACAATCACTTCTACAGGAAGTGGCTTATATAGGTTGAGAGTGAGACACCTGACTAGACAGAGTTGAGAAGAGTTAAATAAATGATTACGGCTTTTAGATTCAAGTTTACCAGAGCTGAGGCTCAATTAAGGAAGCAGGTTGGTGAACCCATAAGCAAAAGGGACAGCTGTAGGGAAGTCAGGGCTCAAGTCCTGGTGATGTCCAGCTGAATTGGCGACTTTTTCCAACTGGGTTACTTTAGCTTTAAATTATGGAATTCTCTTGTCAATTCCCTGCAAATTTCTCTTTCATGAAAAAGGCCCTTAGTCCAACATTAGCAGCAGTTGGACCGCCCTTCTATAATAATAGTAAAGGGATTTCTTCATGAAAAAGGGACTTGCAAAATTAAGGCCAATTTATCCAAGTTGGAAAAAAATCTCCTATTCAGCTATTTAAGCCTTTGCTATTGCCGCAGTTACCTCTTTCATGACTAAAGCCCAAAGTGTTTAACCAGGAAAGGTACTTTCAGATATTCTCTATTACATAATGGTACTCATTTTATGTACCTCGAAGAGATGAAGGATTAAGTCAATCCCAGTAGGAATTGAATGTGTAACCAGATGGTGAATTAGCCACTGAGCTACCTCTGTATTACCAAAATGACCGACATTGGTGCTTCATTATCTTTGATCTTTTTTTTCTCTGTGAATTTGAGTGACAGGGATGCCTAGCGTATTGCATAATTATCCACCCTCCCAGCACTTCAAGGGTCAATGGGATATATAGATAGAAGTAACATATGTTAATTAAATGCACAGAAATAAAGTGCTCTGGTTGAATATATCCGATTATTATCTGTTATTAGGAACTTAACGACTTACACGTGGAAGCACTTCTGGTAATTGCCAATTGTCTGGAGGACCCGGAAACCATGCAAGTTCTTCAGCACTCCGGAGGACTTCAAAAAATACTGACCTTTGCTGAGACTTCTCCCCTGCCTGACGTACAGAAGAATGCTGCTAAGGCAATTGCCAAGTCAGCTCACAATGGTATGTGACATTCAAATTAAAGCTCCGAGTAATATATGTGGGTAGTCTCAAATCACAATCAGCTCTCATTTCATCCGCCGCTGTTTAATGTCATCTATAAACTGTTTTGACAGCTTCCTTTCTTTAATATAACATTGGGGATTCCTTTGAGGATGCCATCTTACAGCTCAGTAGCTAAAAACAGACTGAACATAGGAAACCTACGTACAATAAATGAGCATGTTATGCAGCTCTTTTTATTTATTTACAGACCTTTATTTAACATTAATCATGTAAGATCAAGGGCTTAACATTGGTAGAACTCTATACAGATTACAACTGGGTTTTTAACCACATATAGTTATAGGTGCTTAAAACAAATCAACATTTAGCCGGTATATTTGATATAATTATACAATAAGTGTTACAAGGCAAAATGTGATAGAATATTCATGTTTAAACCACAAAGACCATTCTTATTTCTCCCCCAAACCCCCCCCCCCCCCCCGCGCACCCCCAAAATCTAACTTTTTTTTCCAGAAAATATTTAATTGATATTGTAGAATTGTACAAATAGATCCAGTGGAATTGAAACCACCAGCTGACTATAAATGGATCAGTTCAATAACAATATAAGCACTAACCACATAATTATGATCACTGGTCACTAATACATCATAACTAATTACCAGACTGATTATCACTAACCATGACTTATTTGGTAATCACTACTTATAAGAGGCATTAGTTATTATCCCCAGGCTAATGATAATGACTAATGCTAATCACTACACAATATGCAGGCTGATAATTAGTTACCGTTTGCTGTATTGATTACTTCTAATTAAAAATACTCTTGTAATAACTACCAGTGCAGTAATAAAGGACCAGTGGATAATGTATGTTTGTATGTATATGTATATTAATGTTCATTAATATATATGTGTATTACATCCATGCTTATTACAACTAATTAGCAATCAATAACCACTTGATGCTACTTCTATGCTTTAATCACTAGTCGACTCTTATGATAAATAAATGCACACATGTACACGTATACCAATAATCATATGTTTTCCATGCCTGATTCTTTATATATGGGCTGTGTCGGAGTGGCAGAGGCTGCTTTATACAAAGGTAGGCGCATACACAGATAACACCAGTATCCTCCCTGCTTATACAGTATAACTCCCATGTGGTGCAGCATCCATATATATATAGCAAATTTTGAGGCATATGGACCTAGGTGGGACGATTTAACTCTGAATTAACATGTTTCATGGGATGGGCATGAATTGGATGGTCCATGTCCACAGGGTGGACCTCTCTGGATGAGACATATGGGTCTATTCACTAAAATTTGAGTTTTAGCTTGAGGAGGTCAACTTTGGAGCTCGACTTCCATTTTGAGACTAATTCAAATTCGGCACCCGAAAAAACCCAGGTTTGAATCTTCCCCATTGAATGTAATGGGAGGGGAAATGATCAAAGCTCGGATGCCAAATTTGACTTAGTCTCAAAAATAGATCGGATAATTTTGTCTCAAAATGAAAGTCGACTTCCTCGAGCTATTCTCGAATTTTAGTGAATAGACCCATGAGATGTTTCCAGTTTCACTCACAGATTGCATACAATTCCTTCATCTTCCCTGAAACAAACTTCAATTAATTAGTACATATTCACTTTGATTCGAATACACTTGTTTTTCCCTTGTGCTTCTATTATCTAATCACAAATGAATATCACAGTGGTCTTAGGGGATAACACGTACATTAACTGTTGCCATATTATTTCCATACTAACTGGCATCCTACATGCTTACATATGAAGCACATAGGCTGATCCAGTCACCGAGTAAACTTAAAAATCCCCCCCACTATTGATTATATTTAAAGAGACACTAAGAATTTGTCAGATGTAAGCTGGGAGTGACTGCTCCGACTGACTGTGTCTTCAGCCAGATCAGCTGCTCTGAGATAACAAGATTAACCCTTTAAGGACCAGGGATTTTCCTAGGCCAAGGACCAGAGCGTTTTTCAATTTTTAATATGCGTTTTTTGAAACATAATTTTCCTCTCTCTCATTTAACTCAAACATACAAGTTATATGTTGTTTTTAAAGGACAGTTAGAGCTTTCTTTTGATACCCTATACATAAAAATTCTTTACATTTTAGTATTAAAAAATACATATAAAAGAGGACATTTTTGGGAAAAAAAAGGTTTTTCCCCATTATTTTGCCAATAATAAGCTACACAACTAGTGCAACACTAACCCACTTATCCCCTCTAATTAAATAACTAATAAAAAAGAAAAATATTGGTTCCCAAACCCCCCATAACAAAAACCACAGAAAAAAAATCCGAAGAGTGCGATGTCAGAGCCATAAAAATCACGCAACAGGCATGCAGGGGTTACATTTTATTAAATAAATATATTAAAATTGCAAAAATAAAAAAAAATTGTAAAAAAAATAAATAAATGAGGGCCATAAAGTGGAAGGAAACTGATCACAGTTACAAACTCTGATCAGCATTGAAAGGCTTAATTCAGCCCCCCCCCCCCCCTGTCTATGTTCTTTATTTATTTTTATTTACAGGTCACTCTCTGTGCTTCACTATAAGAATGTGAAGCACAGAGAGTGAATTAGAGGCAAAGTCAGTGTGTGAACACATTGACTTTGCATCTAATTTGCATGTTATCGCAGTGATCACTCGATCACCGCGATCACATGCCCGGAAATCCACCGATCGGGTCCTGGAGCTTTGCCTCGGGTGCGAGTCTTAGTCCTGGACCCGTTGCAGACTGGCTGGCGGTGCCCACGGAGCGCACCGCAGGCTACACTGCATGACGAGTTAACTCGTCATAAGGGCGCGAAGGGGTTAAAGAGATCCTGTCACCTCAACATTTCTTATACTGTGAATGAAGAAAATAAACAATACTAAACGACCCAGACAGGATGTAACTGGATAGTAATGGAAGGGAGCGCTAATGACAGACAAGGACCGCATACAAAATCTACATATATAAATATATATTTAATTTTGCATTGAACGTAGTCCAGAGATAAATCTGTTGAATGATGAGTGGATACAAAATACACTGAAAGAATCAGAGAAAATCAATCCTTCTTAATTAGTAGCAGCTTGTCCTCTTGTGTTTATTCCTCCTCCCCTGCCTCCTCCGCCACCCCCCTTTTCTACTTCCCCTCTAATAAAGTATTGAAAGCAAATACATAAATAGAAGAAAAATATGTTTTAACGTGTCTGTGTCTTTATATGCAAATTAACTACTTTTCAATGGCAAATGTTTAATTTGTATATGTGATACAGGTGATGTGATGCCACGGACACATTTATCTCTTATTTTATGCATTTGCTTGCAATGTCGCTAACACAATCTTTATACCATTTGATATCAGTTTTTATTCTCTGAATTCAGAGTACAAGCAATGTTTAGGTGATGGAGTACTTTTACTTTAAATCCCCACAAGTTTTTGCATCAGGGAATTAAAGTTAGAAAACATTTAGCGCCTCATTATCTGATAAGTATCATTATAGAAGCGCAAATCATACTTCATTACTACTTGGCAGTTTTTACTTTAAATTGACTGAGATATTTTCCATTTGTTATTTTCTCTGGGTTTGTCTGTAACATTTGCCCTCTTTCTGTTTATGAGTCATTACCCCAGCAGGTGCTGCTCAGGGGGTAGGTGACCACAGCTTGATGCTTTCTTGCCCCGGCAGGGATTTCAAGATAATTGCCAGAGACTATTTAGCTAAATGTAAAATGTCAACTCCGATACTGTAACTGTATTTATTTTGTCGAAGTATATTAACTATAGCGTTAACGGCACTGCTAGATTTACTTATTACTCTTATTGTTGTGTAAAACTAAGAGTGTATATGAGCACACTGAAGGAATCTCAAGGAATGTGTTATTCTGTCTGGGACAGATCTCAAGATCAAGATCAAGAGGTAGTAAGTGTCTGAAATGATTTCTTTAAAACAATACAGTAAATTTACAACTGACCCCTTACTCCGAGGAAGTGTCCAAAATAGTAAAAAGCTAGCATTTAGGAATTATAAATAAGCCTAACCCTACTGCTAACCCATATATATATATATATATATATATATATATATATACGCTATATATATATATATACGCAAATTTTAGCCTTTTTTGTATTGCAATGTTGCTGACTGCCTATAGGGGCAGTCTAGCAACAGCAACCAAGCAACAAAAGGGATAATTAATAACTTCCAAAGTTCTTACCAACAAGAGGTCAGCGCCAAATTTGAGGAGCATGCTGCTCTCCAGTATAGTGCTCCACTACGCTTTGCATAGTGATAACGATTGCCTTGTGCAGGTAATTTCGGTGTTGCTTAATGCCTCGACATTGAGGCATTAAGTACAAGTATACCTACAAAGAGTAATACAGTGGTACGTGTGCCGGCCTGACGCACCAATGGCAGGTTCCCAACAATGCCTCACATAACAGCTACATCTCAGTGAAAGTGATTTATTTGCTCCACACAGTATTTGGTTTGATACTACTGTATTTCATGCGTGCGGAGAGACTTTAATATATCTGATGAAAATAATCTGTTATCTAAAATGACCAGTTATTCAAAATTTATCTGGCCCCAAGCATTTTAGATAAGGGATACTCAACTTGTATCAGGAAAGCAATGGAATGTAAATTGTTTAAATATTTTACCTTTTTGCAGTGTTTGCTGCCTCTGTGGGTGCTGCCATCTTATCCATTGCTTGGATCGGACCACTGACAGTCCGTCCCACGCTAGCTGATTTGTCTCCTCCCTCTTGTGACGTCACACACGGGATTGTGCAAGCGGGAGGAGACACATCAGGTAGCGTGGGACGGAGTGTCAGTGGCAAGTGTGTGCAGCCCTCTTACTAGCCCCAATATAATAATAAAAAATATGCCCTCGTCTGGGGCCAGTGAATTCTGAATTCATATTTTGTTTCAATCTGTGTTAGTTTGACAACATGCTTATATTTAGTAACCTTTTCTCCTTGCCAATTTGTTCAAATAATCCCTGACGTAACTAAATTGGTCTGTATGCCAGCATTTTACTGTATAACATGGCTCTTAAAGGACAACTGGAAACGAATGGTGGTTGGCGCTTAAGTGATTAAATGTGACTACAAAAAAGGGTGGCAGGCGCTTTAAGTGATTAAATGTGACTATAATAGCTAATGCTATGTGTGAAAATACCAGTATCCAGAAAGAAGACTATAAATAATATAAAGGAGCACTTTTGACTTTGGTGCAAATAAAAAAATCTGTAGTGTGTATTGGATCCTTAAATTAACTTGACGTTAATCCATTGATTTTAATCTAGCCACAAATGATGGTGAATGAGAAGTGAAATTGGCCATAAAATGCAAAACTTAGACTGCTGTGCAAGGTGGCAGTATGGGCTGATGTGTGAGACACTGATCAAGGTATGACACTGTATCAAGCACACTGTTAGTACTGATTATATACTCTCCCCGTAACTACTCTAGAGCATCGCTGGTTGTGATCTGTACTCCGTTGTGACAGGGCAATCTGCCAGCAGGGCCTCCAAAGTCACTGACCACGTCACAATGGCCAATTAGACATTGGTGGCTATTGGTGATTAGGTTGCCCTCCTCTGTAATAAATTATAAGTGATTTAGTCACTAAAAGGTGTTGCAAAACGTTTGGATTTATTTATGAAATGAAGAATTACAGGGAAGTGAGGAGGGAATTTGAAACTGAAAGCCGAAGTAGCCGAGTTCAAGTGACTGGGAGAATATTTCCAAATTATCTAGTTATTTGCAATTCCCTTCTCAACTCTCTGCAATTCTCTCTTTCATGAATAACGCCATTTGACTAAATTATCGGTGTGTGACCCACGGAACAAATAATACTATACTGCGAGTCTTTATCCCTTCAGGGATTTCTGTGGTTGCATTACACGTACGGTGGAATAAATTAGGTCTGTCTTCAAGAAAATAGATGTACTACAGTGGCTGAACATCATTGGCAGTAATCACTATCTCAGTGGGTCACTAGTATGGGAGCAGGGTGTCCAATGTCAGTAACATAGGGTTAAAGTCCCAATCTCATGCACAAAGTACTAGTGGGAAGAGAATTGTCCATTCTCACCTTCAATAGTCCTATACCAAGTGTCTTAGTCTGGTCATTCTAACCCACAGAGGTTGGGGGGGTCACAATCTCTGGCTGATAAAAATCATGAACCAACCCCCCCCCCCCCCCCCCCTTTCACCTATTCCTAAATATAGATTTCTTTCCCAATCTTGATCCTACAAATGAAGCATTAACCCTGTGGGTGCCAGGGAGCTGGGCAGTGATATAGCTGATTCCTATCATTCTTTTCTTTTCTGGAACACTAGAAGGAAACCGGAAATTCTTCCATGATCACGAAGTGGAAAAGATTCTGGTCAGCTTGCTTGGCGTCGATAACGATGGTGTAAAGACTGCAGCTCTACTCGCTATATCCACCATGTGTGAAAGTTTGGAGAGCAAAGATGTTTTTAATAAGCAAGGTAAACATCATAATTATGATTATTGGATCCAGCATGGCATGTTATATTGTGTGGTGCTGTAGGAAGAACACATTGGACATAACAAACATTGGGTGTCCAAGTCACAGATGTAAAGGTATATACAATGTATTTTTATACAGAGCAGTGAGTTACCAACTCATTCTATCCCTTCAGTGATTTCTGTGGTCGGATTACAAGTACAGTGGCATAAATTACGTCTGTCTTAAAGAAAGCAGATGTATTACAGTGGCAGTGGGGCTCACCCAGCAAAATATCTGTATTAGTCTATGTATATAGTGATCAGTGAGAGGTTCTTACCATCAGAGGAACACGGGAGGTTAGATGCTATAAAATGATTGCATTAATACAGCAAAGCTGCAGAATTAATATGGGCCATACACAAATCCTGGAGGGCCTTGTGGTTTCCAGTTGGGTAATAATGATCCATTTAGATATGTTGATAAACTTCTGTACATGTCTATGAGTGATCTATACATTTCTTCATCAGCTGAGTTGATTGACTTAGGGTCAGTGTTGAGTCTCTAGAGGCAATAGCATGTCTGACAGCCCTAGTGTGCCCAAATGTTGGCCTGTGTTTTGTTTTTTTTTACAAAAAGTAACGTACTCTATTTTTAAGCATTTAGTGACTTGAACATCAACTCCACTTAGAAGGCACAGTTACCTGTCTAAGTCCACAGCGATCTATTTACTAAAAGGTGGACTGCAATGAACTTACATGGGAGTGAGAAAATCAGTTTGATTAGTAAAGATGATTGGCAAGTAGAAGAATTTTTGCAGGTTTTAATACCTGATTTTTTTACTGCAGTTTCACTTTTTAGTGAATCGATCCCTATGTCACTCTTGTATGGCAGGTATATTTGTTTACTTAACTTGGGCTAGACAATTTGTTGAGATGAGAAGTTAAAAACGTATTCATGCTCTGGCAATTTCTTTTTCTATTTAGTTCTATTAAGTTTATCTTATTCAGTTCTCCCAAGTCCCCTTATGATTTTATCTTGACTGTATACAATGTGTTCACACAGGTATTCTTCAGGTAGTTGCTTTGTTGAGCAGAGACAATGGAGAGGTCAGAGAAGCATCAGCATTTGCTCTGGCAAATCTTACCACTGCCTATCCAAAAAATGCAAGGTGAGTGCACACGTATAGACAGAGAATAGCACATAGTCTAACACACAGTCACAAGGTGAGTGCACATGTATAGACAGAGAATAGCACACAGTCACAAGGTGAGTGCACACGTATAGAAAATAGCACACAGTCACAAGGTGAGTGCACACGTATAGACAGAGAATAGCACACAATCTAACACACAGTGACAAGGTGAGTGCACACGTATAGACAGAGAATAGCACACAATCTAACACACAGTGACAAGGTGAGTGCACACATATAGACAGAGAATAGCACAATCACAAGGTGAGTGCACACGTATAGACGGAGAATAACACACAGTCTAAGACACAGTCACAAGGTGAGTACACGTATAGACAGCGAATAACACACAGTCACAAGTTTTATTCAGGGATGATGGTAAAAATGCATTGTATATCATTATTTGTTTTTATAAACATACCTGAATAAAAATGCAATGAGGTCATTGAACTATTGTGATCATTAAACCAGACATTAGTAGCCGACCTGGAAAGATGATCCAACTTGTCTACCAGTCTGACTTTGCAATTCAGTTGCCTGTTCAACATAGTTAACTCTTTAGTGTTATATATATATATTTGCTGGGGGGGAGTTGTGTAGGCTTGAGGTATGCTTAAACTATCTAATATAGTTATATATTAGATAGTTAGTTTAAGCATACTTCTCAACTTCCCCCCTCCCCCAGCAAATCAGGATGCGAAGGGGCGTAGCCTGGGAGGGAAAATGTTAGCGTTACGGCACATGCGGAGTTGCACTGTTACTCAAACTGACAGCGCATTTGCTCATGTGCAGTGGAACTGTCACTCAAACGGACAACTCTACTGATAACTGATAAGGCTGCGTGTAGTGTCATACTGTGTAGCAAATCAAGAAGTGGGAATGTTCTCACCAGGGCCGGCCATAGGGGTGTGCGACAGGGTGCCATGACAAAAGAAAAAAAGTTTGCCAGCCCTATGCTCGGCCGAACTGTTGGATCCTGGGAGGGGCTCTGTGCACTGTGTGCAGGGAGCGCGAGCAGCATTTGCTTATGCTGCCCAAGGCTCGCCGTGAAGCAGACGTCGCTCTGCTTCACAGGGTGGGAGCAGAGCTACACCTCTCACCCTGTGAGCTCCGCTCCGTCCCTGTAAGTAAGAATGGGAGGGAGAGGGAGAAAATAGGAGTGGGGGAAGAGAGAACAGAGGAGTGGGGTAGGAGAGAAAATAGTAGTGGGGGAGGAGAGAACAGAGGAGTGGGGGAAGAACAGAGGAAGGGGGGAGAGAAGAGAGGAGGGGGGGGAGAGAAGAGGGGGGGGGAGAGAGGAGGAGAGGGAGAGAGACCAGATATGGGGAGGAGGGAGCAAGAACAGATTTGGGGTAGGAGGGGGTTGAGAGAGAACAGATATGGGGGAGGAGGGGGAGAGAGAACAGATATGGGGGAGGAGGGGGAGAGAGAGAACAGATATGGGGGAGGAGGGAGAGAGAGAGAACAGATATGGGGGAGTTGGAGAGAGACAAACATGGGAAGGGAGAGACACATACATGTGGGGAGAGGAAAGAGACAGGTATGAGGAGGGAGAGGAGACAGACATGAGTGTAGGTGGGGCAGGGGGGGGGGGGGAGGTGCCATAAGGGTGGCCCGCACAGGGCGCCAGAACACTTAAGGCCGGTGTTCTATAAAATTACTTGAGCAAATTCTACTGCACAAGCACAATTCGCTCAATTTACCAATTGCTTGCTACTTTACCTGTCACAGCAGCTGATCCGAAGGGGGCGTGAGGTGGTATGTGTCCCTCACACAGGCGCACTTCTGCCAAAGTTACGGCTGATTGACAGCCATAACTTTGTGCGCATGCGCTGTGGTGCGCAATGAGCGAATTCTACTGCACTTGTGCAGTAGAATTTGCTCCAGTTTTTTGTCAGAGCAGCCAGCCCTGGTTATCACTAATTCTCATTCTCGTAGGATAATGTTTACCAACCAATCCGTTAGTGACACAGGTAAAATGTGACTCCTGTGCATCCCTATTGCTGCTGCCAACACAAAATATTTCTCAATCCATTAGGTAAACCACATTTGCATCTTTAAAAGGTTTAACTTAACAGGCTAGATAGGGCAGCTAGTTCTATAAAAAATAGGTCGACAATAATGGAGAAAATACAGACACATTTGTTCAGATAAAAAACAAGTGCTTTTTAAAAGAAATTTCTGTTCACTTATGTTAGACCATGACTGCCATCTATTGGCTGCACTGAGGTATTCCATCTATTGAATTCTGTTCTGCGGAAAGCATTAAGGATATTGTTAGCCCTTTTGCAATGAAACAGAACGGATATGATTTTACTGATAGATTCAACTTTTTAAAATAACATTTGCTTCTTTAACATGGAATAACAAATAGATTGCAAGTGGCTTGTGTACATGTTGTATGTGCTAGCAGGGCTCTCTCCCGTATGTATCAGTCTGTCCTTATTTGTCTAACTTAGTATGTAGTTCCCCTCTATGCTCTGTACCGAGCGCTACATAAATTGATAAATTGGTGCAATATAAATACATGTTACTGTATGTCTTCCAATATTAACAAAAGTAAAAGTTATTTTTAAGATGCTCCCACTCTGAAGATAATGTGTAAGATGAAAGCACATCACTCGCAGCCCAGATCATCTGTAGCTATCTGTGCTTTTTTTGCCACAGTTTTTTTTCAGTGATCACCCATTTTCATGTTAAATTAATACAGAGTAGCCAGTTAGCATCCATCCTCTCTAGCAATTGAGCAATAAGATGCAGGAGCAGAGAGCGACCATCGCTACCTGAAATTGTGACACTGTAACACAGAGGGTCCGTGCTGTTTAGACCATATTTAGAACATTGCCCCAGAATTGCATTTTATAAATACTCCCACTGATAACTCCTAGTCTCTATTCCAACATGCATCATATCTACATATAAACCCATAATGTTTAATATATGCTTTTGTTATGTATGTTGCTCCTTCAGCTCATCTAGTTTTTCAATTTAGATATTTTTGCTTCATGTTTCCAAGTCTGCTTTTGATTCACGAAAATTCACCAGCTAATAAGTAAACGTCTCTATAGAACTACAGAAATAGTAAAATATGCATCAAAATCTGTGTTTACTTCGTTTTTCCATTGGCCTTTTAGGAACATGCCTGGGTTGTTCCTTTAAAACAATATTCCAGTGACAGTTACAGGCGTTGTTTAACATATCACTAAATATTAAAAGATGTTTTACAAGATGCTGTTCATTAAGTTAAATATACACAGTACCATTCAAAAGTTTGGGATCACTTAAAAATGAGTTGCAAAATGAATCGGAAAGTCCAAATTCCGAGAAGGTTAGAAATAATGATTTTAATTTAAATAATAATTGTGTCTTTCAAACTATGATTTCCTCAAAACAAATCCTCCAGTTGTAGCAATTACAGCCTTACACTGTAGTTGTTAATTTGTTAAGGTAACCTAAAGAGATGGATTGGCTCAATAGGCACTTTTTATGAACCATATGGTCAAGCTGGTCCCACAATAGCTCAGTAGGGTTGAGTCACTGTGTCACTGTGGTGGCCATCCCATTAAATTTTTTTTCAATCTTTCTCTGTCCAGTGTCTGTGTTGTTTTGCACATGGAGTTTCACTGGTGTTTTTTGTGTACTATGTAAAGAAGCTGCCTGCTGAGGACCTGTGAGGCGTGTGTTTCTCAAACTAGACACTCTAATGTACTTGTCCTCTTGTTCATTTGTGTACTGGGGCCTACCACCACCACTCCTCTCTCTATTCTGGTTAGAGCTGTTCTGTGAAGGGAGTAGTGCACAGCGTTGTACAATATCTTCAGTTTCTTGATAATTTCTTGCATGGAATAACCTTAATTTCTCTGAACAAGAATAGATTGAAATCACTTTGACTGTTATTAAATCCATGGATTTCTCTCACCAATATTTTGCTCGTGGTGAGGCCTGTAAAATGGCTGAGCTATTTTGACCCTTTAAAAGAAAGGTCCCGGGGTGCATTGTGGGAAGCCACATGCCATACTGAAACTTGGAGGACTTAATTTTATAGGGCGTTTCAGACTCAATCTGATCACTTTGGTCTACTCAGAGGCCACAGAAGTGATCTAAAATCAGGACGAAAATGGGGAACTTTGGCTTATTACGGGGGCCATTTTCGAAGGTCTTCAGCTATTATGGAAACAGCGGATGTCCTCCTGAAATGGCCGAACGTTATTAAAATCAATAAAAAAAATAATTTTGAAAAAAAAACACAATACCATTAAATACATAAAAGTAAAGTAAATTATCATAAAATATTCACTTTTTTTATTTATAAATACATATAAAAATGCAAATATACTATTAGAATTGTACATGAATATTTTTGTGTTTAACATGTATTTACTTTAATTCTATTTACTTATTGAGTAGCCGAATTGTGGAAAATTTTGCAATTTTTCTATGAGCTCTGATCTGGCCCCAGATCATTCTATATTTAGTTGACCCTCTTCTGCCTGAAGAGGCACCGCACAAAATCCCTTAGGGGCCACATCTGGCTTAAGGCTTAAAGTAAGTGAACCTTTCTCACATTAGTTTATAGGTTTTGTGGACTTAGTGGCTCGATTCCCCTCCTAACTGCTTTGCAGCATGCTGCATGTTCTCTAGATGTATAAAAGGTTCAGATGTTTCTATTCCACCCATCAGGCGTTATTATGTGAGTCAGGTACATTTACCAGTTACAATCCATTTATTTACTTGTGAATATACACTTTCACAGGATCTATACAAGCCTTTATCTCTCAGGTTAAGTGTATATAACCTGGTCTTTCTTGTACACACAGTTTTCCTGCACTCTGATCTACAAGTCTGAAAATCAATAGCGTGGGCAAATCACCGGCTGACATATTGTAACTTTTTCTCTGTAGTGTTGAGAAAGTTACCCATGTGTAAGTCTCGAAATACTGAACTAAATGTCATGCCGTGGTTGATGGCATAACAATAAAAGTAATTTTGAGCCAGATAACATTGGAAGATAGAGGGACTGATTATATTATGCTGTCATTTCATTTTTAATGGTTAATCAGTGTAGAGACACTTTAGAAGAAAATGATATTAAATCCATATAAATCAGTGTATATAAATATATATATATATACATAAATGTAGATTATGTATGTTTATGTTCTAAAGGGTATCTACAGTGATTGCCAGTAAAAAAAAATTGCATATATATATATATATATATATATATATATATATATATATATATATCCATACATATATACATAGGTTCCACTTCATGAACTTCTGCATAGTGCGAACTCTGCAAGGGTAACATTATTCTGGCCAACCAGCTCCTCGAACAACACCCCAGCCAATGGCCGCCATCCTTCTGACAAGAACAGAGCTATCCATTGTTACATGCAATGTTTGATTATAATGAGTAAAATACAGTTACATAATGACTGGTCTTCCCATGATTATGTAACATTCATAAGATGTAACTCATTGACCTTAAAGGAACACTAAATGTTATTTTTCACATGTGCTTCTAATATAGAAGCACAAGTGAATATTAGGTCCCTAGTATGAGGATAACATGGCAGGTACTTTTGATAGTAGACGCCAGTATATCCTCTGACCGACCGCTGCCATGCTTCCATAGGAAGCAGGCAGCTGTCTGGTCGGCGACCGGCTCTCTCTGTGCTAGCAGCGAGAGACCCTCGCATGCAGATGTCAGAGCAGGGCGAGCCAGTTTGTCCGCACACGACAACCGGGAACTGCTGTGTCTCGCATGTGAGACACAGCAGACAGTAAGTATCTATTAAGATGCACGTCGGAGTTTACTTAAATGTCCCGGAAGTAAGGTTTAAACAATGTTTAATGTTCCTTTAAGAAAATCAAATGATGACCAATTACGGTTTCTAAAAAACAAAAAAATCACCAATTAATTGATGATAGAATTATGTGTTAATAAATCTGTGAATTAGCAGATTATGGAGATATTATAGTCTATTCACTAATACACAATGATTTATTGGAGCCATGTCCATTTTAGTATGAAGACTGTAACTGTTTGGCAGTAGATCCGCAGTGTACAGACAGATGGAATTATCCATCATTTAATACTATTCAAAAGAAGCAAAGAACAGAGTAGATTTTTACTAATCAACTGAAAAATTAATAATACTCTTATACCAGAAAAAAAATAGGAATTCATGAGTCTATTTAAACAGGTCAAATGGAATCATATAAGAATGTATAAAAAAAAAATAGATTTTAATAACTACAGGGATGTATTCTTTAGATATCTAAACTATGAATATCTGCAAAAACCAGGCATTATTAGCTGATCTGGAAAGTCTTTCCAACTCCGTTTTCCATCCACTTGTCAGTTCACTTTTAGTAATTAAGCCCCATTGTGTTTAATCCTGACATTAAACTGATGATATATGAGTTCTAAACGCTGCAGTGTACTATGTGTATCCTTTTGCAGGATCAATTTTCACTTTTCATCACACAAGTTTCTTTGCACTATGACCTGAGAATGAGTAGCAGTCAAGTTCTAAGTATTCTAAAACCATTAATATAGTTGCCGTACGCAGATAGACATAGCTACCAACCTTCTCAGCTTAATGAGTTTAAAAATCCGTCTACTCGGGGGGGAAAACGGAAGAAGCCATTAAAAAAATTAATTCATTTGCTATACAGATAAACAAAATACTAGCACTTTAATTGTAGAGTGATATCAATAATCAATAACCCTTTAAATAATGAGAATAACAAAGGCCCTGTGTATCATTTTATTATATAGTCATACCTGTCAGAAATTCTTATTATGGCTTATATTGTGACTGTTGATGTTCATCCAACTGATAGTCTCAACTAATGCAAAAGGAAATACTATCTGCCACTGAATCATGAATGTAGCAGTTGTGTGATTATTAAAATAGTGACTAGTTTACAGGCTAAGAGTTATAAAGACTAACGTCAATGCATGCATGCTTTAAAGACTTGGAGGCAGGATGGGAGATAAATGATAGAATAGAAACTCCATAAAGCAGGATAGCTGTGGGATTATGGGGTTCAACAAAGTTTTAAAAACATATGAATTCTCATCACAAATGTCAAATGTATCAAGTAATAACTTTAAATACCACAATATTCAAATAGACTTTTTCAATAGATTTTTTTTCAGAATAATTCTTACATTTTATATATATATATATATATATATATATATATATATATATATATATATATATATATATATATATATACCAAACCAGACTACCTGTTTAATGTTATAACAAATATGTAATAACTTGCAAAATATTTACAAAATTATGACACGGATATGATGACTTGAACATGATCATATCACATTGTGAACTCCTTGCTTAGTACCAAATAGTTAAAACATGGCTGTTGTGTCAAAAATAATAATATAGATAAAAATAACTTCAAAAATACACATTACACCACTATAAGTTCCTAGCTGGATACAAAGGTCAGTACAATAATTCTCATATATAGAGAGTGAATAGGGAACTGCAACATTGTATGTAATGTGTCATATTAAAGATTGTTTAATAAATGTTGCAGACAAATATAACTAAAATGTAACGTATCACAAATCCCTTATCTTGTTATTGTTGTATAGAGTGTGCCCCACACTTCCCTGTACAAGTAACAAGCTACTCAGATGAAAGCACCTTATCCACTGGTCTTTTAGGTAGTTCGATAATTATTCTCCTAAATGGTTGTTGAGGAAGTGGGCAATGGTGGATCTTGGTTTTGTGCTGCCCTAGGCAGACAAAATTCGGCACCTCCTACCAACGCTGCACACACTCGACATGCCCTATAACCCACATCACCCATTACATGACCTCATCACATACCTCCATCACCCCATTACATGCCTCCATCACCCCCATTACATCACCCCATCACCCTGTTACATGCCTCCATCACATCACCCCATTACATGCTCCCATCATTACATTACATGCCCCCTCTTCACCCCTATTACATGCCTCCATCACCCCCATCACATGCCCCCATCCCCCTAGGTCTTACACTTGTCTCTGGTGGTAGTGTTCAGTTCCCCGTACGGTGTGTGCAGAGAGGTTATGTCACCTGGTGCGTGCCTTGATTTCAGAGTGCCTGGTTAGGTGACCTGTCAGCACTTTCCCCCATCATACTGCATGGGGAGTCGAACAGGCAGCACGGAGGTTTCTTCTGATCTCTGTCAGCAAGCAAGTTTTTCTTCTTCTTAAAGGGGCGACTTTTGTAATTTTTTTTATTTTTTGCATTTTGTGCAATTATTTTTCATACTTAGCAGGGAAGTTATAATCATTGGTGTACACTAGAAATATTACACGCCTATCACCATGCACTGATAGTACATATTCTGACATTGGCGAAGGGCATGGAAATCAGCGGTAATACCCACACCTGTTTGGAAAAGTGGTCGATAAAATGAAAATGGAAGCTGGGATATTGAAACAAATGTTATTATAGTGTAAGAATGGAATCCTGGAATAAAAGGCTAAAAAAAAGTAAGATATTTAGGAGTTTATCGTCCAAGCCTGGAATACGTACACTTTTTAATCTATCTTTGCTATAATATAAATATAACATAACATCTCATAGGGAAGTTCAAGGAATTTGTAAATACACCTCTATGGCAATTGTTGGTTCCTTATCAAAAAAGTCTAATTGACAAATAAGATATGGATATCCGGATTTACAAGAATTTCTTCGTATTTTAATAAGACTGTCTGTTTATTTATTTGTTCTGCATGTATTTTCTTTAATTAGTGCTGTAGCAGAAGCTGATGGTGTTGATCCGTTAATTAACCTACTATCGGATAAAAGAGAGGATGCCATTACTAATGCATGTGCAGTCCTCATTAACATGGCTACTCAGGAACCTCTACGGACCTTTATTCAGACCCGCGGTGTAATGCATGCCCTTGTGGAGCCATTGCAATCAGCTAGCAACATGGTACTCAGTAAAGTAGCTCTTACTGTGGCTGCATTTGCCTGTGATGCTGTCTCAAGAGAGGAGGTGAGAAGATTTCAGTCCTAGTTAAGTCAGATTTCATGTTGTGTGATGTCTTTGCTGCTATTGGCTAAGTTAAAAGAACTGCCAGAGGTCATTACTACCTCACTTGGAAATCTCCTAAATTCACATATGTTTCCGACTTGGCTATTTCTCAATGTGTTTGTTTTCTGCAGTGCTTCACATGTTAATTACCTCATTCTATAATTAATGAAGTAGGCAAAGATAGTTCTGCTTTAGTAAATTGGTTGTAGGTTAATAATATAATAATAATTGTTCATTTTATATAGCTTTTCTTAACACTCAAACTTAAAACTTAACCAAAGCAGCAGTAGGTAACAGATATTATTATTTCCCAACTTATTGCCATTATTTTATCAGCTTCAGATGAAGGGATGAGTTGGCCCTGCCATGAATCCAAACTGGGACTGTGAAGGTGGAACAAGTACTTTAGATGAAGCATTAACCAACTGAGTTATCTCACCAAGCTTTTGTATGCATTGAAATCTATACAGTGAACTGAACACTAAATATAAAAACTAATAGGTACCAATAGGCACCTTCAAACACTTTTCCAACATGGCTATGTTGGCCTATTTTTTTTGTAGATCAATCACATCAACTTTTAATTCACCATGGTTCATAATTTAGGGGATAGACCCAATTGTTCCCTTTTTGTCCAACACTGTAACATGCTTTATCTCTCTTTAAATAGATGGCAATAAAATTATCTATAGCCTGTATTATAAATGTATATACTGTGTTTAGTTTAGAAACGCACAGGGATTGGAGCCTCTTGTCAAACTGCTTCGCTCTAATCACGATGAAGTCAGGAGAAATGCATGCTGGGCCGTCGCAGTGTGTGCAAACGACGAACCAACAGCAACCAAACTCTACCGATTAGGGTAAGAAAATTGATCACAATGACGGATCTTTGAGCAGTTCTAAAAATGTTATTTATTCAAGATGTTTCGAAAGTGTTGATCTTCTCTCTGTAATTTAACCTGTAATCTGAACAACCTCTTAAATCAGCTGTGTAAACTCATAATGACTTTATACTACTTTATTATTACAGAACAGCATTGGAATGGATAAATCATTGTTTGATATGGACACTGTACAATTGTCTTCCTTCGTTTATTTTGTTTTAACCCTTTGAATTCTATATAGTATTGAGCACAGAATGTTGATACCATAGAGGGTTAAGAAATTTGCCAAAAGTCTTGTAAGATTTAAACGGAGAATAGCGAATTATTGAAAATGATCTACACATTGTGTTAACAAAGTTGCAACAAAATGTGTTTTAAATGTGTCTGTGGTGTGCTTAAATTGGGATAAAAATGTTTGTTAGATATGTCTGTGGTGTCTTCAGCTTATGACATCACCTGTGACTTAATATACAAATCACACATTTCCCATTAAAAATCAGTTAATTTAATCAAGCCACAGGTGATGTCATAAGCTGGAGAATCCACAGACACATCTAACAAACATGTTTCTCCCAATTTAAGCATTTGTGTGCAATTGCGGTAACACAATGTATAGATTATTTCCAGTATTTTTTATTCTCTACATTCACAGTAAAAATTAAATTAAATTGAAGTCACTTATTTGGTAAAATATATAACTAAAAGAAAATGGTGGTTATGTATAAAAACTCCCTCACTTCAAAGTGCCAGGCGTTTTATAAAAAGTCGCAATCGCTGTTTGTTATGTATAATGGCGATTGGTCTACAAACCTGACAGTTTGTAGTGTGGGAGAGGGACCTCCGCCAAACACTGTTTCCCTCTCTCTGCTGCATTTTCTCTTGCTCAATAATGTCTTTTTTAATGTATTTTTTTATAAAAGACATCAACATTTAAACTGCATATTCAAGGTGGGGTTTTACCATGGACCTTTAAAAAGGCAGAATTACATCTTCTTCCCATGACTTAATACCCCGTTTAATATATGCCAATATGGTACTGGCCTTTGCAGCATCCAGCTGGCATTGTGCACTACTGCTAAGTTTATTGTACCCAAAATGCATAATTTTACATTTGTCTATAATGAATTTAGTTTGTTGTCTTACTGTTGTGTCACTGCAAGCTGACAACTCATGAATTAAATAGGAAAACGTGGAAGCATGGATCTCAGTGGACTGTGGCACACTAGCTGCAAAACAAATAAATCTGTTCCTGTGATTTTCTTTTTATATGTTTTTATGCTTCCGTTTTTATTGCATGTTATTGGATAAAGCATATGGTTCAGTAGTAAAGTGATACCTTTTAAGTGTAATCCAGTATCACGCAAACAATTGTGTAAAACATAATCTGATATTTTTCCCCCAGACAAAACAGGTAATCTGAAATAACCGTTTCTTGATATAATTAGGGCTTTGGATGTTCTTCAAGAACTAAACCTTTCAAGGAGCAGAGCAAACAAATTCAGTGAACTGGCTTACGACAAGCTACTGGATCACAATCTGTCAGTGAAGTACAATCAGAAGGGACACTTATCTTACAAAAATCTCATTACAGACGGCTTTTATGACCACGGACGGGTATGTTAAAAAAAAGCATACATCAATGTCATCACTGCAGTGTATTCTAAACATTGTGTGAATGAAGACTGTACCATAACAGCTTTATCTCTCTCTAGATAAGACCAGAAGTAAAGTTGTTATCTCTGGAAGAGCTTACCAGTCAGCAACTGAACCAAAAGAGAGCTGTTATCTTAATAAATGCAAAAAATCCAGAGTCGTAAGTAGCGTTACAAGATGATTCTCGTTTAAATCATGGAATTTATTTTGTGTTTTGTTATTTGATTTTACTTATATTACATACAGGTAATCAGTATTGACAATTGAAATGGTTTCGTGTACGTGTTAAAACTGTTTTAATTGATTTTTGGCAATTAAGCTATCTGGTTATCTAGCGGTCATCTGCCTATTGTGGCGGGCCCACCTTTACACTGGTGGAAGTGACAACAGACACCTACACATGTGTTGTCTAACCATAATAGGCGTAGCCCTCCACATTATCCCACGTTTAATAGCACTGAGTATATGGTGCAAATCATACTTTTTAAACATTTGGTATTTTCCTTCAGTGCTGGAACCTCCTCTATCTGGTTGTCAGACAGTAGCAATACTCCTGTGCCTTCATTGGGCACAGCTGGACTTGCTGCTTGAGTTTTTGTGGATTGTGCAACCTACTTGCAGGACTGTTCTAGTCACTGTGCATCACTGCTGGGAATTGCAGCTTAAGTCCAGCTCCTTATGTGTTAGCTAAATCTTTCCTTTGTCTCATTACTAAAGTTTTTGTTTTGTTTGTCAACTCCTGCAGCAAATAAAGTACCTTTAGCTGTGCTCATCCATACTATTTGTGATTTATCAAATATATATAACATTTATCCTATATTTATCATAGTATCTACAATACTTCATGGTACATAATCTACAATGTATCTATCAGGTATAATCTAGCAAGCATATGTCATCAATCCTAGATCATCCATATATGATGTCTTTCCCCCAGCAAGATAGGAAAATGCATTTTAACGTATATTCAGTTATCTATGCCAAGTTCAAATACCGTATTTGCTCGAATATAAGACGACCCTGATTATAAGACGACCCCCCAAACATGGGCGTAGGAAGCGGGGGGGATGGGGGGGACGGATCCCCCCCAGGAAAAAATGTGGGGGGGACAGGTAGGGTGAAATCCCCCCCAGAACGCGAGGCAAACGGGCCCACAGCCCCTGCTTGCCGCTTTTTTCCGGCAAGCCGCATCCGATGGATGCGACGGCCGGAAAAAAAAAAAAAAAAACTGACACCGGATGTGACGTTGCGTCACATCCGGTGACTGTTTCCCTCCTCCGTGCAAGAGGGAAGACTGCACGGAGGAGACTTCCGGCGGGGGACACGGAGCAGCTTCATGTAAGTACTAGGGAGAGGGAGAGGGAGAGGGAGAGGGGGTTAACTGGCACTATATTACTGGGTTCTGACTGGCACAATATTACTGGGCTCTGGCTGGCACTATATTACTGGGCTCTGACTGGCACTATATTACTGGGTTCTGACTGGCACTATATTACTGGGTTCTGGCTAGCACTATATTACTGGGTTCTGACTGGCACTATATTACTGGGTTCTGGCTGGCACTATATTACTGGGTTCTGACTGGCACTATATTACTGGGTTCTGGCTGGAACTATATTACTGGGTTCTGACTGGCACTATATTACTGGGTTCTGGCTGGCACTATATTACTGGGTTCTGACTGGCACAATATTACTGGGCTCAGGCTGGCACTATATTACTGGGTTCTGACTGGCACTATATTACTGGGCTCTGGCTGGCACTATATTACTGGGTTCTGACTGGCACTATATTACTGGGTTCTGGCTGGCACTATATTACTGGGTTCTGACTGGCATAATATTACAGGCATCTGGCTGGCACTATATTACTGGGCTCTGACTGGCATAATATTACAGGCATCTGGCTGGCATAATATTACTGGGCATCTGGCTGGCACTATATTACTGGGCTCTGGCTGGCACTATATTACTGGGCATCTGACTGGCACAATATTACAGGCATCTGGCTGGCACTATATTACTGGGCATCTGGCTGGCACTATATTACTGGGCATCTGGCTGGCATAATATTACTGGGCTCTGGCTGGCATAATATTACTGGGCTCTGGCTGGCACTATATTACTGGGCATCTGGCTGGCATAATATTACAGGCATCTGGCTGGCACTATATTACTGGGCTCTGACTGGCACAATATTACAGGCATCTGGCTGGCACAATATTACAGGCATCTGGCTGGCACTATATTACTGGGCATCTGGCTGGCATAATATTACAGGCATCTGGCTGGCACTATATTACTGGGCTCTGACTGGCATAATATTACAGGCATCTGGCTGGCACTATATTATTGGGCTCTGACTGGCATAATATTACAGGCATCTGGCTGGCACTATATTACTGGGCTCTGACTGGAATAATATTACAGGCATCTGGCTGGCACTATATTACTGGGCTCTGGCTGGCACTATATTACTGGGCATCTGGCTGGCACAATATTACTGCCCAAATGAATGTGGGCAACAAAAAACCTGGCAAATGAATGTGGGCAACAAAAAACCTGGCAAATGAATGTGGGCAAAAAAAAATAAAAACCCTGGTAAATGAATGTGGGCAAAAAAAAAAAACCCTGGCAAATGAATGTGGGCAAAAAAAACCCTGACAAATGAATTTGGGCAAAAAAAAAACACTGGCAAATGAATGTGGGCAAAATAAAACTGACAAATGAATGGGCAAAATAATGTAATTAATAAGTAATGATGGTCTGTGCCTTTGTAAGAGGCACAGACAAACCTGGAACGGAAATGACCACCTTCCCTGCAATGAGATATAGTGTGTGTGACTGACTGTGTGAGTTTGTGTGTCTGTGACTGACTGTATGAGTTTGTGTGTATATGTGACTGATTATGAGTGTGTGTGTCTGTGACAGACTGTATGTATGAGTGTATGTGAAAGACCATGTATGAGTGCGTGTGTCTATGTGACTGACTCTGAGTGTATGTGTCTATGTTACAGACTGTATCTATGAGTGTGTGTCTGACAGACTGCATGTTTGTATGAGTGTGTGTCTGCGACAGACTGTATGTATGTATGTATGTTTGTATGAGTGTGTGTCTGCGACAGACTGTATGTATGTATGTATGTATGAGTGTGTGTGTGTCTGACAGACTGTATGTATGTGTGAGTGTGTGCCTGGCAGACTGTATGTATGTATGTATGTATGAGTGTGTGTCTATGTGACAGTATGTATATGTGTGACAGGCTGTATGTATGAGTATATGTGACTGACTGTATATGACTGCATGTGATTGTGTGTATGTGCTGTTGTCTGGCTCCTAAAACTTAGTTAAGGTTGTCAAGCCCTGGTATAAATACATATATTTGGGGTCCACCTTAAGCTTTTGGAAATGCTGGAAATATTTAATATTTTACAGTTTATTTTCTGGTCAGAAATGTAATGTTTGTTTGCTGAGAGGGTAGTGGATGCATGGAATAGTCTTCCAGTAGAAGTGGTAGAGGTTAATGCAGTGAAGGAGTTTAAGCATGCATGGGATAGGTATAAGGCTATCCTAGATATAAGATAAGGTATAAGGCTATCCTAGATATAAGATAAGGCCAGGGACCAATGAAAGTACTATACTGAGAGGGTAGTGGATGCATGGAATAGCCTTCCAGTAGAAGTGGTAGAGGTTAATACAGTGAAGTTGTTTAAGCATGCGTGGGATAGGTATAAGGCTATCCTAGATATAAGATAAGGTCAGGGACTAATGAAAGTATTACTTTACTGAGAGGGTAGTGGATGTATGGAATAGCCTTCCAGTAGAAGTGGTAGAGGTTAATACAGTGAAGTTGTTTAAGCATGCGTGGGATAGGTAGAAGGCTATCCTAGATATAAGATAAGGTCAGGGACTAATGAAAGTATTACTTTACTGAGAGGGTAGTGGATACATGGAATGGCATTCCAGCAGAAGTGGTAGGTTCATACTGATGTATGTTTTATGGTGTACACACAGCTCACTGACTATATTTCATGTAACAGTGATAAAATGCACCTGCCTGATGCAGATGTTGTGCTGTGAATGTATCTGTTGTATACCAAGGATGCTGGTAATGTTGGTGGGAACTTGGTGATATAATATACACTGTGACAAGCTTTATTTTTACTGCTGCTATACCCGGCGAGCAAAAATGCTGTCCCCCCCAGATTTTTGGGGGTTCCTACACCCATGCCCCCAAACTTTGGATATTCCTTTAGGAAAAAAACTAAAAGCCTGAATATAAGACTACCCTATAGGATATAAGTTCAACTTGTATATATTCACATGTAAATTGCTTTTTTAATAAAAAATTATGATATCAAAAAATGTATTTCTAGTTTTTATTTCTTTTTATGTGCCAATGCTGCCTTTCTCTTTCCCTTGCCCCCATTTTTCTCTCTCTCCCCCCTCCCCTTGTCTGTCTCTTAACCCCCTCACTCCGCTTGTCTCTGTCTCTTAACCCCTTCCCTCCCCTTGTCTGTCTCTTAACCCCTTCCCTCCCCTTGTCTCTGTCTCTTAACCCCCTCCCTCCCCTTGACTCTGTCTCTGTCCCCCTCCCTCCCACTGTCTCTCTGTCCCCCCTGTCTCTCTGTCCCCCTCCCTCCCTCCCTCCCTTCCCCTTACCTTGATCCCTGGTGGCTAGTGGGGGCAGCCGGGGGATGTCTGCACGATACGTGCAGATATCCTCCATGCTGCCCGACACGGCAGTCTATTATGACGGACAGAGGGGGATCCAGGTCCCCTGCAGCTCTGCTGGGGACCTGGATCCATGTCTTATAATCTGACCTCAATTTGAGGTCAGATTATAAGAGACCTCGATTATAAGACGAGGGGGATTTTTCAGAGCATTTGCTCTGAAAAAAACCTCGTCTTATAATCGAGCAAATACGGTATATTATATATTTAACATTTTATAGTGGGGCAGTTGTCAAGTTGTGAAGCTATGAATTTTCTAAATTTAGTAGGTAGGGGTTTTGTTTTAACTGTAGCCTACGTGAAGACACAGAATAATATGCAATAATAATGCATTTCTATATATTGATATAAGAGACAGAATAATATGCAATAATAATGCATTTCTATATATTGATATAAACAATTTGCATACCATATATAACTGATATATATATATGTGTGTGTGTGTGTGTATATATATATATATATATATATATATATATATATATATATATACACACACACACACACACACACACTACCGTTCAAACGTTTGGGGTCACTTAGAAATGTCCTTGTTTTAATAGAATACATATATCAAATGAGTTGCGAAATGAATAGGAAATACAGTCAATACAGTCACTGCTTGTTTATCACGTGCAGAGAGGGTTGTGGAGAATATATATATATATATATATATATATATATATATATATATATATATTGGTAAGTGTGTGTATACATAACCATGCAAGCTAATTTTGTCCATTTAAATAACATCAAATGGATCAGAAATGCAGTGTAGACATTGTTAATGTTGTAAATGACTTTTACATTTTGGCATGGTACTGTTAATGCATGTCATATTTAGTGCTGATATTGTTTTGTATTAGTAATTCTGGAATAACAATATTTAGACCATTCTATAGTTTCAGTGCCCCTACTCCTGTAGAAGAGAAGCCAGAAACTACTTCAGGGCGTGCTCCGTCCTCTAAACCCAGAAGTGCTTCTAAAGAATCAAGAAGGTATGCTGTGTGGGTCTGTCTCTTCTTCCATGCATAGGTTAAGTTACTGGGATACGAGTTGATTGGGTTACTATTTTTAACCTGTTTATGGTTCATGACCAGTGGAATAATTAAGTACACGTTTGACCTCCATTGCTGTATTTCCTTCAATTAACACAATTCAAGAAAACATTATTATTGATTTTGCAATATGCTTTAGTCCCCTTTTGTGTAGATGATCTAAATTACAGCCAATGTTTGAACCAGAAAGTAGACATCTGCTTGTTCATGGTCCTCTCTTCCCAAAGATATAACATCTGTCTGCTAAACAATATTCGGTCATTGCCACTCTCTCCAAATTGTAGTTACAGAGGACTGAGACATGCCATTTATACATACATTTTATTCAACACACATACAGTGTATTCCATATAGGACTTTATATTATAGTTATCATGGATTAATTCATCCTCCACACAGTCTTGAAGCCTCATTCTTCACATATGAAGAGTAATATCAGATGTGACCATTATATTACTGTCCATTGTCATCAAGGATTACATCTTCTATTGACAAATATTGGAACCTATTGTTTCGTCCTCAGGGGAACCGTTACATCTCCCATAGAAGAAAAACAGGAGGCGCCTACTGGTCGATCCTCTTCTCTTAGTAGAGGTGGCGTTAAAGACAAACCATCAAGGTATGTTTTGAATGGAGAGTTGTAGGGGTTTTAATTTCTGGGTAAAGGATTTTGGAAAATTAGCCCATAATATATGTAAGGATTTTCAAAATGTCCCATGTGATGAACTTGTGCATAAAGTACCAGTTGTGTTTATAAGGTAATATCAGTGGTTTATAAAGCAGTATCAATGGATTATTACATTTTATGCTCAAAGCACCATGGGTACTTTAATCATTTTATCCTCCCCCTGGCTGACCATCTCACACTACTGCAGAGTAACCTCATGTGTCATTCATTAACACACTCTACATTTGTTTGAGCAAGGTCCTCCTAATCTGTTTCTCCCATGACAGTAGGCACATGGTACAACATACAAAACACAAGACTGTCAAAACAATGTTGAAAACATTGACAATTTCCCTACAAATATTTGATTCCGTAAACTAGCCACTCTGTACCCTAATAATAGCATAATAAGTGAATACCTCCACATACAACAAACCTCCCAAGTTCAGTCATGTCAGTCAGTTGTATAATCACGCACTCAAGTAACGCTTAATCATAGGCAACCGCCAAGAGTTCCCCCGGGCTGAGTGACCACCTCACCCTAATGCAGACTTACCTCATGTGTCACACTGTAAGCTTGTTTGGGCAAGGTTCTCCTAATCTTCTTCTACTGCACTCTACTTCCTGTTCGGCCTGTTAGGCCTTATATCATTTGTTCTAATATATGTAATTTGTCCCTACTGTTTGTATGTTGTGTATTTTCACTGCAGCATATACTATTATATATATATATATATATATATATATATATATATATATATATATATATATATATATATATAAATTAATATAATGCTAATTTGGACAACTATAGTCTCCTAGACGAGTATGTGGGTTCATTAATAGATGATCCCTAGTGTCAGCCCCTTATTATCAAAGTATAGTGCAAGCTGTAAGCATGGGAATATACAAATCACACATGTGAGCTAAAGCTGCAAATAAATATCCAATTTGCTTGTAAAATGCACCATAGATTGAATACAAATAGCTTTCCAGCTTTTCAGACTACAAGTATCCGAAGCATCTGAATATTAACTGAGCTCACCAAGCAGGGATAACATTTTATTTCCTTTTTTTTTTTTCTATTTAAGCCAGGATGGCTGTCTTTTTACCAGGCCACCTGTTAGCAGACTACAATTCCCATCATGTCTCCACATTCCCATATCCCAGTAATCCTCAGCCGGGTGAACTCCTGTCTTAAAACAGCTGCTGAACAGCCAGTTGACCACCCTGCACTAAAAGCATGTGTAATACGGCTTGGTGTTCCTCCGGCAGATGTTTTTGGTTTTCACTAATTAATTGAAAACATACACAGCTTAAAATCATGTACAGTTTTATAGAGGGTTCAGAAATCTTTTGCTGAAAGACATATGGGCCATGGGATGTGTCAGACGATTTTTTTTTTGTTCAAGAATTAACGAACGTCTAAACCAAAGCAGATGTGTTTTTTAACAGGCCGGCTCAGTGTGATGAATTTCAGGGGAACGTATTAGATTCTTTACGATTCATGAAGTCCGGCTCTTTTTTTTTACATCTGTTGCAATATTTTAAAGCTTTAATGTTTTTCTTTAAGCCATTTTTAATTTGGGAAAAATGAAAGTTTACATTTGGCTATAAGATTATGATAAAATGTAACAATGTAGTTGTATAAAATGATTGCATTATTGCTCTAAAAATTACAAACTACAGAGATTTTTTTTTATAAAGAAAACTTGCGTAGCTACATAGCTTAGGTTGGAAAAAAAACTTGCCTCCATCAAACCATTTTTACCGATATACCGCTGTTGATCCAAAAAAAGACATCAACAAGCACTAAATAAATATTAATTCCTATACTAATATGCAGAGCCCTCTATGTGCTGCTTCATTAAAAAAAGTATATTTATCATTGCATTTCAAAACTGTTCAGTGCACTTATTTTAAGAAACATACTGCTTTCGGCAGTGTAGAACCCATAACTCCCAACATTTCCCCTTCCGCAATATGGGAAACCAGGGTGTGTGGCTTGGGAGGGGGCGTGTTGGTTCTACCTTGCGTGCACCATAGTGACTGCTACATTGTGCATGTGCACTATTGTTTCTCCAGTGTTCCTGACGATGGAGAATAAAAATCCAGTGGTACTGAATCTGTGGCATGTAGAACATGTTTTGTTCAGTGTGAAACCTGAAGTTGGTTAGAGACTCTCGCTTTCTCGGGGGGCTATTCAATAAACCTAAACTGTGTAGTGAGATGAAAACAAATCCGGGATTACTAGCTGGGGTGGAAGGATAGAGAAGTGGGAAAATGTCTCCAATTCAGCCACTTATAGCGCAATGAAAGTAAAGTGCCACGCAAAAAAAATAACCAGTGTGTGCAAACCACATATACTATATATGTATAATAAATACTTACATTGTCAACTTGTGAATGGCTTTCTTCCGGGTTATTCAGAAGATGCATATGAAAAATATAAAGAAAAACAATAAATGTTTTTTAATAAACAAATTTGTTATTTTTTTTTATTAACTCCTGATTTTCTGGTACTTTCATACAACTGGTCCTGTACTGGGAGGTACAGGCAGTGTCTCCGTTTTCATCTTGCAGCTCTGCTGAGGGTCTCCCTGGGCTTTTATTGGCGAGCAGCACTGTGAGTGTAATTCTGTGAGTGTGGGCATTCGGCACATCATATTATGCTTATGTATTATGCTACATATTCTTTTTCATTTTTCGTATGCATTTACTGAATATCTTGGAGGTAACGATTCACAAGTTGACAATTTCTGTGTTTATTATACATGGATATGTGGTTTGCGCGTAGGTCACACTTTATTCATGGCACTTTACTTGTAATGCCAGTTTTTGTTTTTTGAAAATGAATAAATCTCAGTGACTTCTTCCTGGTAAAATACTTTATAAATGAATAAACCATTTAAGTAATGGTGGATTAAAGTTGATGGGAAAAATCCCTCCACCTTAAATGTAGTGCTTAGCAGAGGCATTTTCTGGCTTCTGCACCTCTGTTTTTAAAGCTGTCTCGTACCGCGTGCATACGCTCCAAGAAGTCCATGTTTAAAATAAATTGACTGGATATGGATGTGCCTACCCAGAATCCTTTGCACTGGCGGTAGTCCTGTGAATGTGTGATTTCTGTGGGGAAAAGCAGGCCTTCTGGCTGATTTGGTGTGTGTAGATTTGTGTTTGATAATGCCTCTGCTACCCACTAAATAAATAAATAAACCCCATGTAACTGTGGTGCGATAGTTTGGTATATTTCCTCACATGCTAAATCATATTGCATAGGCTAGTGCTCTGTACAGAAAGCCATTTCATATACTATGACTTTTTGTTCGGATCTGGGGTCATGTGGTTAGTTTTCCTTCAGATCTGTCACTGTGGCATTAATCTACCTGTCTTGCTAGAGGAAATTTATTGTGTGGAGCCCGTCTGACATTCAATAGTTTTACAGAAAGGAAAGCATCCCCTGTGTATATTTATGGTTTCCCAAATACACTGCATTTTTGTCTGTCACATGTTAAATTGCACGAGCAGGTTTGTTTAATCCAGTGCATGGCAAAGAGTAAGTATTATATTTCAGAATCCCTCAACGTACACTATTTATTACTAACATGCTAATGGTGGCTTTAAGGTGAATCAGTGACCTGGGCTTTGTACAGGTAATTATATTTAACCACACTGAACACTGTGGGGGAGCAATTTGCATGAAGTTCAGTGTAGTGTCTGTGGATAAAATGTCCCTTGAACACAGTATACACTTTATTCTTAGTATTTCCTTCTTTAGAGTTACAATTCTCTCTTTTTGTTGCTCTGCTGCCAATGTTAAATCAAACTGTAGTCTATTCACGAAAAAGATAACTATGGTGAAGTGACAAGTGAACTGGAAAAATCAGGCCTTAATAGCCGAATTGGAAAAATAGAATGAATAGGCTCCTCTGATATGATAACATATTATTTTGTTAATTCTGTTGTTTAACAGCTTTTTAAAAACACAGCAGACAAATAATTCTAAAATAACTGTAAAATACACAGTAAAATCTTTATGTTAAAAAATGGTAAAAGTCTAGTAAAAAATGGTTCGGGCATATTAAGTTTGGCAAAACTGTAGCAGCTTCACCGTAACTTATTACTTCCTTCTGAGAATCTGTTCATTTAAACCAACCGTTTTGCAGATCAAATAAGTTTCATTTGCAAAACAAAGTTCTTGTGTTTCTGTAATGTAAACTCTGGTGATGGAATTGATCAGTCTCTTCATTTGTGAGATTCTCCTCTACGTTGAATCATGGTAGAGATCGTTTTGGTGACAGCACATGTCTAAGGCTAGTAATGTTTGTTGTGCTTTTTTTCAAAATGCACTTCATGGGTTTCATTAAGGAAAAAAAACGAATTATTCTCTCTAATTAAATACATACGTTATTGTAACTATCCCAATTTTGTATTTGCTTGTGCATGTGCCGTTGCATCAGTGGCGTATGCTCCATATGTGCTTGGTGTGCCGCACATTGAACACGGGAGTTGCGCCGTCTATTTCCGGAGTTTGTGTGCTCCGAACAGAGAGCACACAAACAACGGAAATACATCAGGGAGAGAGACTGCAGCTGTGAATTCGGCATCAGAGTCACTCACGAAAATTCTTATACTTTTTATGCTGGTCGAATTGGCAACAGAGTGAGTGACTATGTTGCCAAATTTGCAGTTGCCGTCAGCCCCTCGGATGCATCTTGTTTATTTCTGGGGGTTTGTGTGCTGGCTGTTCGCAGCACACAAACCCCCGGAAATACATGAGATACATCGTGACAGGTGTGCTCCGGACTGGCAGTACACCTCTCACTCAGGGGCACGATACGCCCCTACACTGCGTGTGTGTAAATTTCCAAGATGGACATAAATATTCACTGATTTAATCATTGAAAAGTAAAATAAGAAGATAGCTGTTACAGTACCCTCAGCATCAGATGCACTAACCGCCGTTTAGTAGATCTCCCCCCCCCCCCCCCCCCCCAATAACGAGACCACGCTCTGTGTTGAGGGTAAAACATGAACTGCTTTTACTGTGGGCTACCCGCCCGTATTTATGCAGGTCTCCCACTTGGTGGACACTCCCCTAGGGGACCCAATGGGAGACTGTAACAATAGACAGACATAAGGCAATTTAGGACCCACAGACACAGATTATTCCCAGCAGGCATTATGATTTCCTCCCCCCTGCCCTGGAGATAATTGGCAGGGGGGACACATAAAAACACATAACTTTATAATGGTCGAACATTTCCCATTCGTATCACATATCCCCAGATAGCCTGGATCTGTCACAATAGCCATTCAGGTTACACTTGTCATTACTAAGATATCAGAAACTTTGCATTGAATACAAATTTTCCTATGACATATACCAGTGCGTTGAGTTTGAATTAGATCCCTCAGCCCCTAGATAAGTATCAGTTTGTAAGTCATTTTCCACTGGTGTACAGTACCAGTCAGTAAGTAAATTTACTGGAAATTATATATATATATTTTTATAACTGGCAATGTTTTATGTCCTATAACTGTCTAAAAGCGAAAATTAAAAAAACCACAATACAACGTATACAACACAAAAGTGTCAAAGTAATGTTGAAGAACATTGAAAATTGCCTCTTGTTTTTGGATTCTGTAAAACTAGTAATAGCGTAATAAAAGAATACCTCAAAATACAGCAAACCTCCCGAGTTCACTAATATTAGGCAGTTGTATAATCAAAAAGTTTTTTTTCATTGCAGTAGGTCAAACAATACAGCAGCACGCTGTAGTGATACACCTTACGCGTTTCGCTCTCTCAAGTAGCACTTAATCATAGGCATCCTTGATTATTACTACTAAACAATGTGGATTACCATTCAGTCGGCAGGATTAAAGATAGTGCCCGGCACCATAGTATTGGAGGGCTGAACGGTGTTTCCAGTACTGCCAAACAGAATGGTAATCCACATTGTTTTGTACTAACAATAACATCTCACAAAACAAAAAGGGATTCAGTTGACATGTTTTAGCAGGAAATATTCTGTTGTGTTTTTTATACATATTTCATACTTTTGACTGACTTGGGCTTCAGACTGAAATCTACTTACCCTCGGTGACCATTTCATTTATATTTCAAAATTCAGCTTATGTAAGTACAGTATATACATCCCATATTGACATACTGAGTGTTTCTATTGCTAAAAGCATAGATGATATTGTAACTGTAGATAACATGGTGTCCTGCACATTAACTATTGTGGTTATTTCTTATTTGTAATTTCAGCAGAGGGAGATCAAGGTTAAAGAAGGAGGAAGAAAAACCAAAGGAAGAGGATGAAGTTAAAACCTCTCCCTCACCAGAACCGACTCCTGAAATTAAACAGTGGTACCCGCCGTATGACCAAGAGTTAAATGATTACATCTTGGAAGCTTCCAAAACAATTCTCCCTCTAGCTTGTGTCAAAGAGAGAGTTGTAGCTCTTGCACAGTAAGTAATATTATATATTTATAATAACTTCTATTAAAATAAAGTATGAATTAAAGGGGCATGAAACTTATATAAGAATAGGACTTTATCATACATCACATGAATATTTATTCATATAGTGTCAGCGATATTCACAACACTTGGTACATAGCATAATGGAGAGCCACTGAGAACGTTAGACAAACAGAGAAGAAGAGGATTCTTGCAACCTTACAGTCTATCCTAGGACCTGGTTCTGGCATGACACGGCAGGGGTGGAGCCAAAATGTGGGAGGGGTTATGTGACGTTGTGTGACACAGCAAAATGAAACTCCAAACTCACCTTCACGGAGATCTCAGTATATGAGTGTTTCACCTAAATATGTCTTGTAGACATGCAATGCAGCTCAAATTTGACACGACAGGACACCAAAAAACAAGGACTGTCCAGGCAAATTTGTGACTGTTGGCAACTATGCTATGTGCTTGTACTTCGCTAAATGCAATGCAAGTTACATGTTCTTCATTGCAACTTTTTATTTGCATTGGGTGCCAAATTCAGGACAGGCACATTTAAAACACTTGCACTGAAATCATGCATTTATTTGCAATTCTCACAATAATAACAAAATTAAGTTCCTTTAAATAATACTTAACGAGTTTTTAACATTTTAATATATAAATTAAATGATTATTACATATGAAAAAAAATTGAAAATTGTGCTTAAATTGTTTTTAATAGCATAAAAGATGCATTAGGTATTAACCCGTAAACAAAATCTCTTTCTGTAGGTTAAAATTCAACGTTATTTGAGGATTAGCAGACTCTTCCCACTTGATCCCAACAGTTTGCGTCTAAATAGCCTTTGACTCTAAACTACATAATCATTATATTTGCTTAATTTCTGCAGTCTTTAAAAGGAAAATTGATCTCATCTTAAGCTTTTATGTAGGCTTTTAATCTCACATAAAATGCAGCTCAACAGACAAGATGCTTAAATGACTGAATACATTACCATTTTAATTCCGTTAATGATTTGAGCATAATTGCTGCAATCACTCAATGGCAGTTTGCAAAAAGCTACTTTTGTTTTTCAATGATACTTGTAAAAAAAAAATAAAAAAATGTCCCAAATTTGTGAAATTGATGGATCTGCTTACATTTCATGAAGGTTTGTTTCCGAGATGATGGGTGGCCCTATTGAAAAAGATCGGCTGCAAGAATTCAACTGGGAGATGCACATAAGTGATCTTAAATTTCAGCTGCAGTGCAATGTCATACCAATTGGTAAAATTAAGAAAGGAATCTTCTACCATCGAGCGTTGCTGTTTAAGGTACACACTAATTGGCCATTTATACAATGTATCTGCCTTTACGCCCTCTTACTTGTTTTTAAATGGCTCAGTGGTTAAATGTTCCAACCGCGTACATGTTTAAGCCTTAGGTTCAGTTCTAAGCAGGGTCAGCTTAGCCATATATCCTTAAGAAACAAATAATATGCGGATCATCAGTTTGGTTAATAATAACATGTATTATCACATGCTAATTGTTTGTGTCGCTGAGATTGTGTGCTAAAGCTTTGAGTCACACTTAAAGAGAAGAATACTATATAACAACCGGTTGTTATTATTACTCTATTATATCTTTATCTATATCTTGAATAAACCTACACCAGACACCCATTTTATAATGCTTATATACACAGCGATTTTAATCATTTTTAACTTGACTATTAATATTCCTTATTAACAGCCAGGAGGTTTAATATTCTACTAGTAATTTAATTCTGCATTAATCCTCACTTACACCTGGAAAGCAATAAAGTACATTGATTGAGGTATATTTATTTAAAAACGTCACTCATGCAGCTGTGATATTTAATGACTTTATACATTGCCTCACTATGTTTCCTATGTCCACCTGATGAATATAGGTTGCTACTTTATATGTTTTATGCTGTTTAGTTGTTGATCAATTAACTCACATTCATCAGAGTTGTTAAAATGTCTTCTAAAATGCTGTAGTGTTTAATTAATAATGGTGATCATTTTCACATGGAATCTTAAAAATGATTACATAACCACTAGCCAAATCAAAGGTCAAATGTTGCAGGGCCATTCAGCCCTTGGAACCTTGTCAAGATCTGTGCTATTTGCCTTGATAAATCTTTAGAGCAGCTCAGCTTGGATGAAGCTTTCTGTGAACACATGAGTTCCCCTGTTTTGACATCCTGTGTCAAGACATAACATACTCAATTTTAGAAACTCAGGGAAGGCCAACTCACTTTACACATGGCACATCCCAAAACTCATGAATAAACCAATAACATCCGTGAAGTTTCAATTTCTCCAACCTAGATAATAGTTCTAAGATGGAAGGTTGTGGTTCTTCAACAATAAATTGGAAAGTTGGGTCCTTCTCTGCCTTCAAAGCTTGTTTGTTTGTTTTTTCTAGACTATCGCAGATAGAATTGGCCTTAGCTGTTGTCTTATCCGTGGAGATTACGGTCGGGCTTGGAATGAAGTAAGATTTTTTGATGATCCTCCTCAAGAAGGAATTCGGATCAGTCAACCTCCGAATACTTACATTGTTGACCTAATGTTTGAGCCAGGCTCTTTATTGAAGCCCGACAGCGCAGAAGCTGAGCGATATCAGTACATTTAATATCATTAAAATTGAAGAACTTAGGGTCCTAAAATTGAAGACCTTGTTACATTGCATTAATTTAAGCATAACACATGTTACATATACAATATTTTAATGATATAAATTTCTCCTATCTATGCACTAAACCAATAAATTCAATTTAGGAAAATGTTTGAAATATGGTACTTGTGCTTTACTTCAATTAAATTTGATTGTCTTTTTACTGAATATTAAATTTAGATTGGTTTTGCCCCTGTCTCTTTCACAATGTCGTACTTAGCATTTTGTGCAGCTAACTTTTTTTTTGTGAGTTGAAACATTATTTCTCTAGTGCAGTGATGGCGAACCTATAGCACGCCAAGCTCTCTGTTGTGGCACCCATGTCTAGGGGGGAGTTGTGGGGCTGAAGCCTCTAATCTCTGCTCCATTACCATTGCTCAGGAGTCAGCAGGATAATCATTTCAGTAACTGCACACCCCGCAAGTTGGTTTAATCCCCATAGTTCCTCTCCCGACATCACATTGACAGATGACATGCCCCCTGTTCACACAGCAGTGTAGCAGCTCCAGCAGGTGTGTAGCAGTTCTCCCAAAGCAGAGATTTCTTGCAAATAGTGATGTATGTGTGTTAGTGTGTATACTTGTGTTGTGTGTATGTGTGTTAGTGTGTATACTTGTGCTGTGTGTATGTGTGTTAGTGTGTATACTTGTGCTGTGTGTATGTATGTTAGTGTGTATACTTGTGCTGTGTGTATGTATGTTAGTGTGTATACTTGTTCTGTGTGTATGTGTATTTTTTTAATAATTTATCATAAATAAATAATACAATACAGACATACATTGTTAGGTAACAGCATAAAATGTAAATATACTATAATATATAGTTGTGTGTATGTGTGTTAGTGTGTATAGTTGTACTGGGTGTATGTGTGTTAGCGTGTATACTTGTGCTGTGTGTATGTGTGTTAGTATGTATATTTGTGCTGTGTGTATGTGTGTTAGTATGTATATATATATATATGTGTGTGTATGGGTATTCATGTGCTGTGTGTGTGAGAGAGTATGTTTGTGGGTATTCATGTGCTGTGTGTGTGTGTGAGAGTATGTATGTGGATATTCATGTGCTGTGTGTGTGTGTGTGAGAGAGAGAAAGAGTATGTATGTGGGTATTCATGTGCTGTGTGTGTGAGAGTATGTATGTGGGTATTCATGTGTTGTGTGTGTGTGAGAGTATGTATGTGGATATTCATGTGCTGTGTGTGTGTGTGTGTGTGTGTGTGTGTGTGAGAGAGAGAGAGAAAGAGTATGTATGTGGGTATTAATGTGCTGTGTGTGTGTGAGAGTATGTATGTGGGTATTCATGTGTTGTGTGTGTGTGAGAGTATGATTGTGGGTATTCATGTGTTGTGTGTGTGTGAGAGTATGTATGTGGGTATTCATGTGCTGTGTGTGAGGTTTCCATTACTGAGCATAATATAAAGCACTGTTGGCACTTTGAGGTCAGGAACTTAATTGCTTGCAGAAAATTGGGCCAAAATGGTTCACCATCACTGGTCTAGTGTATCAAGGGCTGATCCAGTTTTTGTGTTGTTGTTTTAGTATTTGATGGGACATGTTGCATTAAGCATAAGATAACCCCAATTTCATGATAGAGTCCCTCTAACCACATTCTTACCATTAAATCACTCATATTTTATTGAATAGATGGCTGGAGATTGGAAAGTGAAGAATATTAATTTGTTTTTTTCACAGTGGGCAATGATCAAACATGATCCTGCAGGCAGAGGTTTCTGAAATTAATTAACAAATGCACTGGCAGCAAGATCATTTCACTGAAGGCATATATGTACCTCCCGCCCCTCAAAATCCCTTAATGATGTCTGTAGAGCCCAATCTTTGTTGCGTCTGACCATTAGACACAGCCCCAGCTGTCATCAAGATGCAGTTTAGCAAATTCATGTGCTGAGTCTTCAAGAGAGGATTCAGCTGTGCAGACATTACACCCTGCTAATGTCACACTGTTGTTTAACTCTGCAACTGTTAGCACAGGGTTTGTGTTTCCCTCAGCGATACATCTGACAGCAGCACTCGGGCCTTCTCTGCTTGTCAAGTGTACCCTATGGTGGGAAATGCCAGCTTGAGAACCAGGGCCTATTCTTTAAGTAGCGAACTGACTCAGAATTAGCAAATATCAGGTACAATTCTCCAACGTATCAAAACGAACAGATGCAAATGTAAAAAAGAACGTAGGGAACATATTTCACCATTAATCAAAAATAGGAATTTGAACATTTTCTTCTACCGGTATTTCTTGCTCATACAATGGAGGTCATATTGTTAGCTTTTTACTGTTTTTTAGGTGGGACATTTCCTGGAGTGATGGATGTATAATGTGGGTTATGAGGCATGTGTGTATGTGTGTTGTTTTAATAATTATCATAAATAAAAAATACAATACAGACATACATTGTTAGGTAACAGCATAAAATGTAAATATACACAAATAGTGTTGTATGTGTGTTAGTGTGTATACTTGTGCTGTGTGTATATGTGTTAGTGTGTATATTTGTGCTGTCTGTATATGTGTGCTGTGTGTGTGTTAGTGTGTATACTTATGCTGTGTGTATGTGGGTTATGGGGCATGTTCTCAGTGTGCAATGTGGGCGATGGGACATGTCCGAGAGTGCTGGGGTATGTCTTGGTTTTGCAATGGGGGGGGGGGGGGGGGGGGGCAAATTTAGTCTACCTAGGACAGCACAGAACCAAAATACACCACTGGCACCAAGTGTAGACATTTTATCTACAAATACTTAAAGAATATAAAATACCTTATTGAGCGTATAGCTTTGCTCTTGCTCCGTATAGCTCTATCAGGGGGCAGACATGTTGGGTCAGATCTTTAAGCATCTGACCCAAGATTCTAAACAACATTCCGCCCCCTGATAGAGCTTTACAGAGCAAAGATGGCACAATATGGTAATTTATTTGTATTCTTTTATTACAGCATTTATAATGTCTACACTTGGTACACTCTTTTGCAACAGTTGACCTTTAATAAATTGTTACATTCAGGTCTATTCACTAAAAAGTAAACTGGGGTGAACTTACAAGTGAACAACAGCAAAAAGCAGGCATTGATTGCTGGAAACATTGACCAGCATTGATCAGCTGGAAACATAGGCATATGAATATCTCCAAAACATGTCTGACTGTTTCAATACAGTTGAAATTTCACCAGAGTTCTGTAAATAAAGTGCAGTGTACTATGGATGAGGCCTCAGTGTTTGAACTATTATCCTGAAAATACATTAAAACTGATCTCACAGTCCACTAAATGGAACCAGTGTTGAGTAATGGCAGTGTGTCAAGATACCATTAACCGTTAAATCTGACTGCTGCTCCTGGACAATGTCACTCCCACATTGAATTCTTGGTTAGGGTCGGGTCACTCAATCTCTTCTGCTTGTTTCACTCAATCCCTGCTGCTTGTTTCACATAATCCCCACTGCATGTTTCACTTAATCCCCACTGCATGTTTCACTTAATCCCCACTGCATGTTTCACTTAATCCCCACTGCATGTTTCACTTAATCCCCACTGCATGTTTCACTTAATCCCCGCAACATGTTTCACTTAATCCCCGCAACATGTTTCACTTAATCCCCACTGCATGTTTCACTTAATCCCCACTGCATGTTTCACTTATTCCCCGCAACATGTTTCAGTCAATCCCCACTGCTTGTTTCACTTAATCCCCAATGCTTGTTTCACTTAATCCCTACTCAGTAGTGTATCTTCCACAACGCAAACAAGGCACTCGCCTAGGGCGGCACTTTACCAGAGGGTGCTAAAGCACACTTCTGGTGCTTCAAACATTTTTGCTCCCTCCCCCACTGTTCAGCAAGCTTTAGCTCCTTCCAATTAATCGGGGGTGGGGTGGGGGGGGTGGCATGTAATGGACGTGGTGGGGGTATGTAATGGGGGTGATGGGGCATTTAGTGTGTATGCAATGTGGGTGATGGGGGCATGTAATGGGGTGATTGGGCATTTAATGAGTGTGCAGTGTGGTTGATGGGCCATGTCGTGGGTGTGCAACGTGGGTGGGGGTGACCAAATTTTGTCTGCCAAGGGCAGCACAAAACGAAGATACACCACTGTCCTTAGTGCTTGTTTCACTTAATCCCTACTACATACATGTTTCACTTTATACGTACTATATGTTTCACTTAATCCCCACGGCATGTTTCACTTAATTCACACTGCATATTTCACTAAATTCACACTGCATGTTTCACTTAATTCCCATGGCATGTTTCACTTAATTCACACTGCTTGTTTCACTTAATTCACACTGCTTGTTTCACTTAATTCACGCTGCTTCTTTCACTTAATCCCCACGGCATGTTTCACTTAATTCCCACTGCTTGTTTCCAGGGCAGGACTGGGAACAAAAACCAGCCCTGGGAATATTTGTATACCAGCCCCATAGCACTGCGTCAATAGATTATTGTTTAGAAAAGGGAAAAACATGCATTTTTAAGCACATTTGAAGTTATAGATAAGACTGATATATACACCTGCACAGGGCAATACATAGCCCCCAGTATGAACACACAAGGTTACATGTATTGCCCTGTGCATGGGGTATATTCCAGGGCAGTGTGTGAGATATAACTTTGTGTACATACTGGAGCATATATTGCCCTGTGAAGGGGTTTATATCAGTGCATGAGCCTTAACCTTGCGTACATGCAGCGTGTAAATATAGACTTATCTCAGCATCCAAATTGCACTGACATGGTGTGCCCCAGCACCCAGATTGAACTTACAGCACTTGCCCCAGCATCCAGAATTTGACCCAGCACTAATATTGCACTCACAGGACTTGCCCTAGCACCCAGGAGGAATGACCTTAGCACGCAGATGGACACCCAATCCATGGTGCATGCAGGAAAGAAAAGGTGCCAGATATGACATATTGTGCCCTGCATATTTTGCCACCATTGGCTGATCCTACCCTCAACAACAAATACAGTGTCTCACACGTACAGTCACACACATACACAGTCACATACACACACCTACACATACAAACATTCACAGTTGTCATAACAGAGCTACAAAATCAATAGAGACCCCTGCTCTTTTTATTGCCGGGAAGCACTGCAATATACCCATTTATTACACTCTGCCGCTCTCTCACACACACTTGCACTCTGCCTCTCACTCACATACACTGCCACTCACACACGCACCTGCACTCTGCCACTCACTCACACACTCACTGCCACACACACATACACTCACTCATACATTGCCATTGTATATTGTTCTTCCCCCACCCCTGTCATCTCTTACCCCCTGTATATATATTTTTCTTTCCCCACCCCTGTCATCTCTTACCCCCTGTATATATATTTTTCTTTCCCCACCCCTGTCATCTCTTACCCCCTGTATATATATTTTTCTTCCCCCACCACTGTCATCTCGTACCCCCTGTATATATATTTTTCTTTCCCCACCCCTGTCATCTCTTACCCCCTGTATATATATTTTTTTCTTCCCCCACCCCTGTCATCTCTTACCCCCTGTATATATATTTTTCTTCCCCCACCCCTGTCATCTCTTACCCCCTGTATATATATTTTTCTTCCCCCACCCCTGTCATCTCTTACCCCCTGTATATATATTTTTCTTCCCCCACCACTGTCATCTCTTACCCCCAGTATATATATTTTTTTCTTCCCCCACCACTGTCATCTCTTACCCCCAGTATATATATTTTTTTCTTCCCCCACCCCTGTCATCTCGTACCCCCTGTATATATATTTTTCTTTCCCCACCTTCGTCATCAATTTTCCATTCGGCTCTTTGTATTTTATTCCCCTTTAATCCCCTTCTCCCTAAACTCCTAACCCCCCGTTATATCTTCTTACCTTCTATTTCATGCATCACAGGCTGTGGACGCACTTGAAGAGTGGCGCTCCTGCTGCAGTGTCTTAGAGCAGCCGCTGCCTAACGTCTTAAAGCGGCCACGGCTGAACGTCTTAAAGCGGCTGCATACTTAAAGCGGCCCCAGGGCCGGCGGCCCACCGGGAAATTTCCCGGTATGCCAGTACAGCCCTGCTTGTTTCACTTAATCCCCACGGCATGTTTCACATAATTCCCACTGCTTATTTCACTTAATCCCCACAGCATGTTTCACCTAATTCCCACTGCTTATTTCACTTAATTCCCACGGCATGTTTCCCTTAATTCCCACGGCATGTTTCCCTTAATTCCTACTACATGTTTCCCTTAATTCCCACGGCATGTTTCCCTTAATTCCTACTACATGTTTCCCTTAATTCCCACGGCATGTTTCCCTTAATTCCTACTACATGTTTCCCTTAATTCCCACGGCATGTTTCCCTTAATTCCTACTACATGTTTCCCTTAATTCCCACGGCATGTTTCCCTTAATTCCTACTACATGTTTCCCTTAATTCCTACTACATGTTTCCCTTAATTCCCACGGCATGTTTCCCTTAATTCCTACTACATGTTTCCCTTAATTCCTACTACATGTTTCCCTTAATTCCCACGGCATGTTTCCCTTAATTCCTACTACATGTTTCCCTTAATTCCTACTACATGTTTCCCTTAATTCCTACTACATGTTTCCCTTAAATCCCACTGCATGTTTCACTTAATTCCCACTGCTTGTTTCACTTAATTCACACTGCTTGTTTCACTTAATTCACACTGCTTGTTTCACTTTGGATGTTCTACCTTGTCAGGGGCAAATAGTATGACTAAATCCATAAATGCTTAAACTGGTCTGATTTAAGTGAATTCTTCATGTAACATGTACTATGGAGAAAATGTCAATGTGGCTTTTTTCTGCATGGGCAGTTCAGTGGAACAAAGTGAAACTGTGGTATGTTCTGTGGGGCAAATTTACACTGTAGCATGCGAAATTGTGTGGGTTCAATATGAGTGCAAGCCATGTGCTGTTGGTGCATTATAGGTGCATGACAAGTGCTGTGGGTGCAATATAGGTGCAAGACAAGTGCTGTGGGTGCAATATAGGTGCATGACAAGTGCTGTGGGTGCAATATAGGTGCAAGACAAGTGCTGTGGGTGCAATATAGGTGCAAGACAAGTGCTGTTGGTGCAATATAGGTGCATGACAAGTGCTGTGGGTGCAATATAGGTGCAAGATAAGTGCTGTGGGTGCAATATAGGTGCATGACAAGTGCTGTGGGTGCAATATAGGTGCAAGATAAGTGCTGTGGGTGCAATATAGGTGCAAGATAAGTGCTGTGGGTGCAATATAGGTGCATGACAAGTGCTGTGGGTGCAATATAGGTGCATGACAAGTGCTGTGGGTGCAATATAGGTGCATGACACGTGCTGTGGGTGCAATATAGGTGCATGACAAGTGCTGTGGGTGCAATATAGGTGCAAGATAAGTGCTGTGGGTGCAATATAGGTGCAAGATAAGTGCTGTGGGTGCAATATAGGTGCATGACAAGTGCTGTGGGTGCAATATAGGTGCATGACAAGTGCTGTGGGTGCAATATAGGTGCATGACAAGTGCTGTGGCTACTCTATGGGGCTGTGTTAAGTCCTTTAGGTTCAATGTGGGTGCAGAAAAGGGGAATAAAAACAAGAAATGCAACTCTTCAATAACATTTTTATTACATATGAAAATAGTTGAATTTAATATTAAGAAGTCCATGTAAGTATAATTGCAACTAGTGAGAGAGAGCGAGATGTGTATAGATATTTATAAATATATATGAACATATGTAAGTGCTCTCTAACATCTGTGTATATTTTTGTCATTTAGGTAATGAGTAGTTGTAGTGCAGTGTTGCATAGTAAGATGGTATACATATTGCAGCCATATATACACATTTTGTATCCAAAAATACAGTTTATACACTGCAATTATACACGTAATATACACATTTTATTCAATGCAATAAAAATACTCACTGCAAGAAAAATCCAACTGTGTGTGCTTATTTTTATGTTTTTTTGTGTGTGGGGGGGGGGGGGGGGGGGAGGTAACATTGCGGTGGATGGAGTGATTGCATGCAGGGGAGGGTGCAGGGTCCAGGGGGCCCAAGCAAATGCTTGCCCAGGGTGCAATCACTATTAAAGACGGCCCTGCACACTTATATTTACCCATGAGGGACACCTGTTACAAAAGAAAGAACATCATGGGTATAACACACAATGTGCAGGGGGAGCTACATTTTTCAGTTGATATGTGTAATTTGCTTCCTTGTCTGGGATGTGTAGATATGTATTGTTCAGTGATGCCCTACTGACTGGCAAAATAGGTGTCTTTTTGTCCTGTCAGCAAAGCTGCAACATTTCCTCAGAGTTTACAAGTGTATAATATGAGGGCTTACACTGCCACCTAGAGTCAAAGATAAAACTAGCATACTATTAAAAAGGGAATGCCTAATTTGAACACAACAGAGTTATGGTTGGATGAAGCCGTGAAGGTGATGGAAAAAACCCTCCACTTAAAAATCATGGAGTAGCAGAGGCATTCTTATACACAAATCCACACACACCACACAAGCCAGAAGACTTGCTTTCCCCACAGAAATCCCAAACTTGCAGTTCATGGATTACAGGATAAAACCAGGAATAGTTAAAGGATCTTAACATGTATAGCTTGTAATAAAGATGAGACATAGAGGATGTGATAGAAACATTGAATACATAAATAGAATCAACACAGTAAAGCAGGACAAAATAATAAAAACAATCATATTTTGTTGCCTTTTTATTCATCAGATCAGTAATAGAATTCTAGTTCAGTTTTCAATAGAGTTTATGGGCGGACTGGCCTGAAGGGGCACAGTAATGTGCAGTGTGTATCACAAAGCTCCACAGCAATCAAACTCACAGTAATGTGCAGTGTGTATCACAAAGCTCCACAGCAATAAAACTCACAGTAATGTGCAGTGTGTATCACAAAGCTCCACAGCAATCAAACTCACAGTAATGTGCAGTGTGTATCACAAAGCTCCACAGCAATCAAACTCACAGTAATGTGCAGTGTGTATCACAAAGCTCCACAGCAATAAAACTCACAGTAATGTGCAGTGTGTATCACAAAGCTCCACAGCAATAAAACTCACTGTGGTGTGCAGTGTGTATCACAAAGCTCCACAGCAATACAACTCACAGTAATGTGCAGTATCACAGAGCTCACAGCAATAAAACTCACTGTGGTGTGCAGTGTGTATCACAAAGCTCTACAGCAATACAACTCTCAGTAATGTGTAATGTGTATCACAAAGCTCCGCAGCAATAAAACTCACAGTAATGTGCAGTGTGTATCACAAAGCTCCACAGCAATAAAATCCACAGTAATGTGCAGTGTGTATCACAAAACTCCACAGCAATACAACTCACAGTAATGTGCAGTATCACAAAGCTCCGCAGCAATAAAACTCACAGTAATGTGCAGTGTGTATCACAAAGCTCCACAGCAATACAACTCACAGTAATGTGCAGTATCACAAAGCTCCGCAGCAATAAAACTCACAGTAATGTGCAGTGTGTATCACAAAGCTCCATAGCAATAAAATCCACAGTAATGTGCAGTATCACAAAGCTCCATAGCAATAAAACTCACAGTAATGTGCCTTTTGAGTCTGTAACAGAGCACTATTTGTCCCTCCACTCAACATTTACCACAAACTCATACATATACTCAATCACACACAATACAGTGTCACATTTACACAGTCACTCATACATTCAGTTACACAGTGTGACATACACACAGTAACACAGTCACTGTTGATCATACACACACTGTGACACACATACAGTAACAGTGTCACACACACACGGAATATTATGAATAGAATCCTTTTATTTATTATGTGGCCCCTTTACTTGGGCCAGAAGATGAGGATCGAGGGTGTTCTGGATCGCCACACGAAGAATACAGGTAATAATTTATACCTAAAATAGACCGTTCTGGCCTGAAATGGTATTGGATCGGGCAAGTTAGGGGAATTTCCTAAATCTTAGAAATCCATTGACTTCTATGATAGGAATCCAGCTAAAGTTTTAATAGCCAAGGTCCCCCCTGAAATGGCGCCACGGTAAGCTGAAGTCTTCCACTTAGACTTCCAATGTTAGGAGCCTCTTCTAGCTGACACAGGACCAAATGTAAAACCAGGCCCACAATTCCCATCTGTTAAGCAGGTCCGCGGCTGTGAGGGAAGCGTTGTGCGATTTTTTTTTTAAACAAACTTTATTGAAGCCGCGCGGCTGGAGGGGTGCGCAGAACGCTTCCCTCACAGTCGCGGATAAGCTAAACAGAGCACCGGGAGACAGCAAGGAGGTAAGTACTGGGGAAGACTGGCATATTAAATGGCAAAAGAATGGCATATTGAGAGGCAAAATACTGGCATATTAAATGGCAAAAGAATGGCATACTGAATGGCTAAATACTGGCATTCATACTAAAATATGAATACTGACTTACTGAGTGGCAAAATATTACTGGCATATTGACCATCTGCTCCCAACCACCCTTCATATTACACTAGACCAGAATAACATGCTTATGAGGGTAGGTGAGGCGAGGGGGAGATATTGTCGGGGGGGGGGTATAGGGGGCCCAGAAAATGTGTTCAGTAAGGGGCCCTGAAATTCCTGGTTGTGGCCCTGTGTAAATCATGTATAAGGTGGAAATGAATTAGTAACTTTATCAACACTGTGCACAAAATAAGAAATGTAAAGAAATGTGTTTAATAATAATATAAATGAATAGGGATAGTGTTTATGGAGAATAGTAGGGGGTTTATAGATGCAAACCCATTCCATCTGAAAATATCATGAGATGTGTTTATCCGGCCTAGACAGCAAACATTTACAGGTTTAATCTGCTACAAGCCAGATGATGTGGAACATGCTGATAGGAGATCACAGGGCTGTACACTGAGGCCAAGATTATAATGACACAAACATATCTAGTCCTTTAGTAAAGATAACATTGCAAACTTCTGATAAATTTACTGAGTTTGGTTATAACTTACTATGAGAACTCATAGTATGGCCTGCTGGGTTCCGACAGTAGCCGGTGCTGTTCCATGTAGCATGACTCCTTAGAAGATCTGCATCATGTAAAGAGAAGCTAAAGAAGCAGATCTAGTATTTTATTTTGTTTATTAATGCTTCCTGTCCCATTAAACAAGGAATAAAAGTGTCTCCCAAAGCCTTCCTCTGTCTGAGAACTCCCATAACCCCTCGCTCCATGCAAACAGGGCCGGCCTTAGGGGTGTGTGACCTGTGCGAGCGCACAGGGCGCAACGCCCCAGGGGGCGCCCGCTCTCCAAAAAAAAAAGTTTGCCGGTAGAGGCACTGGGTTGGGGAGATCAAAAGATCCCCCTCACCAGCCCTCTGCTGGGACCTGGGGAGGGGGCGGAGCTCACCGGGTGAGAGGTGTACCTCCACCCCCACCCTGTGAATCAGAGAAGGTCTCACGGGGAGCCCCAGGCAACATGAGTAAGTGCTGCTCGCGCTCCCCACACACAGTGATAATGCAGGGTATCGGAAATCCAATACCCTGCATTATCACTAAGCGTGGGGAGAGTGAGCTGCACTGCTGCCAACTGCTGCCCATGCTGCCAAGGGCTCCCCGTGAAACAGATGCCACTCAGCTTCACAAGGTGGGGGTAGAGCTACACCTCTCACACGGTGAGCCCCGCCCCCTCACCATAAGTTAGAAGACAGAGAAGGTAGGAGACAGAACAGAGGAAGGGGAGAGGGGGAGTGACAGATCCCGGGGGGGGGGGGGGGGGGAGAGACAGAACAGAGGAAGGGGGGGGGGAGACAGAACAGAGGAAGGGGAGGGGGAGAGAGACAGCACAGAGGGAGGGGGGAGAGACAGAACAGAGGAAGGGGAGGGGGTAGAGACAGAACAGAGGAAGGGGAGGGGGAGAGAGACAGCACAGAGGGAGGGGGAGAGACAGAACAGAGGAAGGGGAGGGGGAGAGACAGAACAGAGGAAGGGGAGGGGGAGAGACAGAACAGAGGAAGGGGAGATGGGAGAGACAGAACAGAGGAAGGGGAGGGGGGGAGAGACAGATCAGGGGAGGGGGAGACAGAACAGAGGAAGGGGAGGGGGGAGAGACAGAACAGAGGAAGGGGAGGGGAAGAGAGAACAGGTATGAGCGAGTTGGAGAGAGACAGACATGGCAAGGAAAAGGAAAGGGACAACCATGGGAAGGGAGAGACACATACATGGAGGGAGAGGAAAGAGACAGGCATGGGAGGGGGCCACCAAATGTTTTAAAACTAGTGTATTTTCTTTTTAAAAGAATGGGATAGACAGTGACGAGGCCTGCTTACTTTGATTGCCCAAACAACAGCTTGCTTAAGCCATTTAGTTTAATAGGCCTAAAAATTGGAACATAGGAGAATAGCACGGCAGAGGGTCTGTTTAATCCCTGCCATGCTGGGCTACCTGCATGCACCCAAATGCATAAACTCACAAATACATACAGTTTCTACTTACAGGGAGAGCCTTAGAAGCAGGAGCTGAACGGGTCTAATGTTAGCACAAGGAATAAACTCAGATATTCCTTCTACATACCTCCTAACTACTGCCCCTGGCAAATCGAGATGCCAGGGGGCGGACCTAGGGAGGTTGAGCTAAGCGCTACCACGCACGAGCAGTAGTGCATGCGCCGTGGCAATATCAATCTAACTTACAGCGCTGCATATGCACAGCTCAGGGTAGCAATATTGTGGTCCTGAAACCTGCTGTCCTGCCAGATTGAGAGAGGTAATATGCCATCCTGGGTGAAAATCAAACAGGGCCAGAATTTTTTTTCAGTAAGGGCCCCTGAAATTTCTGATGGCGACACTGTACAGAAGAAAGAAAAAAAGTTGTTTAAAATCAAGGATAAGATCATTTGACACACATTCAAGAGCACTACACACTGATATAAGTAGTTAAAAATCTGCAAAAAAAAGTCTCTGTAGAACAACACCTTAAATCTGAGTTCCCATTTTCTGCCAAGTTAATTTGCATTCAGCACTTCATAGCATTGTATAATAATATATTGAATCCAGAGGGGAAATTCGTCTAACTGGAAAGAAGGTTTTATTGAACAGACCCAGTACAGGACTTTCCGCATTCCCTCTCAATTGTAGGAACGGATCTTTTTCGGCTGTACTATTATTTCGTATGTGTTTGGTGAAATATTTCGACAATAAAGATCATTTTCGAAGCCAGAGCGCAGCAAGTTTCTTTCCTCCACTGTGGGATCCATATCGTCTACGGTGGGCTAATCATTCCAGTGGACTCGCATTAACCCTTACTGGTGGTGGGCCACCACTGGGTTTGTGAATTGGAATTCTCCATTCATGTATATCTCTGTTTAATCTGCTTTGATATACTACACCAGTGTTTTGTTATATTTTAGTTTCACAGACATTTGAAGATTTGATTTCCATCGGTGGTCATTGTGAGATTGTATTGCCTATTTTAGCATGTTCGGGATGCATCACACTGGAATGTTATTGATTTTGTAATATTATTTGGACACATTTAATTGTTTGATGTGTTTTATATTTTTCTGTTTACACCACTTATTTATATCCATATGTTTTTTTATTTTATATTTCACTTTGTTTTGTGTCTTTATCTCTGCTGCTAGTGTTGCACATTATTGCACAAGCACATATCATAGGTTTTATCCTATTTTATTTTTTGTTACAGTTTTTGCACTATTATTTTTTCGGGTCTGTTCACTTTTTTTTTTTAAAGATTTTTACATTATTAGAAACATAGAAACATAGAATGTGTCAGCAGATAAGAACCATTCGGTCCATCTAGTCTGCCCAATTTTTTTAAATACTTTTATTAGTCCCCAGCTCCCGGTCTTATAGCTAGGATAGCCTTGTGTCTATCCCACGCATGCTTATTCTTTTAGTTATTTTATGTCCTTTCATACTGTGCACTTTCTTTTCTTTTCCAGTACAACCCAAATCAATTGTCAGTTCAGATTCAGTGAATAGATCCCTAGGGGGTGTATTAACTAAAAGGTGAGACCCTGGTGTGTTAGGGTGAGCTAATAGAAGAGCTCAGCTGGCCAGTAGTATGCAGGGCCAACTCTGTTCTTGTAACAGGAGGATGTCACCACAATATATACAATTCAACTCACCTTTAAATGCAATGGGAGATGTATGAGTATACACGGTTAATACAAGTTTAGCAGGAGGGGTGTGGAGTAAAAAGAAATGCCAGAGGAAAAATACAATATTTCTGAATTCTTGGCCCAAGCAAGGTTGTAAAACACACCCATCGTCGCAGATAGAGTTCCCACATTGCCATTTTATTCAGGGTATCATACTCCAAGCCTACACACAGTGTAATGAATGCATATTAATTGTATTCTGATGGGCTTAATTGGGTACTTAGAAATATATACTAACTAGTGCGAAGGAATAAAGGAAATAAATGATTAAAATAAAATCATAGTGTAATATATTTCAAAAATAGTGGTGCCAATGTGGCACACTCAGGACGTGCCCCATCCCCCACACTGCACATCCATTGCATGCCCCATCACCCACATTGCACAGCCAGGTCATGCCCCATCACCTCCATTGTACACAGTGGCGTAGCGTGGGTTGTCAGCACCCGGGGCAAGGCAAGTAATTTGCGCCCCCTAACCCGTGGATTTTAGCACTCGAGTCTCTTCTACTAGATTAGTTAAAGAAACCCTTACCCCCCAAGCACATGTATTGTTTGTTATGAAAATACTTATGTAATTAAAGTCAAATGCATCTAAATACAAGTTTATTTTCCAACACTTTATTGAGTGCGAACATCGCGCAGAGTGTCCATAGGAAAGCATTGAGAAATGCTTTCCTATGGACACTTTGAATGTGCGCGCAGCCATGCGCATTCAGCTCCAGTGACGTCGGACGGGGAGCTGACGTCAGACAGGGAGGAGAGGTCACCAGCACCGAGGGAGCCTGGCGCTGGATTAAGGTAAGTAACTGAAGGGAATTTAACCCCTTCAGCGCCACGGGAGTGGGACCCTGAGGGTGTGGGCACCCTCAGGGTACTAAAGTGTCAGGAAAACCACTTTGTTTTCCTGACCCTATAGTGATCCTTTAAGAGTTTAAGGGGTTATTTTGGCCTGGGGAAGCCAAATGGTTATACACCTATGCTTTAAACCAGGAGTAGACATCCTTTGCCACTCCAGATGTTGTGGACTACACCTCCCATGATGCTTTGCAAGCCTTAATGGAGATGTAGTCAAAAAACAAAGGGAGTGTCAAAGGTTACCTACCCCTGCACTACACCAAAAATATATAATACAGTTCCTACCCCATAAATATAATATTTAATGCTATGATATTTAATGCTCTCATCCAACCCCCTTCCCTCCACAGTTCCTAATAAATATATTACAAATATAATTCCCTCACCCCTGTAGCCCCACCTATTTACATTTCCTTCTACATACACACATATATATAGATTATTCATTAGGCCACAAATGTAAAAAATATAATCATTGCCTCATCTCAAATTCCCAAGTCAGATCTTTCCCATCCCCCCCCTCTTCCCCTAATACACTGCTGACCCCCCTCCCCCTAATACACTGCTGACCCCTTCCTCCCCTAATACACAGTTGACCCCCATCCCCTAATACATTACTGCCCCCCTTCTTCCCTTCCCCAATACATGACTGCCCCCCTTCTTCCCTTCCCCAATACATTACTGCCCCCCTTCTTCCCTTCCCCAATACATTACTGCCTCCCTTCTTCCCTTCCCCAATACATTACTGCCTCCCTTCTTCCCTTCCCCAATACATTACTGCCCCCCTTCTTCCCTTCCCCAATACATTACTGCCCCCCGTCCCCAATACATTACTTCCCCCCCTCCCCATACATTACTTCCCTCCCTCCCCCATACATTACTTCCCCCCCTCCCCATACATTACTGACTCTCCCCTCCCCCATACATTAAATGACCCCCCTCCCCTCCCCCATACATTAAATGACCCCCTCCCCTCCCCCATACATTAAATGAACCCCCCTCCATACATTTAATAAACCCCCCTCCCCCATACATTTAATAAACCCCCCTCCCCTTCCCGATACATTAATGAACCCCCCTCCCCTCCCCCATACATTAATGACCTCCCTCCCCCATACATTAATGACCCCCCTCCCCCATACATTAATGACCCCCCTCCCCTCCCCCATACATTAATGACCCCCCTCCCCCATACATTAATGACCCCCCCCTCCCCTCCCACAGTGGCGTGTTTTGCTGCCCCACATGCAGACATGGTTAGTGCCACTTGCCATTTCTGCCTCACGCTAAATACAGCGCTGGGAGGGGACTGTGCTACCCTCACATAGTTGAACATGTGCAAATATCCAGTGAGTGTTGGCCTCATGGAATTCCTTTTTTCAATCTATGCTCCATTGATAAGGTTCTCCTATTGGTTGATGGGGCAAGTCCCGAGCGCAAATCTGGGGGATTGGGCAAGTCCTGAGCCCAAATCTGAGTGATTGGGCAAGTCCCGAGCCCAAATCTGGGTGATTGGGCAAGTCCCGAGCCCAAATCTGGGTGATTGGGCAAGTCCCGAGTGCAAATCTGGGTGATGGGGTAAGTCCTGAGTGCAAATCTGGGTGCTGGGATAGGTCCTAAGTGAAAATCTGGGTATTGGGTATGTATTTACCTCTCATAACATTAACATTTATTTTTATAGCACCAACAATTTATGTAGCAATATAGATACAGAGCATAGAAGGGAAACTACATACTAAGTTAGACGAACCAGAACAGACTGATACATAAGGAAGAGAACCCTGCTTACAATCTAGAGGGGATGGGGTACATGAAACACATAAGGGAGTGAAGAGGTCAGAGGGAAGGTAGTGGTAGTTGCTGTAATATGGATGGTTGGCACTAGGTGGGTTTGGCCAAAGATTAATTGTGTGTGTTCTAACTGGATGAGTTGTAGTCTACCTGATACTAACGGTGATTGAGGACAGCGATAGCTAGGTGGGATTAGCTAGAGGTTAACTAACAGGTATTCTAGTAGGATGGGTAGTAAGCTTCTTTAAAGACATGAGTTAGGAGGGACTTCTTGAAGTTTCATAATTAATTAGAGAGCCAGATGCTCTGCGGAAGTGAGTTCCAGAGAGGGGCAGCTCGGGCAAAATCTTGCAGGTGCAAGTGAGAGGTGAGTCATGCAGAGTAGTATCGGTTAATGACGAAGGCAATGTATGGAGGGGATCATATACAAAGTTGACTTATGGAATTAATTTATCATAGTGAACGCTTACTATTTAATCAAACTGAAGTGACCAGGTATGTCTCCTATGTATATTGTGTGTGGTGTCCTTGGTGTGTAATTCACATACTGAGTTAAGATGTAATAGACAGCCCCTCCATTCACTCTTGCTTTATGAAGCGAAAGTCGATTAATTTGGCAATTTGTAATGAAAGTTGGCTGACAGTCACTTTGAGAAACTCAATGTCTGCTTGAAAGAGACTGGTTACTACAGCATATTGCCACAACTTTCTAACTAATTATATGCTATTAGAGCTTGTCCTCCGAATACCAGGGTGAGTAAGTAATGGTGGACCTACATTCTTACTGTTTAGAGCCTGGATCAGATTAAAGCTGTGACACAACTAAATTAGTAATAGTCGTCAGGATTTGATTCTTTGAGTTGGGTTTGGGTATTCGATACTGCAGAGCTTTATTGTATGTGTCACAAAATGAATTTGTAGATCCACCGTGACTGGGACCCATGAAGGGCCCTGGGGGCCAGAAGACTCTCTGTGGACTATGGACCCTGTCTGTGGATTTTTCATTGCCATGGGCTCTAGCCCTAGATCTTTTGGAAACCTAGGAATGCCCCTGTTGCCACATCTATAACATTATTATTTATTTATATAGCGCCAGCTACATGCTATGTTAGATAAACAGAGACAGACTGATCCATAGGTAGAGAGCCCTGCTCATAAGCTTACACTCTAGACCAGTGTTTTCACACATGGTGGGTCCTCACCCAAAAGTGGGTTGCGAGCTTGTGTCAAAACATTGAGCTGGTGTCAAAACATGAGCTTCTGCTTTGTCAAAAAAGTTTTGACTGGGGGAGGAACCATGATGTAGCTTAGCATGCCACGTTCACTGTCTGAAGTAGAGAAGCCCACCAAGGAACAGATAGTGTTGTTTAATTAGTGCCGCTGATATATCTCCCACTCTAGGTTTCAGCCCAGGCTTTAACTGTTTACTTTGAGGATACAATTTCAGAATTCCCCTGAGATGGGTCAAGTGAAGTTTGGGCTTGATGCCGCAGATACAGGTTTTTTTTTTTTTTTAGCTCAATAGCACTTAGCTCCAAAACCCCTACTTATCGAGCTCAGCGGGAACATGAGCTAGGCACAATTTGTGGTGACGAGGATTGAAGAGACAGGATCACCTTACCAAAGGAAGACGGGTTTAAAGTATTCGCACAGTGGTAGATGGACCCAAGCAGACTCACGTGACCTGCTCACCCCTCTGCTATAGGGAATGCAGCAATAGGCAAAAATGTCCATATGTGGTGGGAGCGCCCACAGGTATCTATGGGATGGAAATCCTTCTTTACTCAGCACAGTATTGGGGTTATACCTGACCCATTGACCGCCTTACTGAACCACAAACACCAACAAACAGAGACCTGCAGGCCTCAGCTCATAAACTGATATTTAGGATTTGCGCAGTGATGACACTGTGTATTGCCAAGTCTTGGAAAATGTCAGGCCTCTCCTATGGCAAAATTGGTGCAAGAATCAGGGATATTATCACAATGGAAATGCTTATTGTGTACCTACACAACATGTCTTGTGGATTTCATAAAGTGTGGTACCCTTGGATAATGGCCCATTTACCCCAGTGGCGAGTCCATCTCACACTGATTTAAAATATGCCCAACTTCTGGCCCCACAAGGGATTATTCAAAGAAGAATAGTCTGAGGTTTGAATTCCATCTATCTTTGTGTCAGAGGACAAATAGGTACCTGCCCTGAGAAAGCGGCATGCAGCAGGCAGGTAAAATAATGTGAGCGATCACACCTCATGCTGTCTACTCACACAAATTGAGAGTGAGTAAAAGAGTGGCATTATATTATTGGTATTAAAAGTTTAGTATCACTTGTCTTTAAGATCTCTGAGTCTTGAAACCAGAAGTGAGATCCCTTCTCCTCTTGTGCAGGTAGGGTTGCCATCTGGCCGGTATTTTACCGGCAGGCCGGTAAAAAATTAGCATGAGGCCAATGTTAAGTCAATGGAGATAGTACCAAGGCTGGTATTTTTCTGAAGAAAAGGTGGCAACCCTATGTGCAGGACTAGACAGGTAGGTGGGAGGGGAAAACAGCTACTTGTTGCAGGTTATAGGCCACCTTTACGGTTGAAGATTATATTTCCCATCATGCTGAGTCAGCATTTGCTAGCAGAGCAAATGATGTAATCCATAACAATAGACGTGCCAGAGGTTAACTAGGCTACTCTGTTACAGACTATATTTCATATGATGCTTGGCCAGTGTTTGGTTGGGTTTAGCATCATGGAAAATGTAACCCACAAGCACAGCAGTGTCAAAGTTTAGCCAACATTGCCCTTGGCACTCTAGCCTTAGCAGACTATGTTTGATGCTCAGCTAGTGCCAGGTAAGTTTCATGGGAAATGAATCCACAGCTGCACGAGTGCCAAAGGGCAAACATCACTGTCTTTAACACTATAGGGGCTGTGGACTACATTTCCTATTATGCTCATACAGCATTTTGCTGGCTGAGATTAATGAAACATATAATCCTCAACCTCTTGCCAAGTTTGGCAGGAAATATAATTCACAACAGTGAACGTGTAAAGGGTCAGCTGTCACTGCTTTTGACACCACTTCCCATGGGGTGGACATGCTAGACAGCTAGAGGGATAAACATTGGGGGAGGGGGAAGTCCTGAAATATTTCTCTTGAGTTGTAACAACTGAATCTGGTTTATGAACAAACTAAATCTCAATTAGTAAGGTGCAAACAGCAAATATAGTTCTGTGTTACACCTTTTTTTTTGGGTGGATTGAAGAGGCTTAGCCATCTGACATGCAAGGGGTTAAATGAAACACAGTGCGTGCTTCATGGCAGCATACAGTTTTCAGAGAGTGATGTATGACTGCTGCAGTGTGTAGCACAGGGGAGCCTCGCTGTGCCCTTTAACCCACTGCACTCTTGTCTGTTCTGTAGATGACGTCACAGGGTGGGAGTGACAGCAACACTGAGAAGTGAGCTAGACTGTGTGCAGCAAAGCCAGCCAGAGGACAACACTGTGCTATTAACACAGCTGTGCAAGTATTGCTGATTCTAGAGAGCTTCACGTCGCCTGTCTCCTTCCATAAAGCCAGACAGAATCCATTGCCTTCTGTAGAGGATCACAGTATTTACATTCTGCACCATGGCACGGTTTGTTAAAAGCATAGGTGCCCTTTTGATGAGAGAGCGGACCCTCAGACCTGTGATTACCATCAGTAAGAGAGCATGCAGCAAAGCAAGGATGGTGCAAACAGATGCTGGTAAGTCGCTATGTGTCTGAATCCATCTACAGTGAGGTCTGATGATGATGTGAGTAAAACGTGTATGATATAAGAGGGGCGGTGAGTGTATCTCCCATTTGATGCAGCTCTGCATCAGTACTTTCCTTTTCCGTTTGATTTCTGCACAAGGTATATTGGTCAGTGTTAGTTTTGATTCAGCCCTGCATTTCCCATTATCATCCCTATCAATGTAACCAGTGGGTTAAACCGTGTCATATTTTTACTGTGTTAACCTATGCTATGCCATACTGCACTCCTGCTGCATAGAATGCATGCTCTGCTCTGTATTGCTTCTATCCCCCCCTATACGAGGATATCCCAGGCTGAGCCAGAGTTGTTACTGTGTGTACAGTGGAAATTTCCACTGTCCGCCTAGGCGTGCACCATCTGCGACTAATTACATGCACCAAAGAATGGATCCACCAAATTCTCGGAATTTAATTAGCAAACTTCATGGATGAGAGTATATCTGCTGCACACATTACACGAGGGTATGGAGAAGTGAAATGCACGTAATGACATGTATTGATTTGGCATGGCTTCATTGATATTGCCTGGCTGTAAAAGCATGTTTAATTCTCCCATGTGACTGCTACGACACAAAAACAAAAACTCAGCAAAAGCTCATTGGCTATTCCTTTCTAAGTCTATGATGACTGCCTGTTTCCTAGAATTACTATACTATAGATTAACAGTAATGGAATCACCTTCAGTGAACCCAAAGAGTTACTTGTCAGTAATCAATAAACTTGTCTTCTATATGGAAATTATTTTATGGCCACTGAATGCCAGATCAGCATGCAGAGCTCAGCTGGCCATGGATGATGCATAGTTAAAACCTTGCAAATATTTCATGTGTATACAGTCGGATCCTTGTATATTACACATGCATACGTCCAGATCCTTGCATATTTCACATGCATAAGCGGGATCCTTGCATATTTCACATGCATACAGCCGGATCCTTGCATATTTCACATGCATACAGCCGGATCCCTGCATATTTCACATGCATACAGCCGGATCCCTGCATATTTCACATGCATACAGCCGGATCCCTGCATATTTCACATGCATACAGCCGGATCCTTGCATATTTCACATGCATACAGCCGGATCCTTGCATATTTCACATGCATACAGCCGGATCCCTGCATATGACACATGCATGCAGCCGGGTCCTGGCATATCCACCATATAGTTGTGGAAATATGCAAGGATCCGACTGTATACATGTGAACTACGCAAGCATCTGACTGTATACATGTGACATTTGCAAGATTCCGACCACAAACGTGAAATATGCAACATTCCAGCTGTATATATGTGATCCAGCTGGATGTATATGAAATATGTATGGATCCGGCTGTATAGATGTGAAATATATATGTGAAATAGATGTATACCAGGGCTTGACAAATTTAATTTAGTCTTAGAAGCCAGACAATGGCATGTTCATGCAAATTTTCCCAAACAGAGTGATGGTCAGTAACATACACACACAGAGAGACAGTCACTTACACACACAAAGAAGAGACAATCAGGCACACACACACACACAAGCCAGTAGTTCTGGGGGGGTTTTAAAGAGAAAAAAAACAAACTTCTGTCAATAACTCCCCCCTTCCTACTGCTTTACCTCATTGCACGGAGGGGGGGGGGGGGGGGGGGGATTTCTTCTCCATCCTGGTCTAAGCCTTACACACAGGCACAGACCATCTGCATGCTCCTGGTGAGCGGCAGGATGTCACTTGACACCCGCCGTTCTGACACTAAAGTGCGAGGGGGTGGAGCAGGAAGTCTGTGCATCGCATTTAAAAATGCAAATATTAAAAAACTATAACAGGGAAGCCAAATGGGGATGATCTTACCCATGTAATTTCCTAGTCGCCATGGTGACCTGACACCCTTGATTTGTCGAGCCCTGAGGTATACAACCAGATCTTGGCATATTTTACATGTAAACAGCTGGATCCTTGCATATTTTGCATGTATACCACTGAATCCTTGCATATTGCCAGATCCACGCATATTTCATACAGATCACATTTATACTGTTAGATCCATGCTTATTTCACATCCATAAAGCCGGTGATAAACCGTTTATTAAATGCCTAGATCTGGTAGAATTTCAGGTTTTTTTTTGTCATTGGCGAAAAGATCAAAGTCTTCAGATTAACTTTGTTTTTATCCCAAACCAATACAGTGTCTAGTAGACCTTTGTAACATGTGATATGTAGTTGCCAAACCTCACTGCCCTGAGCAGCTTAGTGAAAAGATGTGACATCCTTCAATATACAGTACTGAGATATGTGTCATGAATTGTCTTATGACCTTGAGATCAAGGATTCAATATGATATTATTAAATGTTCTTCAGAAGTCTTCAGATTAACTTTGTTTTTATCCCAAACCAATACAGTGTCTAGTAGACCTTTGTAACATGTGATATGTAGTTGCCAAACCTCACTGCCCTGAGCAGCTTAGTGAAAAGATGTGACATCCTTCAATATACAGTACTGAGATATGTGTCATGAATTGTCTTATGACCTTGAGATCAAGGTTACAATATGATATTATTAAATGTTCTGTTATTATGATGGCACTTGTAGATCCCAATGAATTACCATGATTATACAGACCCAGGCAACTGGACATCACATTTTTGCTGTCACTGATAGAATTTCGTTCTGTTGAAGCATGATCATTTTTCAAAACTCCTAAATTAATTATATTTGAGTGGAATATTTAAACATAAATAAGGACTGTTAAATCTCAAGGAACGAGTGCTAGACCCAAGACAAGGCAGAGCAGAAAGAGGATCAGTGGATGTTAGCGCACGCACATTGTTTGCAATTATTGGCATTGAATGTGTAGAGATGGGGTAAGGTTTATTCCATGCAGAATACTGGGTTGGAGGGGGGAGGAGGATATGATACAGGCTTTTCAACTAGGAGTCTAGACACAAAATACTTTGAGAGCTCTCAAGTTGGAGACCTGACTATTCCTTTAAAGCATAGTCTCCAAGAACAGCTAGTGACTAGAAGGGGTTTTCTTATGTCAAGGTCCAAGGTTTATGCCATTTTATGACACTTTCAGCAAATTGTGACGTATTGAACCCTTGTAGTGTTTGTGAATGGTGTATTGACAAATACTGAACAGTCAGGGCCAAAGTCTGTAACTGTAATCTTTATTCAGTTTATGACCAGTGCTGGAGATGATTAACTCAGTATAGGCCTTTAGCTTGTCTAGTCGTGGAAATGATAATACAAACATATAATGTGTCGGCAGATGAAAACCATTCAGTCTATCTAGTCTGTCTAATTTTCTGAATACTTTCAAAGTATCTACATCCTTCTGGACAGTCTCCAGAACTGCGTATGTGATGTCTCACCAGTGCTGTGTACAATGGCAAGATGACTTCCCTCTTTCTACTGCTAATACCTCTCCCTATGCAACCAAGCATTCTGCTAGCATTTCCTGCTGCTCTATTACATTGCCTACCTACCTTTAAGTCATCTTAAATAATTATCCCTTAATCACTTTCCTCAGATGTTGAGGTTCAAACTGTATCATATATTCTATACTTTGCCCTTGGGTTTTTACACATTGTACAGTATCTTGCACTTATCCACATTCAATGTCTGACCATGTTTCTAATTTACCTAAATCATTTGCCATTTGACTTATCCCTCCAGGAACCTCAACCCTGCTGCAAATCTTTTTATAATCAGTAAAAAGACATACTTTACCCACAAGACCTTCTGCAATATCACTAATTAAAATATTAAAGATAATGGGTCCAAGTACAGATCCCTGAGTTGCCCCACTGGTAACAAGACCTTTCTCTGAATTTACTCCCATTGGCTGCAGACCTCTGTTGTCTGTCACTCACCCTCTGCCTAATAAATACAACAATACTGGAATCCAAACTCAAAGATTGCCTTTTATTCATAATCTCTCTATGTGGGACAGTGTTACTGAAATCTAGATAAGCAGTGTCTACTGCACCACCCTGATCTGTCATTTAGTCAAATTCAATAAAAAACGATTTCTAAGATGTATTGGACATGATCTCCCTGAAGTAAACCCATGTTGTTTCTGATCTTGAAATTCATGTGATTTTTAGATGTTCAACAATCCTATTCTTTAAAATGGTTTTCATTCATTTCCCCACTACTGATGTAAGACTAACTAACTACCATTGTATATCATGCCAATGAGGTTTAAATGCACCCCAGGATATGCCCCATCACCCAAATTGCACATCCAAGACTTTCCCCTGCCCCCCAGGATATGCCCCATCACCCAAATTGCACATCCAAGACTTTCCCCTGCCCCCTAGGACATGCCCCATCACCCACATTTCACATCCAGTTCTTATCCCTGCCCCCCAGGACATGCCCCATCACCCACATATCACATCAATGGCTACCCTTGCTCCCCAGTACATCAGGCAGCCGCTCCCTGGTGTCTAGTGGAGGCAGCCGTGTGCCTGTGCAGCAGAGCAGACATTCCCCTGCTGCTCTGCTCGTGCTGTACTGAAGTCTGAGTGCTGTAGGTCATGTGATCCCCTTCGCTCTGACATCAGAGCAGCGCAGGCGGTGTGAGAGGCAGTAGGGGAATGTCTGTGCTATTGATCTTTTGATCTCCCCAGCCAGCTTTTTTGCCAGCGAGCGTTTTTTGTAAAGGGCTGGGGCCCAAGCAGGCGTATGACAGGTGTATGACCTGTTACCCCCTGATGGTGGCCCTGTGCCTACTAAATCCATAAATGGTTTTGTTAGTACATCGCTAAGCTCTTCTAATAGCTTTGGGTGCACCGATCAGGCCCCCATCAACTTGTTTTTACCTTAAACAGTTGAAGTAGAACCTCTTCCTCTGTAAACTCACACATCAAATAACTCATTGGTCTATTATAATGTGCTATTATAATGTGTATTAATGATCTCTAGTTCTAAAAATCCAATTTAAGCACTGTGTACTATCTCAGTTAATTATTATATAACTCTTAGCAGTAGTCTGTTGATTGTGCTGTAATCACACTGCACAAGTTGGTCCTGAACCTCTTCCAAGATAAGTCACCTCAGCTGACATGTAATATCTCTGCTCTTTGTTGCCTGAAGAGCACACAGTAGCTAATGTCACCTGTTTCCACTGGATCAGACTACACTATATATGGTGTACATTCATTTCTAATCACTTACTGGACTCTACTCAACATACAGTGACCTGCAAAAATCAGGCATAATAGCAGAGTTGGAAATATGGGCAGGTTGAGAATTTTTCCACCTCGGCTATTAATGCCTGATGCTGAAGTTCACTTGTGAGTTACAGTTCTGTTTAGTCGATAGACTAAGCTGGAAGTTTATTCGTAAATAAAAAAAAAATATACACACATTTTACAAAACTCTTTCAAGTTCCCTTAATATGGTCTATTGTGGAAAATCAGTGTATACACAATACTGCTCCTTTAGTCTCACAATATGGTCCAGGTATCAGAATAAAAACAAATCTCTTCCAAATTGGTCAAAAAATATTTGCTATTAGTCTATTTATATTTCTTCAAAATGGAAAGTTTCCTTTATATAAAACTCTGGGTCATTGTACAGTTGTAGGGACATTCTCCCATCCCCCCCCCCCCCAAAAAAAAACCTTAATTTAAATAGATTACACAAATCTGGCCGTGCCTAACTATCTAAAAGGTCAGTGTTTTTTAACTTGTCTTTTTCTTATCTCTTGTCATTTGAACTTATTGTTTCTTGCATGCTTCTCTGCTCGTTGCAGCTTGGCTCCTCATTTTCCAAATCATTAGTAGGCAGACAATGTAATAGAGCAGCAGGAAATAGTTTGTATAAGGAGAGTTATTAGCAGAATGCTGGGTTGCATAGGGAAGAGGTATTAGCAGAATGCTTGGTTGCATAGGGAAGAGGTATTAGCAGAATGCTTGGTTGTATAGGGAGAGGTATTAGCAGAATGCTTGGTTGTATAGGGAGAGGTATTAGCAGAATGCTTTGTTACATAGGGAGAGGTATTAGCAGAATGCTTGGTTGCATAGGGAGAGGTATTAGCAGTAGGAAGAGGGAAGTGCTCATGCCATTGTAAAGAGCACTGGTGAGACCTCACTTGGAGTATTGTACCCAGTACTAGAGACCATATCTCCAGAAGGATATTGATACTTTGGAGAGAGTTCAGAGAAGGGCTACTAAACTGGGTATTGCAGGACAGATTAAAGGATCTTAACATGTTTAGCTTGGAAGAAAGAAGAGACAGGGGGATATGATTGATACATTTAAATACATTAAGGGAATCAACAAAAGGAGCAGAGTATATTTAAAAGAAGAAAAACTGCCACAAGAAAGGCATAGTCTTAAATTAGAGGGGCAAAGTTTTTTAAAAGTAATATAAGGAAGTATTTGTTTACTGAGAGGGTAGTGGATGTATGGAATAGCCTTCCAGCGGAAGTGGTAGAGGGTAATACAGTGAATGGAGTTTAAACATGCATGGGATAAGCATAAGGCTATCCTATATACGTGATATGTATATGTATTGGGACACATTATTCATGTTTCATTAGTGAATTCGGGTGTTTCAATCAAACCCATTGTCTCAGGTATATATTCAAGCACCCAGCCATGCAGTCTGCATTTACAAACATTTGTGGGGGAAAAAATGATTGTTCTGAAGAGGTCAGTGAATTCAAGTGTGGTGCTGTGGTAGGACGCATGGCTGGTGCCGCTGTCACTCAAACTGACAGCGTGATTGCGCTCTGACACTACGTGAAAACACTGCATATGTGCAATGCTTCTTTAAGCTGTGCCATGCTCCAGAGGATCTACTTAGTGCGCAGTTTTGTGGGGTTTAATCCCACTACCCTGCCAAACTCTACCTCTGTCCCGAAAAAGCAGGACAGAGGTAGAGGTCGGTGGGACAGACCCCCAAAATTGGGAGTTTCTCGCAGGAAGTGGTCATTTCGGAGGTATGGAGCTGGGATGCCTATCCTCCTCAGCCAGCTGGTATTTATATGAATGGGCAGCTGGAATGCCTAGCATCCTCCGCCAGCTGGTATTTAATGAGGTAGTGGTTGGATTGCCTAGCATCCTCAGCCAGCTGGTATTTATATGAGTGGGGAGCTGGAATGCATATCCTTAGCCAGCTGGTATTTATATGAGAGGGGGAGCTGGAATGCATATCCTACTCAGCCAGCTGGTATTTATATGAGGGGGGAGTTGGAATGCCTAGCATCCTCAGCCAGCTGGTATTTATATGAATCGGGGGAGCTGGAATGCATATCCTCCTCAGCCAGCTGGTATTTATATGAGGCGGGAGTTGGAATGCCTAGCATCCTCAGCCAGCTGGTATTTATATGAATGGGGAGCTGGAATGCATATCATCCTCAGCCAGCTGGTATTTATATTAATGGGGAGCTGAAGTGCATATCATCCTCAGCCAGCTGGTATTTATATGAGTGGGGAGCTGGAATGCATATCCTCCTCAGCCAGCTGGTATTTATATGAATGGGGAGCTAGAATGCATATCCTCCTCAGCCAGCTGGTATTTATATGCGGCGGGAGTTGGAATGCCTAGCATCCTCAGCCAGCTGGTATTTATATGCGGCGGGAGTTGGAATGCCTAGCATCCTCAGCCAGCTGGTATTTATATGAATGGGGAGCTGGAATGCATATCATCCTCAGCCAGCTGGTATTTATATTAATGGGGAGCTGAAGTGCATATCATCCTCAGCCAGCTGGTATTTATATGAGTGGGGAGCTGGAATGCATATCCTCCTCAGCCAGCTGGTATTTATATGAGGCGGGAGTTGGAATGCCTAGCATCCTCAGCCAGCTGGTATTTATATGAGTGGGGAGCTGGAATGCTTTGATTACACGACTGACATTATGAAGTGACCAGAAAATAACGTATAATGCTATTCTAAACACTAGGACTAGGATCTCTAATAGTGCAACACATTGGATGATGACATTGTTAGGGAGACAGGAAATCCCATTAAAATCCTTATTGGTTGCTGCTGGAAAAAAACCCTAAGAAGTCTGAAGCATAAAACTGAAACCTCTTCAAATGTGCAATATTCACTCGATGGATTTTAGGTCTTATGAAGATTAATGGTATTTTTCTATGTTTTCTATGTTTGTATTGTTTAGGTTCCCTCACAAGATATGACGAATCTGCTGTTTCCACCGACTGGCAAATGAAGCTCACTCCTGAACAATACTATGTGACGAGAGAAAAAGGGACTGAACTGGTAGACAATCTGAACCTTTCCTACAGTGTTCGGAAGTTTTTGTAGAACTACAACTCCCATTATTCTTGTTCGGCCAGTGATTTTGAGGGCTATACCTAGAAGTAAAGTGACGAGAACTCTCTAGGTTGCAAAAACCAGGCATGTAGCTGAGTTGGAAAGATGGGCAAGATGGAACATTTTCCAAATCTGCTCACCCCATGGTTCACAATGTGACTGGCTGGAAGTGAGGGAGTTGTAGTAAGGTGAATACCTCTGATATCATCTGATCATCATACTGTAGACTTTTCAGTATATTACAGTATGATCAGTGTCATTGTCTGTCACTTCAGCAGCACTGAGATTATATTATCATTTTTAAAAAAGTTTGTTCACACTTTTGCATTTGCTCACTGGTTTCCAAACACTTCTGTAGTTTGAAACACAAATAAATATTTAAGTAAAGGAATAGCAATTTAACTTGTATTTTTAAACATCCTCTTTATCTCTCTCACTAGACTGATAGGATATTCCCTTAACCACTATTTATAAATCCAGTAAAAAAAACAGCATGTTAAAAACTAATAATGAGAGATTTTAATATGATTTAAATAATGAACTCCAGGTTAAGACAGATCTACAGTATATATTCCTTCACCAACATTTTATCTGTTGGGAATTATTTTTTTTTTTTTTTTATAAGCTAATAAAAAGATTGAAATATTGTAATTAAATGAGTTAACATATTTTTATTTATTTTATATTATTCTTAAAAACGAGTCTGTATTTATTAATATTATTCTTAACTAATTTTAATCACAATATTTGACTTAGCGCTCCCTACCATCTTCTATTGAATTCTATTTTGGAGTTTGTAAAAACATTGGTATGGCAAATATTGTCCTTCACGTGTCATACTGTGCTAACTGTATGTCTGTATCTCTAGCCTTTCAGCGGTATCTATCTGAACAACACAGAGGATGGGATGTACCACTGTGTATGCTGTAATTCCACACTGTTTAGGTAAACACCATTATTTGCTGCTTGTATCCTTCTCTCCCGCTGAGGTTAACATTACTGCAATAAAAACCACACACTGGACAGTGGAAAACCCATTATCCAAACAGTAAAACAACCAACAATCGATGGGGAAGTTTCTCCGTATTACGGTTTATGAGCAGCATGACTCATGAAATGGGATGAAAAATGATTACATTTCTCTTTTATTTCAGCTGTAAAATTTGAGAGTTATAATCCCCGGGATAGTGAGCGAATTTGATTAGTATCCTTCTGCTTTTCTACCTCTCACCCTTTTGATCCCAAATATTTTGTCGGCCCCTCTGTTATTATGGGAGGAATGTTTTTTGCATTTGCTTTCAGTATATCAGGAGAAATGACTGATATTTACTAACTGCATATCGGCGGTCAAGTGGCCAGTTGTGATTATTGTTCTAAAAGTCTTATCATTCATGGAAAGGCAGATGGTCACCAGACCTTGGTATTGTGAGTTTCTATAATATTGATAGTTTGCACTTTCATTTGTTCAAGATGTACATTGAGATACAAATGTGCAGGGACTGCTCAGCGAGTAATTGTTTAAGGCACGGTCTAGCCCCCAAACACGCTTTGGTGCAAGATGAAGCTTACTGCTTGCATAGTGCACAGGATTTTTTTCCTGTGTGATTTGATGCAGGCATTCTGCATAAATCACATTTTTAATATTTCATTCAATCCCTCCCCCAGTGATTACTGCAGGCATGACTGGTGTTCCAATGTTCCGTGTCTTCTCTTTTCTAGTTCTGAAAAGAAATATAATTCTGGGACTGGATGGCCATCATTTTCCGAGGCACACGGCACCTGTGGAACTGATGAGAGCAACACTAATATACTGAGGCGACCAGATAACTCTCTAGGTTGTACGGGAACTGAAGTCATTTGTAAAGAGGTAGATTCTGCCACAAACCTTCCTGAATACTCCAAAAATGAGTAAATGAATAAGGTGTCTTATTCTAAATAGCACAAGTAGGGTTTTTTGGGGGCTGTATGCATGCATAATACCCAGATAGTGAAATGGTTTCAATGCAGAAATTTTAAGATGAATTCCAAGAGGAATTGACAGGCTAGCCTGCAGATTTCATCTATCTTGAATGAACTAGACATGGTTGTCCACTTTCATACATACTTTTTTACTTTATATTTAGGCCAGCAAGTAAAAGGCCGTGACCAATAAATATACATTTATGCATGAAATAGTCTTTCCTTGAAAGAGGAATTCCCATAGGATTGTTATATAAAATAACCATGTCAGATTGCAACAGTAACACCACCATTAATGTAGGTATGAAATCTATTGTTTATGACTCTTATGTAGCACCCCTGTTGTCATATAAACTTGTTTAAAATACAGATATTAGCAACCTTGTTCCTGTTGTTTCATAGGAGCTCGGTGCAGAGTTAGAGAAAGGGTACCCAGAGGCCAGTATCCTTATGACTGCTTCTCTTGGGATGAATAGTTATTGATATGTGTTATGGGTGGAACTTCTTACAGACCCAGGAACATGGCACAGGATGTGTAGTTAATCAACACTTATAACTCTCTGGTCTTACATAAGGATACCTTGATAGTACCTTGGGTGTACACTGTAAAAGGCCAATCTTTGCAAACTAATAGCACTTAGCTCCTGTGTTTGCAGGAATATACTGGTTTAGTAGTGCAGGGTATGGTGTAACACTACCCTGTAATCTTATTAGAATCTAGGTATCACATCACTACACTCATCCTAACAAGCCATTAGCTGCATTGTAAACCCATCCCTTCGATGTTGTGGAATCCTTGTTTACTTACTTGTATTCTTGTTTTGTCTTTTTGTATTGTAGTGCGATGCCCACTTAGGTCACGTGTTTGACGATGGACCTGCTCCTTCTGGTCAGAGATTCTGTATCAACAGCATTGCACTGACCTTCAAAACAAGTTAGACGACCTACGTTTGTGATGCTTTTCTAGTGTATGTGAATTTTAAAAAGCATGTTTTATTATGTAACTTTACACAAAGTGCAGTGACCCACTATCAAATCTGCTCACAGAATAGGTGCCCATCCTATGTTCAGATAATTAACCTACTCAGCATTATTTTTGTCAATAAGTACTTTTTTTAAAAAGGGAAGTTAGAATGTTTGAAGGGTTTAATACACCACAGATGGTCCATGATCCGTAAAACTTTATTTTGGTGCTGAAGTCTTAAGTACATGCCTCCTCCCTGGATAATGTATAGTCTATCACAACTATAACATTTTTATATGTGTTTTTTTTTAGAAACAGTTGTAAACAAGACATTTTGCCCAGTTGTCAAGATTTAAAGAAAATACTTCCCTTATGTGCCAAACTAATAATAATTAGCATTTCTCCACTGAACACACAGCTGCATTCACACTTGTGTGTGGCTGTATCACTAGTGCACATTGTCTTTGTAAACCCAGTGATCGCACTAAACATGCATGACATATTGTTAATGTGCTCACATGGTTTTTTTTGGCTGTAAGAAAAATGTCAAAATGTTTCTGTTGTATTCATGATCTTTACCAAAGAATAATCACCGGACTGATCCCTGATTATCACTAACAAATGAATACAGATTTAGTTCTAATTGCAGGATATTTAGTGCGAGTTCTGCTCTAGCATCAAAAACTTCCGTCGCTTTGATGCTGCTGCTAGACTGCCCCTAGAGGCAGTCAGCAACATTGCAATGAAAAGAAAAAGAAAAGAGATAATTAGTTAAAATTCTAGGGTTAGGGCTAGAATAATGGTTAGGGTTAGAATTAAATTACCCCACACACACACTATTTTTAGTTATTATCAAAATGCATAAAAACATGGAAACAAACATATTTCTAAACTTGGGACATAATTTAGAAATTATTTAGATGGGGTCTTTTTTAATGATTGTATTTGTGTAAATAATTTTTTAGGTCAAAGTTAGAAAAAGGGTTTTTTTTTCCCATCATATTTTATGATTTTTTTTGTAGTAAATTATAAGATATGATGAATATAATGGTACCTTACGAAAGCAATACAAATATATATAATTTGTGTGGGTACAGTATGTGAGAAAATTACAGCTAAACACAAACACCCCAGAAATGTCAACACAGCCCGTGTCACCAAGGGAAAGACAAGATCAAAAGGTCATGTCACTAAAGGGTTAAGGCCAAAAGTAGTTGAGTTGGAAAAATTCTTCCATTCAGCCACATTGGAGAATTTTTCCAACTTGGCTACATTGGTCTATAGTTTGGAATTCCCGTCTCAATTCACTGCAATTCTCCCTTTATTGAATAGACCCTTATATCTAACACAAGCATGAGCAGAAAGTGAACCCATGATAGCGTGTAAATGTAAGCATCATCTGTGCAAACATAAAGGAGAAGACAATATTCAGTGGGATTTGTGGATCCTTTTTTTTTTTTTACCAGAAGTTCACAAATTATTTGTTTGGTATTTCTACACTGGAAGACGCTGCTATCTTCCTAGATTTTTGTTCTCTGAATTATAGAGGACAAGGCCTACCTCAGTCAACAAGAGCATCTCCCATGTATTATTTTCATATGCATCTGTAATGATCAGTCAATTACAGCCATTGCTACATCTTGTCAATGAAGATGCGTCACATTTCCAAATAGCAATATTCTGTTTCTAGAAGTGGAGCAGTAACCATGGAAACCAATGCAATGGCACTGATTTTTGCTCAATCTTCAGGACATTGCTCTTTATAAATTCAACACTATAATCCCACAAAATGTTGGACAAATTACTGTTTTCTTCTCCCTGTGGTCTCTCGGTTTGCACATTGAACCTATTTTGTATAAACAAACAGAATATTGCTAAACATAAGTGTTATACAATGAGAACCCTGGTTTTCCGTGACTGTAAATTTTGTACAAAAAATATGTTTATATTAAAAGCAAATATATTGTACATGAAATGATGTGTATTAAAAGACATATTGTGGTACTCTGAAGTCTTTGATGAAATAAAACTGTACTTTGTATTATTTGAGAAGAAAGCTCATTGGCTGCTAATATTTTCAATATTTACTTAAAGGGACAGTTTTTACTGTGCATGTGGAGAATTAAGAAAATGATTGAAAATAATCTATACATTTGTGCCCGGTCTGGTCTGCGAATGGTTCTCTCTTCTAGCACTGAGGGGGATAGATCCTGTCTGCTGATCCCATGCCAAAATGGGATCAGCAGAGAGAGTTCTCCAGAAAATGCAGACTCTGATCAGACTAGCGGGGTAAGCCCCCACTTTTATTGGCTGTGCCAGCCTGCAGACCGGCTGTGTGCCCAGATTAAGATACACGTTAGGTTTATTCAGGGCCGTCACCAGGAATTTCAGGCCCTCTAACTGAAAAAAATTCTGGCCTTTACCATTGCAATGTCATTAACTTGTATATAGAGGCCCGTCTGAGAGTCCAAAAGGAAAAACAATATTAGTCCAGACAAGAAGGTTATTCCCAAGCTGTGTTGCTGTTACAGAAGATGCCATATGTGAACAATACCTCCAGTTTCACATTTTCCTTATAAATAAATAAACATTTAAACAGTTTTCTTACTGTTTTCTTACATTATTCTAAGAGTATAAATAGGCAATCTGTCAATCTATAACTCATCTAATGGAAGGCTGATTCCTAAGGACTTCCGTACAGTACCAATTAGTATGCTGGAAAGGGTTAATCAAAGTTGTTTTTATTTGTGGTTTCAAATTCTCAGTATGGGGAGAGCAGGTAGTAAAACAAAAGTTTAATCAGGGATTATTTAATGTCGTTTTCAGCCAGTCCATTTTGCCAAAAGAGATTTTCTCCTTTAGGAGGGATACTGGCGGGGGTGAGGAATGTATCTGTTGGTGTAACATGCTCTTATGAGCAGTGGGACAAAAAATTGCAATTGTTTACCATAAGAGCATCTATAATCTCCCAGAATTCCCAAAATCGCTATTTCTGGGGTATTATCCACCGTCGCACATTTATATGTGCTCCCTTGGTCATAACTCTATTCCACAACTCTACAATCATTGGACAGGTCCAAAATCACATGACAAAAGTGATGAGTCACTTGGGCCACGAGAAATGGCCAGCTGCCAGTATACATTCACTTGGGGAACCCCCCCCCCCCCCTTTTCTCTCACCTTGCCCCTCTTCACTTTTATTGTTGAATGCCTCATTCATGATGTTGTTTTATATTTGAACACAAGAGGGCGCTACCCTATTATTATAGACCAGTGATGGCAAACTGTTTTTAAGCCAGAGTGCCCATTGCTTTGCAGGATGCCAAGTTAAGCCAGTGCCATTTCCCCTGAGATTATGCTTTCCATTTCCATTGGAGGCTCTGCTCATTTAAGTTTCCTCTTCTCTCTATTGTTCCCTTTCCTTTTGTTGTCCCAAGTGTCCCCCTGTTTGCTTCACTTACCTCCATGTGTGATGATGACTATGCATTCAAATGCTTAGTGCTATCTCAGAGGCTCCCACTGGTGACACCAGTGCCGCAGGTTTGCCATCACTGCTATAGACTAACCTCAGCTCTTTGAAATATATGATCATATATTACCATAATTATCCAGATGTCAAATAGAAAATGTTATTAAAGGAACGATAAAGGTGGTTAATTTAAAATAGTAAGTATTTTATTTTTTATATGAATTAAAGGTACTACATATATATTATAATGGCATTGCTCCTTATGAGATCAACCCCATGCACTCTGCAGAAATAAAGTTCACAAAAACCAGTCTGCTTCAAGCTGTATTATGCGCTTGGTCAACTTATGACTAAGATCGCATTTGCGAAACGCGTCACGCTGTTTAGTTATCTGGTGGTAATACACAAACTTAATAAGCAGAGCTTGAAGCTGACCGTTTTTTTTTTTTTTCTCAAACTTTGTTTCCACATCGTGCTCCAGCTTTATGCTTACATATCTTGTTGGCACCTGTGTTAACGCAGCAAAGTCCCTGGCAAGCATTGAGCATTATCAAGGCTCCTAAATGAGGCATCTAGTTTCTGATAATCCATTGATGGTCCATTTAAAGCATATCCAGGTCTACTCTATAACCATTGTTATGCTTATGTCACTATTTCAGATGCAAGAGAATCCAGAACAAAGAAATATCAAGCTTTTACAATAATTAATATTGGCTCGAGTCAATTAACAATAGGAGCTATGTATACGAAGACACCTTTAACACCACGTTTACATTCTTTCATAGTGTACTTACAAAGATGCTATGAGCTTTGTACCTTTTAAAGGCATTCAAGAACACTATTCAGTCTACATTACCAGCTAACCGACAGTGCTATCATCTTTAATAAACCTATATCAATAAATTTAATTATTGGTTATATCATTGTACAATGTAATAATCTAGTTTTCAAGGTCATCTGAGTATGCCCCCATCTGGTGCTTATAAGCAGTAGTGTCTTTACTGCAGTATTCATTGTCAGTCCAGCAATACATTAAAAAAAGACCCTCAGCCTATGTAGCAATGTCACTTTCTATTAACATCTTGTGAAAAACACTTCTATAAGCAATGTTGTTAAAGGCACAATGTTCCGTTTGTAAAGCCCTTTTCAATTAATAAGGGCAACAATTATATCCTATCACCATTTAGGTTCCTTTAGGTCTTTGTGCGTTTTCTCCCATGTATCCAGGAATCCATGGGAAAGCCAGACTTAATTAAACACACAGTCCCGGAAACAAAGTCTTTTGTGTCTATCCGCAAAGCCAAGTTTTCTCTTTTTTTTACCCTGATTTGGTGGCAGTAGTGGGCTTTGTATAGACATACTGAATACACATGGACGTTCCAACACCTTTCATGTTAATGGTGAAAGGTGGCTTGAATGAGAAGACATTACCAGCGCGAGCCTTGGCGTGCAAGTGAGAATCAAGTGCCCCACTTCCCCATTTTATTTCCATATCAATAGAAACAATTTATTTGGCTGTTATACACCTGGGAATCCTTTATCTTCTCTTCTTATTGAAAGTATTGGGCACACTGAGCAAACATAATATTTATTTTGCAAAGGGTTATTAGCATTAGATCATGACAGTTAAACATGTTTATACTTTATACAAACAATGTGCTTCTTTATAACTGCCTGGGGATAGGGAAGTATCGACGATGAACGTCTTTGTAGATCGGGTTGAATAAAACAAGTTATTTTTATCGTTCTCTGTTAGACCATGTGTAGGATTATAACCCATCCTTCCATTCCCATGACACCTACTTACCCTAACACCCCTTATACTGGCCTGCCTATGAAACTAACATGCCAGAAAATATATACTCCTTAGAATGTAGACTTACAAAAACTGTAACGGGTACAAAGACGGACTTGTAGTATGCTCTAGAACTGTAGAACAACATAATAAATGGTACTGCAATCCAAACAAGGTTATGTTGAAAACACTACATCAAAACAAAAGCCTTTTTTGGTGACCCTTATGACCATATGTTGGATGCACACTAGACATTTTTTATGCAGTCTTATTATTTTTTAAAGAATTCCGGGAGAGTTATATGGGTGTGATCAGCGTGAAATCCGCACTCTTATCCCTTACAAATGTAAGATTAAAAAAATATGATGTGTTGGTATAGTAATTAATCGTGTCTCGGATATTGATTGTTCCAGTGTCAAGTAGGAAAGCTTGTAGGTGGAAGAAATCTGTAAATATAGAAAAAAGTATGGGTGAATGTAAAAATAATCCTCATATTAAGATGTTAATGGTCATGTGTGGTGGCATACGTGTTCACAAGAACTGCAAATTTAAGATGAAATTATAGAAAGAATAAAATAATATAAACAAGTTTTTGAGTAGTAATTTATGTTCCATTTTTATTAAAAAAAAAAGTCTTGACCTTTCAAATTCTAATAACATAAAAAATTTGAAAATAAAGCTTAAGTTAAATCACTATGCCAAATCTCTAATGAGACTAGAAATTAAACATAATCAAAACATTTTATTATAATCAATACAATTATAATTTACAATAAAATAAAACAAATAAATATTTGTAATCGACAATACCATGTTGTGTTTACGCGGACATTGAGACAAATAATTCTTTACTTAGTTTAATTTATTTATTATTTCACACAATAGTGTCTGTTAAGGAATTGTCTTTAATTTTAGTAGCTTTAGTTATAACTAATAATTAACAGATATATTATAGACTTTAGTAATATGATTAACTATTTACTTTTTTAGTCAGCAAACAAAATGGTCAATTAATAGTGGATGTGTTATTTAAAGTGCCACTCTAAATTACAGCTTAAATAATATTTCCAATCTTAAAGGGACTGTATCACCCAAACATTGTTTTTACTGTGAATGTAGATGCTAATAAACATTGAAAATGATCTATACATTGTATTAGCAAAACTGCAAGTAAATGCCTAAATTAGGAGAAAAATGTGTCTGTGGAGTCTGCTTTTTATGACATCACTGGTGGCAAACTATGCAAATCACCTGCTTTTAAATGGGAAATGTATAATTTGCATACCGTGCCACAGGTGATGTCATAAACAGGAGACTCCACAGACACATTTGACACATATTTTTCTCCTAATTTAAGCATTTACTTGCAGTTTTGCTAATACAATGTATACATCATTTTCAATCATTTTTTATGCCCTACATGCACAGCAAAGACAATGTTCGGGTGATACTGTCCCTTTAAACTAATACAAAAATCACAGATACCTAAAAACATGTAATCGCAACCGGATGAAACACCCTTTGGTTGTGTATAATTTATTTACCGTATTTTCCGGTGTATAAGACGACTGGGCATATAAGACGACCCCCAACTTTTCCAGTTAAAATTTAGAGTTTGGGATATACTCGCCGTATAAGACTACCCCTCTTCCAACGAGCATTTTCTCCTACAGTGACATTTACACACACACCCTTACACTAACACAGTGACACACTTACACACACACCCTTACACAGAAAGTGACACACTTACACACACACACAGTGACACCAATAGACACATAACCTGAGACACACTATTTTGCCCCTCAATATGCCAGTATTTTGCCACTCAATATGCCTTTATTGTGCCATTTAATATGCCAATATGCCAGGATTTTGCCCCTCAATGCCATTTAATATGGCAGGATTTTGCCCCTCCAATATGCAAGGATTTCCCCCTAGATATTCCAGGATTTTGCCCCTCTCCTACCACCTTCCCAGTACTTACCTCGTTGCTGCTCTGCAGGTGGATGCGGCTGTGAGGGAAGCGTTGTGCGCTCCCCTCCAGCCGCGCGGCTTCAATAAAGTTTGTTTCAAAAAAAGTTTAAACAAACTTTATTGAAGTTGCGCGGCTGGAGGGGAGCACACAACGCTTCCCTCACAGCTGCACGCAGCTGCAGAGCAGCAACGAGGTAAGTAAAAAGATGACACCCGGCGTATAAGACGACCCCCGACTTTTGGGAAGATTTTTCTGGGTTAAAAAGTAGTCTTATACGCCAGAAAATACAGTAATAGCCACCTATGGTAAGTTTGGAATGGCCCCCAAATTAAACATTGGACAACACTGTTTTAAACTATTCATGTTGATTCACATGGGCCATGGATCATCAGCTTTAGTAAATCGATAAATAGGTCACAACGCCAAACGTAGAGGGCATGCTTCTCAGCGAGGGGGTATTTCTTCTGTATCCAAATTTTCCATTGTATCCAAATACGGGTCTAACAGAAGTCAGGAACAAGCCATGTCCCCTAGTGTAATCTGCCGAGTGACCTGAAAAAGACATGTTAAAACATATATTGAGACCTCGTATCAAACTCAATTAGCGGTGTCCAGCCATGAGCACTTCAGATGCTGTGATTTTCTCAGCTGGCCAGGCATCATGGGAAACGTAGTTCACAAAAGCTAATGTGGCAGAGGTGAAACATAACCGAGCTAGTCTATTACACAGTGCACATCATATTTATACACAGGATCACAACATTCTATTTACTTCTTCATCTGAGTTTCCATATATTATTATGCAGTACTTAATATAGTACTGCAACAGTGTGATTGATATATTACTGATATACAATTCCTCAGGGGAGGAGCAGAGGGGCAATTGCCTGGGGCCACTGAATAACCTTACTTGCTGGGTCAGGGCTGCAATTTTGCGTATAACATTTTTTGATAGCACTCGCTAAAACTGGTGTAATTTTCACACGCAAATAAGAATTATTTTTCACAAAATATTCGCAAAACTCTTTAGCGTGCGCAAATCTAATCACAATTTATTAGCGCAACCGGAAAAATGCACGCTAAATAAAAATAAACAGAAGAGACGCAAATCAGGGAAAAAAGCATAAAATGTTACAATTAGTCGCAAATTGCTCCTTACTCATGTTTTACCTACTTTTTTTTCCCCCCATTGCACTTGATTAGTACATGACCCCCTTAGTCTCTAAAACTACAAGTGCCATGTCTTCCCCCCATTGAAAATAATTGCTTTTGCCACCCTTTGGGGAGTTGAGTTGAATGTTGGGTTTCCTGAGACAAAATCCAACTTTACCTCCCAACTCGACCGTTTTAGTAAATACCATTTTCCTGTACATTCTATGGGAGTTGAAGGTCGCGGTAAAGGTCAATTTATCTTCAGTGAATAGCTCAAGATGGGAGGTCAAGTTAATTTTCAAATGTGACTTAAACTCAGTCACGTTTTTTGTTTTTAAAAACAAATTTTAGTCAATAATATAGTCCTCTAGATGACACGTGAATTTCTACTATCCCAAATTATTCCTCCAGCAACCAAAAAAACATTTGACACCGATTTCAGCGTACTTTTCAACATCAAACATGAAGAGCGTGGCCTAGAAGGAGGTGTGTGGGAGCAACTGCTCATTCACAAACCTGTGCGCAGTATTAATCATGCCAAAATCCAACAGAGACTGAAAATTGGGACATCATAACTCCAAATCAGGACTGTCCCGCTTTACGCAGGACATTTAGGGAGTATGCATTTGGGGGCTACTGAGCAGCTGTGGAGCAAAAAGCCAAATAATTAAATAGAGAATGAAACTTGTATTTTACCTGCACCAGAGCGATTCCGAGTTGATAAATAAAGAGCACCCGCCCCTTTGAATTGAAAGCGGTCTGCCAGTTCACCATAGGTTGATGTTCCACCACGGGACTGTAAAAGCAAAAAACATGGCTGTAAAATGACATATCACATGGGACTGCGTATCTAGAAATATACATAACAACAGTAGGTGAGAACCAATCGTCCAGAACCAGAGCAAGATTTGGATCAATCAATAGAATTAATCCAGTAGCTTTATGGAGATTTTTTTTTCACTGCCCCAAAATTGCTCAAACTCTTCTGAATTCTTATTTTTCAAAGCAGTGTTAAAGTAGACATCAGAAAAAGGTTATTAAGTGACCACCCCAAAATCTAACCACCCCCTTGATCCACTAACCTCAGTAACCTCATGAGTGCTTTAAAGAAGTCATTCTTGTCCCCACGATCAAAGTCAGCAACACAAATTACTATTCATATACTTACCTGTCCTGTTTTCTTCAGCAAAGGAGGAACAGGTCTAGTATGGAAATAGGCGCTGACATGGGGGTCCTTTTGGGAATTGTACGGAGGGATGACAGAGCCAAGCTTTGGCAAGGAGCAACTATAATCTTTAGAAATCCTTTCCACTGCCACACAGTCTAAAACAAATCCTTTCTCCTTGGCTTGAAGTTCTTCCAGAGAAGGAGAGGGTGCAAAGCGACTTAGCAGACATGATTTGGTCCTCCTTGGGGTCAGAGCAGGATCTGCCATGAGACCTGTTCGGTGTTATAGAGTATGGGGCTTGGACTGCTCTTGTTTCTAAATGAATCCACAATATTCAGACCAAGGCACAACACAACTCATTACATGTTGCTATGGCCACATGAAAACAAATGGGCAAGCCTCTTTTCAGTAGCAAAGTCATCCATTCAGCAGCTTGCAGAGCAGCACACTAAACTGTTTATTTAGTTGTACCTGTTGTGTAGGATTAGTAGAGAATGATCATTTGGGAGCTTTATCTGGATCCAACACAAGCAGCAAAATAAAGCACAAGTAGCATTGTGAAATAAATCAATTTATTGGCTCTCAGTTTTTCATTTTTCAAAAGTTTTAACATTTTTGACAGTTTTTTTTTCACAATGGCTTTTTGCAATAAATATGTGATACACATTCCCTTTTGTGGACTGTGTATATTAGACTAGGTTCTTCTTGTTGAATGTGGAAATTCACTAACAGCTAGAATGATCCATGTCCTACACTTGCCTAAATAACAAATCTAGAGCAGATTCGCTGCTCTACCAGCATCATGATACGCAGGGCAGATACATAATTGTAGACATAGATATTGTTCTGCCTCCCTACAGGTACATGGTAAGATCCCATCTTGAATATGTATGTCAATTCTATGCACCTTTTCTAAAAAAAACAACAACAACAAAAAAGCAAGACATTACGGAACTATAGAAAGCTACAAAACTAATAAGGGGAATGGAAAGTTATAGTTGTGAAGAAAGGATAAAGGAGTTACATTTGTACATGGTAGAGAAACGGTATCTTAGAGGGGATATGATAATGTTATATAAATATGTACAGGGTCCATACAAAGGACCTCTCCAAAGTCCTGGTCATTAACAGAGCGGTACAAAGTACAAGGCTTGAAGAAAGGAGATTTAGTCTACAACATCAGAAGAGAGTTTTGAGGGGCAATAAAGATACGGAATTCACTGCCTGAAGAGGTGGTGCTCTCAAATACATTAGTTGTTCATCCAATGAGAAATCTGATTGCCAATCGGAGTCAAGAAGGAATGATTTCCCCACTGAAAGCAGAATTTGAAATTCTTGGAATAGGGAAAAGGGTTGAACTTGATGGACTCTAGTCTTTTTTCAGCCTAAACTGCAATTAAATGATGTAATGTAATGATGTAATGTAATGATGTCATTTGCCAGGACAAAACCCGCAAAGGTACGTTTTGTATAAAAATGTTGAATGCATTTTCTTCAAACGTGGCTTTATTATGTATTAATCAGTAACCAACTGGAAGTTCATATAAAAAGCCAAATCTCATTAGAAAGTGTTTTACCTACAAATGAATAATGAAAAGGTTGCAACATGTTTCCTGTTCTTCTACAGGGCTAAAGGTGGCAATCACTGCAAACAATGGGCCGTCAGCTATAGCAGGTGGCAATATAATTTCCATGACTCTTATATTTGAATCCTGACGGGATCTTACGGTTTGATCCTGATGGCGGGATCCCTGTGTAGGTGAGACATTATCGGAACATAGAAAGGACTCTGATAAGAACAGAGGTAGCCGTCCACATTCTGTACTCACCAAAACATCGTAGCAGAACCTTTGAATCATTTCATTAACCTGTGAGCCGGCACTGGCTTGCTGCTCAAGGCTGAGTGCCAAGGAAAAGATAAATAATGCTCTCGTGTATTTGCACAGTGCCAATGAATAGCAGGGACTTAGAAACTATAAAGGCTGTCAATCCTAAATCACCCATTCTTTTGAAAAGAAAATATATATATAATTAAATCAAAATGTTAGGTAGGTGAGAAGAGTTCATAAATTACAGAGATGTTGATATTTATCAAGTTCTCATATTAACTGGACTTTGAATGAGCCCAGCTAGTAGTGGAGTTTAAAGACATATATACACAAGAGGTTGACCGGCTCCAGCCTTGGTGAAATTTGTTTTTGAAGTGAGTAATGAGAGATCCCAGGTGCTGAAGCACTAAATAGAGCCTACTCAAAGCTCCTATAACATGAATAAAAAGCAAAAAATGTGTGCCAGCGGGAGATCATCCGGGATTTTCAATGATACTATCGAAGTAGATGTCCAGGAAAAACGTAATTTTATTCAAAGTCCAAAAAATATAAAACCATAAACAGAAGGGTGAAGACAAAAAAGCAACAAAGGAATAACTCACTAAGCGTGAGTTATTCCTTTGTTGCTTTTTTGTCTTCACCCTTTTCTGGGGGCCCCAACCCCCCCCCCCCCCCCCCCCGAGAATATCTCCCACTCGCCCCACCTACCCTTACAAGCATGTTATACTGGTCTACTGTAATATGGAGGGTGGTTGGGAGCAGTTGGTCAATATGTCAGTAATATTTTGCCACTCAATAAGTCAGTATTTTGCCCTCAATATGCCATTCTTTTGCCATTTAATATGCCATTCCTTTGCCATTTAACATGCCATGATTTTGCCCCTCAATGTGCCATTCTTTTCCCATTTAATATGCCAGTATTTTTCTCCTCAATATGCCATTTAATATGCCAGTACCGTATTTGCTCGAATATAAGACGAGGTTTTTTTCAGAGCAAATGCTCTGAAAAATCCCCCTCGTCTTACATTCGAGGTCGTCTTATAATCTGACCTCAAATTGAGGTCAGACTATAAGACAGGGATCCAGGTCCCCAGCAGAGCTGCAGGGGACCTGGATCCCCCTCTCTAACAGCAGGGGATGTCTGCGCTATGAGCGCAGACTCCCCTGCTTCCGCCCGGCACGACCGCCGGGGCTTCTATGATGAAGCCGGGTACTTCCACTTTCGTCACAGAAGTCCCGGCGAGCGTGCCGGGCGGCAGCAGGGGAGGTCTGCTCTCATCGCGCAGACATCCTCTGCTGCCCCGCTAAACACCAGGGAGAATCAGGCAGCTGGGGGATGTCTTCACGATACGTGAAGCTGTCCGTCATAATAGACTGCCGTGTCGGGCAGCATGGAGAATGTCTGCACGTATCATGCAGACATCCCCCGGCTGTCCCCACTAGCCACCAGGGAACGAAACCAGGTAAGGGGGAGGGACAGAGGACACAGACAGACAAGGGGAGGGGGGGGGGAGACACAGACAAGGGGAGGGGGGGATAGAGAGCGACCAGGGGAAGGGGGAAGAGAGAGAAGTTTTGGGGGGAGAGAGAGACAACGCTGGGGGGGAAAGAGACAGCTGGGGGAGGGGGAGAGAGGCCGCATTGGCACATAAAAGGAAATAAAAACAAGAAATGCATTTGTATTATATAAAGTTTTTATTAAATATTAAAAATCAATTTACATATATACAAGTTAAACTTTTTTCCTCTAGGGTAGTCTTATAATCAGGCTTTTAGTTTTTTTCCTAAAGGAATTTACAAATTTGGGGGGGTCGTCTTATAATCAGGGTCGTCTTATAATCAAGCAAATACGGTATTTTTGCACTCAATATGCCATTTAATATGCCGGTAATTTGCCCCTCAATATGCCATTTAATATGCCAGTATTTTGCCCCTCAATGTGCCATTTAATATGCCAGTATTTTGCCCCTCAATGTGCCATTTAATATGCCAGTATTTTGCCCTTCAATCTGCCATTTAATATGCCGGTATTTTGCCCCTCAATATGCTATTCTTTTGCCAATGAATATGCCAGTATTTTGCCCCTCAATGTGCCGTTTAATATGCCAGTATTTTGCCCCTCAATATGCCAGGAATTTGCCAATTAATTATATGCCCCTCAGTATCTTCGTTATATACCAACCACCTCCCCCCTTCCCCAGTCCTTACCTCCTTGCTGCTCTGCCTTCCCTCACAGCCGCCGACCGGCTTTTAACAGAGATTTTTTTTTTTTTTACCTGGCGTGACGGGACGCCAGTATCGCCCATCACCCCCTGATGGCGAGCCTGTACGCCACTGCATTTTCTTTAGCATCATGGTTTTCAGGCAATGTATTTAAATCAATTCCATTACACGTTAATTCCAGAAGAGGGAGCCAAAGAGCCTCTGTGGATTTATACAACAAATGTCAAAGTCCAAGTAAAGCAGGTATAACTTGTTTTATTTCCATTGTCTGAATTTAAAAACACCAGAAATATAAAAAATATATTTTTTAGAAAATGTATGTTGTTTCTTTATAGTGTACTAGACATTAAACCCGTTAAATTAACGGGCGCTAGAACATATGTGGACGGGAGGGGGGGGGGGGGGGGACATAAGGGGGCAACATAGGGGCAAGCACCCTGGTGAGGGGGGGAGCCTTGAGGGCTGCCTCATCTTGATGGGAGTTGTGATCCTCCTGCTGTATTATTGATGCAGCAGGGGGATCACAACTCCCATCAAGATGAGGCAGCCCTCAAGGCTCCCCCTCGCCAGGGTTCTTGCCCCTATGTTGCCCCCTTATGTGTGTCCCCCCCCCCGTGTTACTTACCACCTTAGCGTGGTGTGAAGGGGGCGGGAGGTGGGTAGCGTCGCTCGCGCATGCGCAGTCTTCACAAAGTTACAGCTGAGTGATCAGCTGTAACTTTGTGCGCATGCGCAATGAGTAAATTCTCCTGCGATTGCACAGGAGAATTTGCTCGAGAAATCTGTCAGAACACCTGTTCTGACCGAAGTCTCTGCGCTCCAAGTCCCAACGGCTGTCCGTGGGGCACATGCGCAGTAGCGCAATCCCACGGACACAGGGACTGGACGCAGAGACACTTCTACTTTATTATAGAGGATAATGAGAAATAAACAATAGTTTATATTTGCAAGTAAGAAGTAATATCCGATGTTTAACGCGGATGACCACAGCAGCTTTGTACTGACGTTAGGATGTCTTTGATGCAGGGCCAGCCTTTGGTATTCAGGCCCCTTTGCGGGCCACCTCCATAGCCCCTCACTCCCTGTCTGTCAGTCACATGCGGTGGTAATAAAACTGGTTTTAAAAAAAAATCCATTCCTTGTTTTTATTTACTTTCTCTGCCCCACTTCAGTTTTTCCTGCCCTGCTTTCATTATTGTCCCCACACCTCTTGCCATTGTACCCACAGCACCTGATTGCAAGTGCATGTCTTGCCAGAGCACCAAGGTTGCACACACAGGACTTTCCAAGCACCCAGATTGAACTCACAATTCTTTCCAGAGCACCAAGTTTGCACTCACAGGTCTTGCCAGAACACCGAGATTGTAAGCACAGGTCTTGCCAGAGCATCCAGCTTGAACCCATTGGTCTTGACAGAGCACCTAGATTGCACACTCAGGACATGCCCCAGGACCCAGACAAGCTTCCGCATCCAGAATGCACACCCAGTACATGCCATAGCACCCAGATTGCACATGCAGGACATGCCCTAGTCAGACACTTAGATTGCACACATAGGGTATGCCCTGGTCAGCATGTAGATTGCACACCCAGGACATGACCCAAAACCCAGATTGCACACCCAGCTCATGCCTCAGCACCCAGATTTCACTCTCAGGATATGCCCCAGCCAGCACACAGATTGAACACTTAGGACATGCCCATTGCCCAAGAAGCCAGATTGCACACCCCGGACCAATATAAAAATATCTTTTGATCTCCCCAGTCAGCGCCTCTGACAGAGGAAGCACCATGGGTACGTCATCTGGTGTTTCGTCCTATGCGGTCGCCCTCTATAGATATAACATCACTTACATGTTGCAAACAGTAGTCCTTGCTTTCTAAGGGTTTTATTCATGAAAAAGAGAATTGCAGGGAATTGAGAAGGGAATTTCAAACATAAGGCCAAAGTAGCTGAGTTGGAAACATTCTCCCATCACCTATCAGGGGTGATCAGGGGTGTCCAAGATTTTTGTGGTGGGCCACTTCACCAAAATGTATGTGTGCATGGGTAGCATTTTTTATTCAGAAAATAAATAAATAAATAAATAAATACATTTAAAAAAAAATATATATATATATATATATATACAGTAATGAGCAGCATGTGAGTGCATTACATACACCACAGCAATAAAACTAACAGTAAAAAAAAAAAAAACACTTCACATTAAATAAACACACATTCACACACAGCCACAAATATACACAGTCACATGTACACAAATATTACAGACAGTCACATAGAGTCACACATACAGAGTCACATTTACACAAAGACACAGAGTCACACTTACACACACACATAGTGTCACACATGTAGAGTCACACTGACACACACATACAAAGTCATACGGGGGACACACACTTACACACAGTCACATACACAAGAACACACTTACATACAGTCACACTTACACAAATCCACACTTACATACAGTCCCACTGACACGCACACACACACACACTTACATATAATCACACTTGCACAAACACACACATACAGTCACACTTGCACACACTTAAATACAGTCTCACATACAGTCACACTTACATACAGTCACACTTGCACACACAGATTTCCTTTTTTGAACAGGGCTGAAAGGTTCAGACTGCTCCTCCGCTTTTCCCTGTGTGAAGTACACATGCTGGTCTGCTTCTCCCCTCTCTCTGACCCTTGCGCTGAACTCACGCGCAGGGTAGAAGAAGGGGTTATGTGCACTAAACTCTGAGGAGCTAAGTGTGGGGAACTGCGTTCCCCTAATGCTCCTTTCCTTGCGGCCAGCATGTGGAGGTGCGGCTACCGCTGCAGATCTCACGCGGGCTTCAACTTGATGCCCGGCATGCTGCATTTGGCCTGCAGTTCCCATGTTGCACGCCCCTGACCCAGGTGAACACACCATTATGTTGGTATATACAAGCAAATAAAAGCTACATTTTATTTTCATCCTGGAGCTAATGGACTACTTCAGATTACAGTCTTTTTACAGTCATTTCTACTCCTCCTTTTCCTCTTCACAACTCAAATCTGGACTCATTTTTAGATCAAGCTCTGGATCAGCCCCTATATTATCAGAGAAGAAGATGCTGAGCTCATATAAAGTGAAGAATTAGGGATACATTTCTTACTGCACTTTGATGATGTATAAGGGGGGAAGTTTGAGAACGTGTAAAGAAAGTTAACAAGAAGGGGTAATCATTACAATTTTGGTGCCTGCCCAGAACTGAGACATGTTTTCAATCTCTAAAGACAGCTAGTTAGTTAGGGCCCTATTTATCAAGACCAAAAAGGTGGTATTTCAGGAAAAAGTGCTAAAATAGTAGTAGTAACCATGGAAACCAACGGAAAGTGATGTCAGTTTGCTCCAAATTTAGCACTTTTACTTTAAATAGCACCGGTTTTGCCTTGATAAATTTGGCCCTTAGTCTTGCGAGTGCCTTTAGACTCTTCTATCCATTATCCTCCTGTGTGTAGAATAGTCACTATTTATATCTAGGGTCGTCACCTTTTCTAAAAAAAAAAAAAAATACCGGCCATGCTACTGCCTCCATAGACTAACAAGGGCCTCAAGCCAATTTTTACCGGCCTGTCGGTAAAATACCGCCCAGGTGGCAACACTGTTTATATCCTATGAAAGCCGTCACATGGCCCTGTCATTCTGAGTTATAAAGATGCAATGTGTGACTTGTAACTATAAAACACTGGACGCTTTTTAAAAAGTGCCGAAAACTGACTCCATTAAACTACTATGTCTTACCAAACTAGACTGCAATTTCCTTCCAATCCAGGAATCACATTGTGCTGCTTTATATTTATTACCTGACTGTTCGGTGCTGGTAACATCTGCTGGGGTCATTTATCTTGCCTCATGTTCCCTCCTATTACATAGAGTCAGGCTGTAATCAGGCATTTAACTGTTACCAAGGGGAATAACCTGACTGCAAGTAGCTGTCCCCTAAACATCTCATGGCCATCGGGGTAAGAAATGTAAGTATTTAAGCGTACTTCATCCAGCTTCTACGTCCTATTTAAATGACCAAATAGTCAAGAATAAAAAAGAAAACAATTTCTGAATTGTAACCGTTGTCACTTTTTTTGTGTGGAGAAAAATTTGGGGGTAGCCCATTCTATTTAAAATTGGTATAAAAACGGAAGCCCGTAACTTACCTTCAGCTGCATTGGAGAATTTTTCCAACTCTGCTACTTTGGCCTAAAGTTTGAAATTCTCATTTCAATTCCCCCGCAATCCTCTCTTTATTGAGTAGACCCTTTAACTTTTCATACTTAGTTTTATAAAGAGAAATGTAAATAGACAAAGGTGGCCTTAGGGGTCTCCTGTTAAATCGGGGTACTGTAACGAAATAGGAACCAATATGTGCAGGATCCACACCAAAATAAAAAAAAAGCCAGATGACTAAAGATGGACGAGAGATGGAGTTATAATAGTCCAAATTGTTTTTGTAAACCATAAAATCAAAAAACAGGCACGCAGGCAGGCGCAAACAAAGACTGTGTTGTCCCCCTCTTTTTGTTTGTGCCTGTCTGTACGCCAGTTTTTCGATTTTATGGTCTATGTTTAGTTACTTATACAGTGTTTGGATTACATAGTGGTTGAGCTTCACCTTTAACCAATCATTTTAAATGGACTTTATCACCTAAACAATGTTCTTACGGTGTATGTTAAGAATAAAAAAATATTGAAAAATATCTATATACCGTATTTATCGGCGTATAACACGCGCCGGCGTATAACACGCACCTAATTTTAAGAAGGAAATTTCAGGAAAAAAAACTTAAGAACTTCAATTAAGAACTTTGAAGCCCAATATGCCATTTTAATATGCCAGGATATTGCCCCCAATATGCCATTTAATATGCAGGATATTGCCCCTAATATGCCATTTTAATATGCCAGATATTGCCCCCAATATGCCATTTAATATGCAGGATATTGCCCCCAATATGCCATTTAATATGCAGGATATTGCCCCCAATATGCCATTTAATATGCAGGATATTGCCCCCAATATGCCATTTAATATGCAGGATATTGCCCCCAATATGCCATTTAATATGCAGGATATTGCCCCCAATATGCCATTTTAATATGCCAGATATTGCCCCAATATGCCATTTAATATGCAGGATATTGCCCCCAATATGCCATTTATTATGCCAGGATATTGCCCCCAATATGCCAGGATATTGTCCCTTAGTATGCTCGTTATGCCACCCTCCTCCCCCCCCTTCCCCAGACCCCAGTACTTACCTCTTTGCTGCTCTGTCCCCCGGTGCTCTGAAGCTGCGTGGCTGTGAGGGAGGCATTGTGAGCTTCCCTTCAGCCGCGCGGTCAATAAAGTTTGTTTTAAAAAAAAACAGACTTTATTGACCGCGCGGCTGGATGGAAGCTCACAACGCTTCCCTCACAGCCACGCAGCTTCAGAGCACCGGGGGACAGTGCAGGAACGAGGTAAGTTTTAGATTTTTTTTTTTTCGGCGTATAACACGCACACATCATTTTCTCCCTATTTTCAGGGAGAAAAAGTGCGTTTTATTCGCCGATAAATACGGTATATATATATATATATATATATATTGTGTTAGCAAAAGTGCAGGCAAATGCCTAGATTAGGAGGAAATGTGTTTTACATATATCTGTGGAGTCTCCAGTTTATGACATCTTAGCCTATCATGGCCAAAATAATAGGGTCTACTCAATAAAGAGAGAATTTCAGGAATTGAGAGGGGTATTTCAAACATTAGGCCAGTGTAGCTGAGTTGGAAAAAAAACTCTCCAATGCAGCTGAACTGATATACAAATTAACTGCTTTTCAATGGCAGCTACAGGTGATATCAGTGATAGGGATGCAGGCAACAATGACAGCATGCAGCTCAGGCGCATAGACATCCTCTAAGGCTGCCCAAGCACTTCCAGAGGTCAGAGTATTGTGGTAATGTGACCTCCTGGCACTCTGAATCCTAGGATGCTCAGAGAGTGTGAAGCAGCCTGAAAGGAAGTCTGTGCATCTGGGCAATGCATTCCTAGACACCAATGATTGTGAGATCTGCAGTTAAAGGTCCATGTGGTGCAATATGGGTGCAGTTTAGCACAATATGGGTGCAGCAGGATGCAATATGGGAGCAGTGGAAAGGTCTGTGGGGTGAAAATATAGGTGCAGGAAGATGTCCTGTGGGGTGCTCTATGGATGCAGTGGCAAGTCCTATGGGTGCAATATGTGTGCCATGGCAGTTCCTGTGGGTGCAATATGGGTGCAGTGTCAAGCCCTGTGAGTGCAATATAGGTGCATGGCAAGTCATTTAGGTACTTTATGGGTGCTTGGCAAGACCTGTTGGTGCAGTGGAAATTCCTGTGGTTCCAAATGGGTGCATTCAAACTCCTGTAGGTGCAATATAAGTGCACTAGTAAGTCCTGTGGGTGCAATAGCAAGTCCTGTGAGTGCAATGTGAGGGCTTCAAGTTCTACTGATGCAGTCTAGGTGCTGTGTCAAGTTCTGCTGGTGCAATCTTGTGCAATGCGGGTGCCGTGGCAAGTCCTGGTGCAACGGTCCAGGTGCAGCAATGTGGTGTTTTGGGTGAAATCTAGTACTGCAGGTGTAATGGCAAGTTATGTGGGATAGATGAGGTGAATAAAAACAAGATATATGTGTTTACAATAACATTTTTATTGAGTATGAAAAATGTCTACATGTAAAGCAATATTTACTGGCAAAATCTTTTATTTCTAAAAGGGGGCCTTATATTTAGGTATTTTCTTTTTTTCATTCATTAAGATCAAAAGTTTGATGTGGTCGCATTATAATCAGGGTCACTTCATATTCCAGAAAATACAGTAATTATTGTTTTCCATCTCAGAGTGAAAAGTAGTATAAATTGTGCTAGGTTATTAATATTACTTATCACTATGTTTGTTACTATTGCTAACTACCATCCACCTATCCTTATCCCATTAAAATCTTTATTTAATTGTTTCAATATAGCAAACTCTCATATGTTGGTGTGATATATTGCTAGTCAGGAACATAAATAACATTATATAGGAATCTAGTTGGCCAGATCCAAGATATCCCACTTCTCACACCAGTTTGTTCAGTGAAGGCTTCAGAGCTGTGAGTTCATTAGGTTTCATACATGCACAAAATGAGTGAGTAGGAACTAATTACTTTACCTTTATCACAGAAAGGGGACCAACTACACGTTATAGTTTTGGAGCTGCCGTATACAATTTGAATCTTACTTCTAGTGGAAAAATTGTTTGTCAAACGTTTGTACCACTACATAGGAAATTAACTGGAATTCTCTTGTGCAGAATGAACTTTCATGACATTACATATCTGAATTGCCCTTGCCAGTGGGGCAAATGTGAGATACTCTGAAGTTTTGCAGGAGAGAATGCTACCTCACCTAGAAAACATTGTTTGTTCTCAGTTGATTATCCATTGCACCAGTGAGGGCCAATAGTAGCACTGCAGAGTTGTGGGAACTACGTATCCTTAGAGCTGTTGGGTGTTAGCCATCACCCCTCTGCACCCATGCTTTCCCATTCTCTATGTGACAGCATTAATAGTAAATCTATTAAAAAAAACTTATCTACATTACCTACAATTTTGAAAATCAGGTCCATCGAAAGGTCAGAAAATGAGCAGCAGATTTATCTCCCAAAAATGGGAAGGTGGAAAACCCTGTGATTTATAACACTGATATAAAATCCGGAGTAATATTTTAAATTGTCACAAGAGGGAGCCACTTACCCATTAGACATCACACAGCTGTTAAGCCATTAAATAAAAGGGCTTTTTAAAGGCTTTGTAAGATTTTAATACTATTATTAATTAGGGTGAACACATATTATGCTGGGGCAGGGGGTAAAATGCAGTCTTTATTCTACTCAATACAGCCTTAGTACGGTATTTGCACAACCACTTTTGGTTGGAGGGGTAATTAAAATATTTGTGAGCTCTACAGGTATCAAATTATTGCAGACATTAATCAAGGCAAATTCTGTAATAGAGACAGGAAGCAATGTGAGTTGCTTCCGGCAGTTAAACAGTTAATCTCACACTGATGGCCCATCAGTGCAATTGATCGTAAAGGATCCTTTTGAAACCAGAGCACATTTAATAATTAGTTAAATATAATTATGTTGCAGATATATTCAAACAAATCTCTGTCATGTCAGTGACACTTCCGTATCCTAATGTTTAATTTTATAAACCAAACATGTTTGAGGCATACATGCAGTAAAGATAGGATACTTTTATCATAAGCGTTATATTGCCTCATATTCCCTCCTATTACTTTGCTTATTTCGACTCCCATTACTTTCAATGGGGAAGATTCAACCATGTTTTTTTCCCTAAGTCAAACTCAGGTGACTTCACACAAACCCCGGAAATACATGAGATACAGAGCCGGGAGATGCGAATTCGACGGGAAGGGAATTGAGAAGGGAAATTAAATTTTTAGGCCAAAACTTCTCCCATTCAGCTGCATTGGAGAATTTTTGTACTTTGACCTAAAGTTTGAAATGCCCATCTAAATTACTTGCTCTTACTCTCTTTATTGAGTATGCCCTCTTGTGTACTTTTTTTTTTTTTACCAAATTGTTTTTTCTGAATGTACTTTTTTTTATTATTTTTTTTATAAAATTTTTTATTAAGACAGTCATTGCCAGTACAAGACATCTGGAGAATAATAAAGGATGAAGAGAGAAAACAAATCCCCACTAAAGGAAGTTCATAGACCTAAGGGGTAGAATACAATGTGCGATGCCAGGCATTACATCTTTGCACACGTCACTCAGGTCAAAAGATAATAAAATAACATGTCTAACACTTCTCGGTAATTGTGGCCCCATCTCAACCATATCCTAACATCAATACCTTAAAGCAGGCCATTTAGTCTAATGGGAAAAAACAGACATCAACGAGTGCTCAGCCAAAAAAGAGCTACTAGGCCGCATTTTGCGTCCTAGCATAAAGCCCCCCAACACATTGTTGGTGGCAAGGTTGCCCGGTTGGGGGGATAACAGTGATATATATAAAACGTGAAACCGTGCTTCTCGCTTGGGGCTCCCACAAAAGTCCACATAGACAATCATTGCCTTGAGAATAGAACTAAGCCTTTGTGGGGTTCCCCCATTGGGTTGTCGTTATTATCTGCCCGGCAGTGAACCTCATCAGGCAGTGTATTCCATACCATTATTGTCCTTACTGTAAAGAATTCCTTTCACTGTTGGTAGAGAAAATCTCCTTTCTTCAAGTCTTAACGAGTGAACTCTTGTCCTTTGCACAGTTCTGTTAATGAACAGGTCTTTGGAGAGACATTTTTTTATAAATGTATATAATCTTAACACATCCCCTCTAGTGTATACAAATTTAACTTTTGTAGGCTTTCTTTGTAATTGAAACTTTCCATTCCCCTTATTTGTATTGTAGCCATACACTGCACTTTTTCCAGTTCCTTAATGCAAAGAATTGAACTGCATTTTCAAGGTGGGGTATTACCATGGATCTGTATAGAGTCAGTATCTTCTTGGCCTTTGAAGCAGCCAGCTGGCTCTGTGCTGCTAAATTGGTTGTCTGCAATAGCTCCCAAATCCTTTTCGTTAGTAGATTTCCCCAAGGAAACACCATTTAAACTATAAATTGCATTTTTATTATTATACCCAAAATCCATCTCATGTGCCATTTGCCTGCTCAGATACCTAATTTGTCCAAATTCTCTTACTATGAAGACACATCCAGTTCGGACTTCACCACCCTACTTTATTTTGTGTTATCAGCAAACATTGAGACGTCACTCCTTATGTTCAGTTGAAGATCATTGATGAACAAATTAAAAGAAGAGGACCCAGGATAGATCCCTGAGGTACTCCACTTTTGTACATTTAGAGAACTTCCCATTTACCACCACTCTTTGTATTCTATTGTTCAGCCAAATTGCCAATCCAAGCACACACATTGGTCCCTAAATCAGCCAATTTGTGGAATAATATTTTGTGTGGAACCATGTCAAATGCCTCAGCAAAGTCTAAATATATCACATCTAAAATCTATATTCTTACCTCACTTCTTCATAGAATGCAATTAAGTTAATTTGACAGGACCTCTCTTTCACAAAGCCATGTTGGCTTCTGCTAATTATATTCCTGTTAAAAATGAATTCTTGAATTCCCTAAGCAACACTTTAAACAGTTCCCCCACTACAGACATCAAGCTTACAGGTCTGTAATTACCCAGCTGAGAAATGTAAACAGGTCTGTAGTCTTTATTCTACTCAGTGCTACCCTGGAGTATGTATTTTGTAAAGATGTCCCTGAAAAAAGCACCTAGTTGTTAAAACCTGGACAGGAATAAAAAGGCCCATTCATGGAATAGACGACCCCCTTCATGCTGGATGGTACTTTCTTCTTTATTTATTTATTTTAATTACCAGGAAGGATACGTTGAGATTTCTCTAGTTTTCAAGTATTACCTTTAAGAATAGAAGCACCAAAACAGCATGGCAGACATCTGATAAGGGCCTTAACAGACCCACTCGTGACATCATAGAGGCGTGGCCAAACACAGAACTCAAAAGTGGCCTCATCTGACAGACGGGACCGCGGTGAGCTGTTAAAATAAGGATGCTCTATGCCATGCTACCGGCAATTGACTGATGTAATTTAGAACAGCATAGAACGTACCATTATAGTGACTGAACTGACTGAGTAGTGCTGGGTGCCATTTTGGGTTGAAGGTGATTGGAGCCCCTGAGTATTAACGGCTTGTGTCAATTAACTGTGTTAATCTGGGGGGGGGGGGGGGGGGGTGTTGAACAAATATTGATTTCTCTTCCTTAGATAATCTACAGACGCACTGACAATCTCTTTACTGGAGGGATGAGAAAATTATTTGGAAAACTCGGCCCTGTGGCAGTGCCAGGCTGGATGCGGAGCACTGATGGTAAGAATGCTGACTAAAACAAGGTTGTGAATGGAAAATGATCTAACATGATATAAGGCCATGAACTCCCTTCATCACTATTGAACCTTAATCACTATCAGTCATTAGAAGAGTTAGATTACCACCTCGTCCATTTCAACCCAGACACATATAGAACTTTTACAGGCTGTCTCGTAGAGCGTAGATGTCCAGAAGTGATATCCTTCTGCTCGTATATGACTTCTGATGCAGCAGGGCAGCATGTAAGTTATATGTGGCTGTTAGAAGATGGCCGAGGAGGCGACCCTGTAAGGAGCCTTTAGGATCTTGAAATTCCTTTTAGGTGTTTTTTTGTCATGCTTTCCTCTCAGTAACATCGCCTGGATGATGGGACAAAAGTAACATCGCCAGGACGGACAGGTAAACCTCCTTTCATTGCGCTTCACAGTTATTGCTCTTGACAGGATGTGTCAATTATCCGTTGAGAAAGTGTTTCGGCGCCATTTTCTTTGTGTCTCTGATTATTACACCTTCCTATTCGCACAGATACAAGAATATTTTATTTAAATCAGTCCAATTACTCACTTAATATTAAATGAAAGCATGGACGGTACATATTTTTTGTACTTAATCATTTTGGTTTAATGCGACACACTTTTTTGTGGAATTCAACTTACTGCGGTGATCCGGAACCAAACACGCAATTAATCTGAGGTATGTCTGCACTTAGAAACCAGAGAATAATATCTGAATGTTCCTTTCCTGGTTAGTTACTTTGTTATTATTATTATGTTCCCAGGTTTTTCTGTTATTTTGTATAATTGTTTCTTAGTCATGTGACTGGGTCTTTGTGGCGAGAGAGCCTGTGGAACCTAACACCTTTATTTATTTAAAAATAAAGCTGCACGTTTTAACGGTGGGAAGTCAGGTTCAGAGCCTCCCGGTTCCTCCCGGATCTAGAAGTGAGTAGGAGTCATATGTAACCAGAAGGAAATCAAATAACTAATCAAGGATCGGATCCCACAGAGCCAACTTAATTAGATAATTGATTTCCATCTGGTCACGTATGAATTCTACACACTGTAAGGTAGGATATGCAGGTTCTATGTGGATGGTAGGGTAGGATATGCAGGTTTTATGTGGATGGTAGGGTAGGATATACAGGTTCTATGTGGATGGTAGGGTAGGATATACAGGCTCTATGTGGATGTTAGGGTAGAACAGGGCCGGACTGGGAGAAAAATTCGGCCCGTGCATTTTTTTATCACAGCGGCCCACTAAGAAGGGGGCGGGACAGAGGAGTTGTGTTTTGTCATCACCAATGACAAACACGCTCCCTCTCAAAGTGGGCAGACCATGCGCAGAGCTCTGTTGAAGAGCTCTAGCATGAGAAAAAAGCCCTGTATTTGTTCTGCACAGTGCAAGCAAATTTAATAACATGCTTGCACTGTGTTTCCTTGCAACTTGTCTCTGGTGTCTCTATAAATGGATACCAGGAGACAAAAATGCCAGGAAAGAGTATTGAGCATGTGTTTGGAGCCTGCTTGTGGGATTGCGTGTGTGTAGAGTGAGCTGATTGTGGTGTGGTATTGTGTAATAAGGTCGGTTTTAGTTGTGTTGTGTTTGTGGTGTAATGTGATGCATATGTGGCTAGGGGCTGTAGAGAATGTGTGTATAGGGGATATAGCGGTGTGTGAGGGGGCGGTGTGTGAGAGGGGCGTGTGTGAGAGGGGAGTGTGTGAGAGGGATGTGTGTGAGAGTGATGTGTGTGAGTGCGTGAGTGCTGTGTATGATGTGTGTGAAAGTGCTGTGTGTGAGAGTGCTGTGTATGATGTGTGTGAGAGTGCTGTGTGTGAGAGTGCAAGAGTGCTGTCTATAATGGGTGTGAGAGCGCTGTGTGTGAGAATGCTGTGTGTGAGAGTGCTATGTGTGTGTGATGGGTGTGAGAGTGCTGTGTGTGATGGGTGTGAGAGTGCTGTGTGTGATGGGTGTGAGAATGCTGTGTGTGATGGGTGTGAGAGTGCTGGGTGTGAGAATGCTGTGTGTGATGGGTGTGAGAGTTCTGTGTGTGAGAATGCTGTGTGTGATGGGTGTGAGTGCTGTGTGTGAGAGTGCTGGGTGTGAGAGTGCTGTGTGTGTGAGAGTGCTGTGTGTGATGGGTGTGAGAGTGCTGTATAAATGTTAGAATGGATTGTGTGTGTGTGTGTGTGTAGGGGGGGGGGGGGGTAAATAAACAAATAAAATAACAGGCATTATGTCCGGGGGGGACATAATGCCTGTTATTTTATTTGTTTATTCCCCCCCCCCCCTACACACACACAATCCATTCTAACATTTATACAGCACTCTCACACCCATCACACACAGCACTCTCACACACACAGCACTCTCACACCCATCACACACAGCATTCTCACACACAGCATTCTCACACCCATCACACACAGCACTCTCACACCCATCACACACAGCACTCTAACACCCATCACACACAGCACTCTAACACCCATCACACACAGCACTCTCACACCCATCACTCTAACACCCATCTCACACAGCACTCTCCCACCCATCACTCTCACACCCATCACTCCCTTCTTACCTTAAGCCTGGGAGGGGGGGACCGGCACTCTGGTACCTGGGAGGCGGGGTGGCGGTGTTCCCTGGTGGTCCTAGTGGTGAGTGAACTCTAGCCTACGGGCTAGAGTTCACTCTCGTGAGATCCGGTCGTTGCCATTGCAATGCTCCGGATCTCGCGAGAGGAACCCGGTGGAGCTGCAGGCTGTCTCCCTCCCTCTCTCCCCGCCGACAGCATGTGGGCCGGTGAGGGAGATCTTTGATGTCCTCACCGGCCCTTGATGGAAAACAACGGGGCCGGAGCTCGGATAGTGCTGGCCCTGCATAGACCGGCAGGGGAGATTCTGGGACCCAGAAGCCACTGCTGGGACCTCCCCTGCCGGCCTCGGTTCATGGCCACCGCGGCATTTGCCCGGTATGCCCGATGGCCAGTCCGGGCCTGGGGTAGGATATACAGGTTCTATGTGGATGGTAGGGTAGGATATACAGGTTCTATGTGGATGGTAGGGTAGGATATACAGGCTCTATGTGGATGGTAGGGTAGGATATACAGGCTCTATGTGGATGGTAGGGTAGGATATACAGGTTCAATGTGCATGGTAGGGTAGGATATACAGGTTCTATGTGGATGGTAGGGTAGGATATACAGGTTCTATGTGGATGGTAGGGTAGGATATACAGGTTCTATGTGGATGGTAGGGTAGGATATACAGGTTCTATGTGGATGGTAGGGTAGGATATACAGATTCTATGTGGATGGTAGGGTAGGATATACAGGTTCTATGTGGATGGTAGGGTAGGATATACAGGTTCTATGTGGATGGTAGGGTAGGATATACAGGTTCTATGTGGATGGTAAGGTAGGATATACAGGTTCTATGTGGATGGTAGGGTAGGATGTACAGGTTCTATGTGGATGGTAGGGTAGGATATACAGGTTCTATGTGGATGGTAGGGTAGGATATACAGGTTCTATGTGGATGTTAAGGTAGGATATACAGGTTCTATGTGGATGGTAGGGTAGGATATACAGGTTCTATGTGGATGGTAGGGTAGGATATACAGATTCTATGTGGATGGTAGGGTAGGATGTACAGGTTCTATGTGGATGGTAGGGTAGAATATACAGGTTCAATGTGCATGGTAGGGTAGGATATACAGGTTCTATGTGGATGGTTGGGTAGAATATACAGGTTCTATGTGGATGGTAAGGTAGGATGTACAGGTTCTATGTGGATTGTAGGGTAGGATATACAGGTTCTGTGTGGATGGTACAACATGCCCGAGGTGGCAACCCAGTTTCTAAGTATTCATAGAATCTAGATGTCCTTTGGGGTGAGGCTGAGGTGTGATTTTGACATCATTCTATCCAACTGAGAACACTGGCTGCGGCACTGCTCTTTGACCCAAACACAAAAGCTCAACATTTCAATGAGTAAAGGAGAAATAAGCCAAATTTTTACCAGAATTGTATTTATTTAGTCAGTATCTTTTAATAATTATATAGGTGCAGAATACGGTTAGCATATAATAGAAAATAAATGCGACATAAAGCCAAACACAAAACTCACTTTGCCCTCATGAGAGATACAGTCACTGGAAACGTTTGATGTTCTCTGTTGGGGATAATGACTTTAAACCTTTGCGTATTAGCAGATACCATGACATTTTCTGTTACTATTGCAATTGCTTCATAGGCCTAAACTGATACTGCCTAATAAAACACACAATTACTTTCAAATGGAATTTAAAAAAATACATGGAAGTTTCATGCTTGCTGAACATAGTGGGAACAAATAAACAAAAAAAGCTTGGTTATGCCATCTTTGTCGCCACACAGCTTGTCAGTCCCAAATTTGTCCCCAAATCACTTGACAGTGCCATATTTTCCCACAAACAGTTGGTAAGTGTTGTATTTGTCCACATACAGCTTATCAGTGGCACATTTGAAGTCATACAGCTTGTAAGTGCTTACTTTGTCACTAAACAGCTTGTTAGTGCCATATTTGTCCCCATACAGCTTGTCAGTGCCATCACTGTCCCCAAATTGCTTGCCTATGCCATCTCTGTCCACAAACAGTGTATGTTCCCAAACAGCTTCTCTGTGCCTTCTTTGTTCCCAAACAGTTTTTCTGTCTCACCATTGTCCCCACCCCAGCAGAATATGAGCGACGGCTGTCACGGACTCAGACTTTAAATGAAGCACTGAGCGTGAGACTTGGAGCATGAAGTCTGTGCTGGTTCTGCCAACATAGACTTCCCCATTCGCACTGCCTTCACTCTGTGCCAATAAATGAGTGGGTGTCTGGAAGGGCAGAACTTTACACCAGCCTCGGTAAATGAAGAGGAATTAATGTGAGACCAGGGATAGTCAAAGTATCTGTAGAAGGACACCAGTTTATTAAAAACTGTCCTCCCATCAAATTATCCCTAGAGGTGGGGTTACTCTTAGAGGGATATTTAAACCATCAGTTCACAGTACACCTTTGCCTGTGATAAGTGCCTCACTAGCGTTCCTAAATAATTCTATTGATCCCTATTGCTGATTTTGCTTCCTCCTGACCCATCCCTTGATCTTGGTGTTCCTGACCTGGCTTTGTGACCCCGACTATTCTTTTGCTGCATCCTTGATTCTTGTTACTCTCTCTGCTGAACCAGTTTCGTTCCTGACTCATGTTTCTTTGCTGCCAGCCCTGACCTGTTTCTGTTTTGTGGCCACTCTCTCTGTTCATCCCTTGTGTGCCATTGCTGTATCCAGTACCAGTATTTGGTCCTCTTCTCTTTGTTCCATACAGTGAGTGCTGCAGCTAAGTCCTTGGAGTGCAGGTGCCTCAACTTTGGGTATCCTCTCATAAGGTGAATACCAATAAAACCTATGTTGATACTATAAGTATATATGTAGTATGCACAATTACTACATGAGTAAATACTTAAAGGAGCAGTACCAAGTTACCTTGAAAAAAAAAACAGGAAACAAGAAGGGTTAAAATTATACAATACCAGTGCTCTGATACCAACATATATCTGGCATGACATCACCTGCATTATACCACAAGAGCTTTTATCGAGGTGTATAAAATGATATATAATACACTTTTATTGAGGTTATTAAGTTGCATATGTTGCATATGTAATATGCGTATTTTTTATTAAATGATGTGTTCATTGACATGGTAATTGCACCATTTATGCCGTAATAGTACATTTTAATAAACAAAAATTGCAATCATTATTTTTTTAGTAATAATAAATGCTATTATGTTAATGATCACTGTGCCAATGAAACATTGATTTGTAATGTGATGTTTCTTATATTATATTATCTATAATACTACTATAATATATATAACAATAAAATATTTTTTAAATATTATTATTCATTTGTTTTAATGTGTTTTTAATATTTATTTATATTTAATTGATTTTTATTTACATTTCATTTAATATATTTTTTTTTATTGTTTTACCAAAAAATACAATTCTGTTTTTGTATTTATTCATTTTTAATTTTTGTTTATTTTTTTCTGGCCATTTTGGGAGGAATTCGGCTATTTTCACAATAGGCAGGGCCCCCCCAAATATCCAAAGTCTTCCCCATAGACTCCTATGGGGAGGACCTCAGACCTCACTTGGGTTGTCTCTGAAAACCGCGAATTTTCGTTCACTGTTCATTCGTATTTTCCCCGAATGTATAGTAACTAATATAATCTGTACCTGACTGCAGATTAATATAATGACTCACCAAGTTGCAGGGTCAATTTTACAGGCATTTAAAAATCCTTTAAAACAATACAGGCATGTTTTGGCAAATCACTAAAAAAAAAAAAATTCTGTTTAGAAAACAAGTTCCTGCATTTGTTTTAAACCTATACAAATCTTTAGTAATACTAATTAGGTCAGTAAAACGTCATAAATTTTGCTTGTATCTGATACAAGTGTGTCTGTTTATCTTTTGTGTGTGTGTGTTGTTTGTGTGTGTACATAATACACACCATAAATATAACTACAAACATATCTCACAATTGGAAACAAAGCGGATAGAGCACATTGAAAGGCCCTAGGATATGATAGGATATACTATAAGATGATTATCAGAGGATGCTGGCTGTGACATTGTGTGTATATGAATTATTTGTATTACATCCCACGTGTATTCAGAACAAACTGTTTTCCTGACACAGGGCAGAAAGGGGGGGGGGGGGGCCCTCTCTTTCTACCCCCAGGATTTGGGATGTTGGACCTGCAGGTTATCTCAGTGCCCGTGCTGAGGAGCAGGTGTCTATAGTGAGTCATGTAGGGTAAAAAGCAAACGAACAGAAAGCTGAGAAAAGAACAAGAATGGGGCTTGTCAGTGCGAGGCTGGGCTGGGCTTTTGTGGCCATTAGGACGGAAGAAAGAAAAATGCGAGCACCAAGCAAGCTCTTTTCACCGGGCATCCCCAATAAATCTCCTGTTATTCATAACAGCAGAAATTACCTGTTCCCCTTGTAAATTGCGTGAAAACCGTCCATAAGTGACCATATCATTTGATTTGCTAAGCAATCTGCATCATTTATAATGTTCATTGAGCATTTTGCTTAATTGTGTCTGTTTGTGAAAGGGAGGCGCAGCCCCCTCCTGGCTGCAGGGAGCACAAGTGTTGAGATTCCCATGGTTTGCTCCATAGTGCAGCTTGGCTGTCAGGGCTCAGGCTGAGCAGCTTGTTTTCCAGCAGGGTGACTGCACTGATCCTGATGTGCTTGTCCTGTCAGCGCTGAGAAAGGGACCCAGGTACAAGCTCCATCCCTCAATCCCATTTCAATTCACAACCAACAGTCCTTGCAGGTGTTGCTTTTGAAGCCCTCATTAAGTCATGGCTGTTCACTTCTTAGTGTGCACTTCCTAACCCCAGAGTGCTCCTAATTGTTCTGTGTGCCAGTCTCTCAAACACTGTTTTAATGCCTTGGATGACTTGGGGGGTTGGGGTGGGGGGGACAGACATTTGCATGGCTCAAAGCTTCTCATGATGCAAACAGTGGATGTCTCCCCAGAATCCCTAGAGGGAGCAATTCCTGCCAAGCTAAAGCGCTGTGCACATTGTCAGGAAGGGAGGTCATTCAATCATAGAGCAACAGCTGAGTGACTTCTACCAACACTATATTAACAGCAACAGTATATTAACAGCATCAGTATATTAACAGCATCACTATATTAACTACAACAGTATATTAACAGCAACAGTATATTAACAGCATCACTATATTAACAGCATCACTATATTAACGTCAACAGTCTATTAACTTCAACAGTATATTAACAGCATCACTATATTAACTTCAACAGTATATTAACAGCATCAGTATATTAACAGCATCAGTATATTAATATCAACAGTATATTAACAGCAAGAGTATATTAACAGCATCACTATATTAACTACAACAGAATATTAATATCAACAGTATATTAACAGCATCACTATATTAACAGCATCACTATATTAACAGAATCAGTATATTAATATCAACAGTATATTACCAGCAAGAGTATATTAACAGCATCAGTATATTAACAGCATCAGTATATTAATATCAACAGTATATTACCAGCAAGAGTATATTAACAGCATCACTATATTAACTACAACAGAATATTAATATCAACAGTATATTAACAGCATCAGTATATTAATATCAACAGTATATTTACAGAAACAAAATATTAACAGTAACACTATATTAACTTCAACAGTATATTAACAGCATCAGTATATTAACAGCATCAGCATATTAACTGCATCAGTATATTAATATCAACACTATATTAACAGCAACAGTATATTAATATCAACACTATATTAACAGCAACAGTATATTAACAGCAACAGTATATTGATATCAACAGTATATTATCAGCATCAGTATATTAACAGCAACAGTATATTAACAGCGACAGAATATTAATATCAACAGTATATTGATATCAACAGTATATTAACAGCATCAGTATATTAACAGCAACAGTATATTAACAGCAACAGTATATTGATATCAACACTATATTAACAGCGACAGAATATTAATATCAACAGTATATTGATATCAACAGTATATTAACAGCAACAGTATATTAACAGCATCAGTATATTAACAGCAACAGTATATTAACAGCAACAGTATATTAACAGCATCAGTATATTGATATCAACAGTATATTGATATCAACAGTATATTAACAGCAACAGTATATTAACAGCAACAGTATATTAACAGCAACAGTATATTAACAGCAACAGTATATTAACAGCAACAGTATATTAACAGCATCAGTATATTGATATCAACACTATATTAACAGCGACAGAATATTAATATCAACAGTATATTGATATCAACAGTATATTAACAGCAACAGTATATTAACAGCAACAGTATATTAACAGCATCAGTATATTAACAGCAACAGTATATTAACAGCAACAGTATATTAACAGCATCAGTATATTGATATCAACAGTATATTAACAGCGACAGAATATTAATATCAACAGTATATTGATATCAACAGTATATTAACAGCATCAGTATATTGATATCAACAGTATATTAACAGCGACAGAATATTAATATCAACAGTATATTAACAGGAACACTATATTAACCGCAATAATATGTTAACAGCATCAGTATATTAACAGCATCACTATATAAACTACAACAATATATTAACAGCATCACTATATAAACTACAACAGTATATTAACAGCATCACTATATAAACTACAACAGTATATTAACAGCATCACTATATAAACTACAACAGTATATTAACAGCATCACTATATAAACTACAACAGTATATTAACAGCATCACTATATAAACTACAACAGTATATTAACAGCATCACTATATAAACTACAACAGTATATTAACAGCATCACTATATAAACTACAACAGTATATTAACAGCATCAGTATATTAACTACAACAGATTATTAATATCATCAGTATATTAACATTATCAGTATATTATATGCAACAGAATATTAATATCATCAGTATATTAACTATAACCGAATATTAATATCATCAGTATATTAACAGCATCAGTATATTAACTGCAACGCTATATTAACAGCAACAGTATATTAACAGCATCAGTATATTAACAGCAACAGTATGTTATTTTAACTGCAACACTATATTAACAGCAACAGTATTAACTTGAACAGTTTATTAACAGCAACATGATCTTTACAGCAACACTATATTGACAGCAACAGTATATTAGCAGCATCAGTATAATCGAAACCTCCAGTGTATGTTTACCGAAATAATAGCATTGGTTATTGGTGGACTGGTCACCTGGAATTAAGCACTTGAGGTAGATAGATAGATAGATAGATAGATAGATAGATAGATAGATAGATAGATAGATAGATAGATAGATAGATAGATAGAAAAGAAGAAAATAAATAAATATATATGTCTCTCATTGATTACTCCTATATATTTCTGTTTATGCCACATCCACCATATAGCTTTTTAACAATTTTCTTTCCCTTTTAAATTATTGTTTTAATCAAAATCAATACAGAAACCCCCAAAAAAATCTATAAACAAGTAATTACTATATTCAGAGTGAGGTATATACTATTGTATGTATAATGTATATTATTTGATGTGAATGGGAAGGCTAAATGTACAAAGACTCAGTGGATATGTTGGGTATGTTACATGTTGTACAGAAGCTGTGTCATTATTATATTGCTGGATTATTCTTTAGGGAGGGCTAGGCATCTTTAGCATGTAATTTCATTTGTCAGGAAGTCTGTAGATCGATTGCACCTCATTTGTTCTCCTGGCTGGCTGTTTTGCAGGGGGTGGGGGGATAAAGCCTGCTTCCGAGGAGCACAAGTGGTGGGATTCCCATGGATGGTCCAGCTCTGCAGCTTGCACTAACACACCCAGGGCTGTAATAGTCACTGGGGAGGGGGCTGCACAGTGACCTCTACCATCTCGACATAAGAGAGTCTGAAAAGAGGTTCTTTATGGTACATTACCAGCAAAGGGCTCAGGTACCAGCTTCTCGTATATTGTATGCTGTGACTGCCTTGCTGCAGGTGCCTCCCAAGGATGCAGATTTGGCAAGACAGAATGGGTCGAGGTGACACCCTTGTGTGAAGGAGCACACATCCAGCATCCCACAGACACTGCTTGCTGGGGGCATGCTGTTATACCCTTATACAGCAGATGCATCTATGATATTAATTATGCACAGGTCCTAAAATAAATACACAATGTAAAGCTAAAATAACAAATGCCTGAAATGACTTATAATATAGTCATCTGAATTGAGGCTAATTAATTGAAATGCTCTGGACATTAGAAAAGCTCCTTCAGGCTACAAATAGCAGTTAGTATTGATATTTTTTAAACAAGGCTGGTTAGAGATCGGTTTAACCATTTCAGTGAAAATGGCAATAGAGTGTTAAAAGAATTAGGCATTTCATTAGAAAAATAAATATATATATATATATATAATAACGGGTGTCTTTTGGTAAAATATCCCACACCCGGAAAAGAAATTCAGTTGTATGCAGTGCAATATATATATATATATATATATATATATATATATATATACACATTTTTTAAATAAATAATTCCAAATAGGGCATTTCCCAGCTCTGCAGTGTACACGAGTTTCTACTTTCTATCAATTTTTTTATTTGTCTTTATATTTATTATTATATCATTTTAAAAAATGGTGTAATGTAGCGTTTTTAATGTTAAAATGGCCTCACCTGACTTTTACAAAAATATTTGCCAGCATAATTTCCGTGTATGAGAAGTGCAGTTATTCTGTGTAAATCCTTGTCTCTTTTTTGATTTGTTTAATTTCAACGAATTGATCAACCCTAAACCTTAATACATATGAGCTGACATAATTAGTTGTGTTCCTGGGGAGATTTGGATGTCTGTTGTTTCTTTAGAAGCGATATTTATCCAATTACTCCTAATTACAGTCATTCATTTAGGATAATTTAATAAAATTAGAGACACCCAATAGTGGGTCTTGAAACATCTTTGTTGGTTAATTTGAGAGGCAGAAGTAAGTTTATACACAATACCTACTGGAGATTGGGGTTTCTAGAAGCTTGTATCCTCTTCTGTGTTTAGCATTGTGTGGTACCTACCGTACGATTACAGGGTGTGTGTAAGTGTCTCTTATGGGATCAGATTGGAATTAACTCCATAAATGCCAGAAAAAAGTTACAAGCTTTGTATTTGGCTGTGTGTAACTATATATCTCCTAAATTTGGTGCTTGTTATAGTTTATCAGTTTGCAGTGAAATGGCAACACAAGGTGGATTTGTAAAATTCATGGGGTATTTAGATAATTAAATACAGCACTGCTATCTAGAAGTATATTATAAATAGAGGAAGCTGATTTGTCTGTTAGAATTAATGAAATTCATTGATGTCACTGGAGCCAGTCATTCAGTAACATTTATTCTGGTAATACGATGAAAACGTAGTGACTGCATTATAATCTGTAGTCATCGTTTTGTTAACCCCATCGTGCTCCCCATACATAGACAGCAGATTTGCAAACTCTTTTGTTCACTTCTGGTTACGGATTTGCCCAGTTTTTTATTATTATTATTATCATTACTATCAATCAATTAACAATTTGCCAAAAAACAACAACACGTTGAATGGAATCATATAGAATAAATAGTTTATACATAGACCCATCACGTGACCTGTTAACGTGATATTGTAACATTATAACAAGTAATGGAACGTTCTGTTAAACTGAACGAATGCCCAATTAACGCTGGCGAATGTGTATGAGTACCCAAGCGTATACATTATACAATCATCTCTGGTTGGAGGCAAAACCCATTAACCTCTTGATGTCATAATGTTTTTAAATGCTAAGCCTTCTCAGCAATTTGCATAATTTAGCTAGCTATTTACTAAGATGTTAAATATAAGTAGTGATATCTTGCATTTTACCTGGTCCTGGAAGCGAATTAAAGTAGTGAAATATGGAGCTATAAATATATAGTACAGTTAAGGAGAAGTAGAATGGTCATGATCCTGGCAGTTTGGTACATTTTAAAACATTATTTCCCAGAAATATAATACAAAATAAAAACTGCATATAGACGACAAACTTGTATATACCTATTTACACACACAAATCAAAAACATACCGACACCAATTGACGCATTCATATTTATATATTACATATATACACAAATCAAAAACATACTGACACCCATTCACTCACAGACACATGCATATTTTTAACACTATATATTTTTATTGATTTATTTTAAAACTTACATTTTGCAGCAAATGACACTGTATCAATAGTCACATACACACGGACTTTCCCGATATGTTACTCATCCTCTCTCTCTCTCTCTCTGAAAAATAATAATAATAATAAAACTATTTAGTGCATTCTCAGGAGTCTTGTGCAGCAGTTGTCTGTGGCAGAGAACGTGTTAAAAATTCAGGGTCGAACACGGCATTGACTGGGTTAAGGCGTTAATTAGTGTCGATTTGTGGGTGTTCTGGCCAAGCTTGTGTCCCTCTCTGTAGTGCTACCTGAGAGGCATGGCTGTGACAGGACAAAGGTCACCGCAGATAATGTACATACAGCAGCCCTGCCTGGTCACATCGTGCTGCAGACAGCCAGGCATTGAGCACTGAGCTCTCTACTTGTTGATTGATGAGAATCCTGGATCCTTTATCTAGTCTGTGCCAGGAAAGTGCTGACTGTCATTAGGGTCAATTGTTTACAAATCTCAGGTTTTTTAGGACTATGGGGGCCAGACAGAGGTTAATAAGGTGGTCTCCTCCATGCAGTTCATTATTTCGTATAGCGCCAAGTTCACGCTTAAGTGTGGGCTCCTCTCGACACCCCCTTATATGCCATTAATATAGACGCTCATCTCTCGACACCCACTTATATACAAATAAAACATAAGTTCATCTCTCGACACTCCATATATACCTTGAATATAGGAGCTCATCTCTCGACACCCGTATATGCCATTAATATAGGAGTTCATCTCTCTACACCCCCTTGTATCCCATTAATAGAGGAGCTCATCTCTCATCACCCCCTTATATGCCATTAATTTAGGAGCTCACCTCTCGACACCCGTATATGCCATTAATATAGGAGTTCATCTCTCTACACCCCCTTGTATCCCATTAATAGAGGAGCTCATCTCTCATCACCCCCTTATATGCCATTAATTTAGGAGCTCACCTCTCGACACCCCCTTATATGCCTTTAATATTGGAGCTTATCTCTCGACACCCCCTTATATGCCATTAATATAGGAGCTCATTTCTCGACACCCCTTACATGCCATTAATATAGGAGCTTATCTTTCTACACCCCCTTATATACCATTAATATAGGAGCTCATCTCTGGGCACCCCTTATATACCATTAATATAGGAGCTCATCTTTCTACACCCCCTTATGTGACATTAATATTGGAGCTTATCTCTCGACGCCCCCTTATATGCCATTAATATATGAGTTCATCACTGGACACCCCCTTATATTCCATTAATATAGGAGTTCATCTCTGGACACCCCCTTATTTGCCATTAATATAGGAGCGCTATTTATCCTCCAACCAGAAGTAGGTCATCGGTGTTTTTGTGTGTGTGTGTGTGTGTGTGTGTGTGTGTGTGTGAGTGTGTGTGTGTCTGTGTGTAACAGTGACTGTAACACTTCTCATGGAAACATAATAATGATGTAAAATGAGTGTTGCTGTGCAGCACACTGTATACCACATGTGTATGTATCCAAGGACTAAACTTTCCACAATGAAGGCTAAAATCGTGCATCCTGGAGCGGCTGGGGCAGGTGAGGGGGTAATAGGACAGGTATAATGGATGCACAGAATAAAGGAAAATAGTGTACACTGGTAAATTTGAAGTTGGTCACTGTTTCATATCTTTATAATTTCCACCATCACAGGCCACCGATACACACTTATACACAGCGGAAAGAAGAATGTGTAGGTGAGCTAAGCTGCCACAGGCTTCAATAGCATACATATATAATGTGATGCAGACTAAACTCATTTTATACTTTTATCGTAAAAAATGCACTTAGTGTGGAATACACTCTATTGTAGTTTACTTAAATGTCGTTTATAATGCACAATTATAAAGCACTATTCTGCAATGAGCACTTTATTCGGAATTACACTGTACTATAATGTCTTCTCCCATAGTAATGCAGTATATTATTCTAACATATTGGCTACACAACCGTCAGAAAATTCAGCCACAGAATGACCCATTTGTATCCTCTATATTACTTTTATATACTTTTTATAATAATTATAGGTGTTTCACTACTGATAAAAATAATAAATCACCATGACATGTATTACAAAGTATTGAATATACTGCTAAGTATCTTATTATTGTCTTATTGTGTTTTTTAGCAGGAGGTTGGATGAGCTAAATGAGCTGCTGTATTAGGCTCTCAGTCAGCTACCATGGGGCAGACAGATTGTCTCACATCGCATCGGGATCATGCCAGGTTTAGCTGCACAATCGTAACATTTCACCAAATAATGCGAGTTCGCAGTGCCCCCAGCTCCGCTGTGTGATTGTATCCAATGCATCATGGAATGCTGGGCTCACATAATGGGGAATTCGTGCTGGATTCGTGCCATAATGGCCACTGGAGTTAAACTGGCTGCTTCCTGGAGGCACAGGCTGTGCGTTGCTGGTTGAAGAGCCTTTATTTAGTGACATTATGATTTGTGCTATCCGAGTGTGTTCATTGTCTGGCTTCCATACAAGCAGCCACTAGCCGAGTTCTTTCTTCTTGACCTCCCCTCTTCTGGGAGGAAGAGGTCCAGGCAGAGAGCAGCTGGGCATCAGATCCTCACTACCTGTGTGAATGAGAGAGGGATGGGGGGGGGGGGGGGGGAGTGGCACTGTCCTCCCAGCACATGTAGGTGTTAGGAAGTCTGAGAAAGGGAGGGGTGTGTTTGGGGGGGGGGGGTGCATCCCTCTGATTGGCTGTGGGATGGGGGTAATGGCACGCGCCTGGAGTTGTAGTTATAAGAATCCTCGCGTGTCAGACTTCAACTTCAGCAAGTCTTCAACCTGCAGAGGAACAACCAGGGACCACCGCTGTTACTGGGCAACCACACTGACAGGGGGGACACGATGGACACAGTTCTGGAGCAGTTCACAGGGTTGGAGTCATTCCCTTCTCCTTACTTTGATGATGAAGACTTTTTCACTGACCAGTCATCCAGGGATCACCTGGACGCAGATGACTTCTTGGAAGAAGACGTAGACTTCCTGACCGGCCAAATCCAGGAGTACTACAAGGACAGTCGGATCATCCATGGGGAGGACTATGGAGATCCAGGCAACTTCTCCTTCTCTTCCTCCTCCTCGAGCTGCTTCCCCTATGACTGCGGGGAGGGAGCCTGTGACCTGTCTCCTGGGATGAAGGGAGGGAGCTCGGGGGTGAAGAGGAGGAGGAGGATGAGGTCGGATGTAGAGATGCAGCAGCTCAGGCAGGCGGCGAATGTGAGGGAGCGCAGGAGGATGCAGTCCATCAATGACGCCTTTGAGGGGCTCAGATCGCACATCCCAACTCTGCCATACGAGAAGAGACTGTCTAAGGTGGACACCCTGCGCCTGGCCATCGGGTACATCAACTTCCTCAGCGAGCTGGTGCAATCAGATCTCCCGCTGAGGAATCCCAACACCGAGAGCTCGCACCAGCCTAAAAAAGTCATCATCTGTCACCGAGGAACAAGTGAGTCCCGTACACGAGGAATTCCTATTTATCTTGTCAGTCTGACCTGGGCTGGGGTATTACTTGGGGGTCTGATAGAAGGACGTATGTTTGTATGGCACTACAGCATGGTTATAGCTGACTAACTTGTGACTGGATTCATTATAGTGTATCCCCATAGGGTTACATTGCGGTGTATCCAAATAGGGTACATTACAGTGTATCCAAATAGGCTTACATTACAGTGTATACACATAGGGTTACATTACATGTGTATCCAAATAGGCTTACATTACAGTATATCCACATAGGGTACATTACAGTGTATCCAAATAGGCTTACATTACAGTATATCCACATAGGGTACATTACAGTGTATACACATAGGGTTACATTACATGTGTATCCAAATAGGGCTTACATTACAGTATATCCACATCGGGTACATTACAGTATATCCACATAGGGTACATTGCAGTCTATACACATAGGGTTACATTACAGTATATCCACATAAGGTACATTACAGTCTATACACATAGGGTTACATTACAGTGTATCCACATAGGGTTACATTACAGTGTATCCACATAGGGTTACATTACAGTGTATCCACATAGGGTAATATTACAGTGTATCCAGATAGGGTACATTACAGTCTATCCAGATAGGGTACATTATAGTATATCCACATAGGGTAACATTACAGTGTATCCACATCATAGGGTATATTACAGTGTATCCACATAGGGTTACATTACATTACAGTATATCCACATAGGGTACATTACATTATATCCACATAGAGTATATTACAGTGTATCCAGATAGGGTACATTATAGTATATCCACATAGGGTAACATTACAGTGTATCCACATAGGGTTACATTACATTACAGTATATCATATAGGGTTACATTAAAGTAAATCCACATAGGGAACATTCGGTAATATACCGAATATAGCATTCACATTTTGTTATAAGTAACATTTCAATCCACACACTCACGGGTCTACTCAATAAAGAGGGAATTTCACACCTAAAGCCAAAGTATCTTAGTCGGAAACATTCTCCCATTCAGTTGCTGTGGATTCCCTGCAATTCTCTCTTTACTAAGTTGCCTTATAGACCTTGAGTGTCTGGGTCCAGGGGGGTAATATACCGAGTACCTGTTTAGTGAACTTGCGTATTTAGTGAAGGGACATTGTCAGTACCATGCAATCATAGTGTAAAACAGCCACTGCCAGGTACAAAACAGAAAGAGTATTGCACCCAGAGCCATTTATGCGGAACAATCAGTACAAACATTCCACTGGTTTCCGTGGTGATTGCTCCACTTTTAAAAAATTGCTCGGGATTTCTCTTTATACATAACTAGCAAACTATATATGTAAAAAAGAAAACATTGTGTATTAACTAATAACTGTGATGCCCTATACTCGGGCAGTTAATCTCATTTTTTTCCCACGAACAGCTGATGAGCTAATAATATGGTTATTAGAGAGAACTAATGTGACGCTCTCTCCCCCCCTCTCTAGGATCACCCTCTCCCAGTGACCCAGATTACGGGCTGCCTCCTCTAACCGGGCATTCCTTATCATGGACTGATGAAAAACAGCTGAGAGATCAAAACGTTATCAGAACAGCAAAAGTGTGGACTCCGGAGGATCCCAGGAAATTAAACAAATCCTCCTTCAGCAACATCGAAAATGAACCCCCGCTGACTTTGGGTCTGGATATCTGAACTGGACATGCACTATTTCATATGTGTAAATAATATGTATATATGTGTAAATATTTGCACAATGCTATTTATAATCGTTATTCCACTTCTGTTTTCGGAATGGCAATCAGCTCAGTATTTATATATTTATTACTCTTTTGTTTCGTTTGAAAAGAAGAAAAAAAAAATAAGAATCGGAATTTGAATGTATAATTTATATAATTTAATTGGAATATATGCAATCACAGCACCTTCTTGGACTACAATCTCTCTAATTTCATATGAATATTTTTGAAAGACATGAATATAATTTATTTTTTAATATTTGAATGATTTTCTACTGAATAAATGCTTATAATGTTTTAGAATCGACTCTACTATTTATTTCCTAATTTGATTCGAATCATGCTGCCAGATATTAAGGGCATTGCATATTACATTAGGGAGCAGAAATAGGATGAGTAATGAATGTATTAAACCCCATTGCAGGAATCAGTACAATACCCGTCCATTACACACAATACAGATCTAGTCAGGGCTCCTATAGAGGCTGATGCTGTTAGGAAAGGAAGGATTATTATGGAATGGATCGCTTGGGATCCCGAGTTAGATGATCCTAGAACCTAAAACGTTGGCTCATAAATAACATTTCAGTATCCCAGCATTCAACTGTTTGCTGTCAATATTTGTTTATGGTTGTATAGCTATGGTAGTAATAGAATAATACTTCCTATACCGACCAAAGGGTCTACTCAATAAATAGAGAATTGCAGGGAACTGAGATGGGAATGTCAAACTTTCGAACAATGTAGCCGAGTCCAGTGCAGCTGAATGGGAGAATGTTTATCAACTCAGCTACTTTGGCCTTAAGTTTGAAATTCCCTTCTCAATTCCCTGCATTTCTCTCTTTATTGAGTAACCCCTATAATATAATTTGTCGCAGAGGCCGGTTTACTACACAATGATCATATAGATATCAATAATCTATGTAGGTAGATTATTTTGCATGTTTTAAATGCATCACTGGTTTAATCTCCAAATCATTGTATAATAAATAGCAGCTCTATGGAGTATCACATACACTACTTTCCATACAGTCTGAAAAGTCACAGCATAATCTTATGTTCTGCAGGGGGTGTTGTATAAATATAATTTCTGGGGCAAAGTTCTAAAAGTGATCAGTGATCTTATCAACAGGGGCACGCAACTGGTTTCTATGGTAACTAGACCACTTTTATAACTTTGCAACACAATTGTCCTCTCTCTCTCTCTCTCTCTCTCTATATCCTAATATGTTTTGCACCTATTTATACTGACAATTATGTATGCACAGGACAGGACCACAGAGGGTCATTAGAAAGGCAAAGTCTGGCTTTTCTGTAAACACAACAAGCCAATCAAACTCTTCCCTATTTCCTAGTTGTCCTCTCATTCACAATGGAGCAGCCAGGTTAATCTGAATGTACAATATAAAATGCCAGGGCAAGTTATCATGCAAATCCTAGGAGCAGAAGCTCCGCAGATCTAACACCTTAGAGCAGAGATGGCATAAATGGAAATGTAATCCACAGCAGCTGGAGTGCCAGAGGTTATCCATCTCTGAATTAGGGTGTTTTAGTCAAGATAAAGGAGGCCACTTGTTGGGTACTTCCTAATTTCAATGGGGACATGTAACCAGATTTCTCAATGAAGGTTAACACAGTACATTGTCAGTACCTACTTTAGACATAATTATCACTAGTGCTGGGACTGCAGCGAATGAATGCAGAGTCTCTGCCATTATTTCTGTGAGTTTTTATTAACCCTGTGAGTGGCAGGAAACTCAGAGGGTTAATCCTAATGTTACATTCTGCCTAAGTTACCAAGCGACTTCTTACTCATAAACAGGGACCAGGGGGGCAATGCTGAGATCACAAGTCAATAGGTTCTCATGCTGACTCTCCTGAATAATATGTGAAGTCCAGAGCCTAATTGTTCCAATAAAAGGTGCAGTAATGGCCAAGGAAAAGAAAACCCTGTCGTGAACTACAACTCCTAGCATGCTTAGCATGCCCTTTCAGACACTTGCATTCTCGTATTATGAATGTGTTGACAAAGGAGCGTTAGTTCTATGGTCTTTGGCTGACACAGGACTGGTTCATGTTGTGCATATTGTCTACTGGTAGATTCAGAGATGAAGCTCTGTATGGCAAAGATCAGATTTATTCTGTGTATATTGGTTTGCAGAGGCGTTGCTAGGTTTCCAAAAGATCTGGGGCTATAGCCCATGAGACTTTTTTAGTTTTTTAAATGGAACCATACGGGCACTTACCAATATATGCTCACCGCTCTGAGCTTCATGCCAGTTTTGTAATTTAGGAGCCTTCACAGGGCCGGTCCTTTAATGGGGCAGCTGCCGCAGGCAGCACCCTGGCAGGGGCGGCACTTTGCTGCTCTATGCAGCAGTCTTTTTTTTTTCTTGTGTCCAGGGGAGCTTGATTCAAGGAGGTCTCAGCCAATCAGGTGAGACTTCTCAACTCTCCTGATCGGCTGAGAGTTCCGAAGCCTCCCATGATTGGCTGAGACCTCCTTCACACTGAGCTCAAAGCAAAGAGATGCCTGCAGCAGGTAAGTTAAAAACCTGACAGTGTGTGAATGAGTGTGTGTATGTCAGTGTGAGTATGTGTATGTCAGTGTGAGTATGTGCATGTCAGTGTGAGTGTGTGCATGTCAGTGTGAGTGAGAGTGTGTGCATGTCAGTGTGAGTGTGTGCATGTCAGTGTCAGTGTGTGCATGTCAGTGTGAGTGTGTGCATGTCAGTGAGAGTGAGAGTGTGTGCATGTCAGTGTGAGTGTGTGCATGTCAGTGAGAGTGAGAGTGTGTGCATGTCAGTGTGAGTGAGTATGTGCATGTCAGTGTCAGTGTGTGCATGTCAGTGTGAGTGTGTGCATGTCAGTGAGAGTGAGAGTGTGTGCATGTCAGTGTGAGTGAGTGTGTGGATGTCAGTGTGAGTATGTGCATGTCAGTGTGAGTATGTGCATGTCAGTGTCAGTGTGTGCATGTCAGTGAGAGTGTGTGCATGTCAGTGTGAGTGTGTGCATGTGAGTGTGAGCGAGAGTGTGTGCATGTCAGTGTGAGCGAGAGTGTGTGCATGTGAGTGTGAGCGAGAGTGTGTGCATGTCAGTGTGAGCGAGAGTGTGTGCATGTCAGTGTGAGCGAGAGTGTGTGCATGACAGTGTGAGCGAGAGTGTGTGCATGTCAGTGTGAGCGAGAGTGTGTGCATGTCAGTGTGAGCGAGAGTGTGTGTATGTCAGTGTGAGCGAGAGTGTGTGCATGTCAGTGTGAGCGAGAGTGTGTGCATGTCAGTGTGAGCGAGAGTGTGTGTCAGTGTGAGCGAGAGTGTGTGTGTCAGTGTGAGCGAGAGTATGTGTATGTCAGTGTGAGCAAGAGTGTGTGCGAGAGTGTGTGTATGACAGGGTGAGCGAGAGTGTGTGTATGTCAGTGTGAGCGAGAGTGTGTGTATGTCAGTGTGAACGAGAGTGTGTGCATGTCAGAGTGAGAGAGAGTGTGTGCATGTCAGAGTGAGAGAGAGTGTGTGCATGTCAGAGTGAGAGAGAGTGTGTGCATGTCAGTGTGAGCGACAGTGTGTGTATGTCAGTGTGAGCGACAGTGTGTGTATGTCAGTGTGAGCGACAGTGTGTGTGTATGTCAGTGTGAGCGAGAGTGTGTGTATGTCAGTGTGAGTGTGTTGTGTGTGTATGTATGTAACTGGCTGTGTGTGTGTGTGTGTGTATATGTATGTAACTGGCTGTGTATGTGTTGTGTGTGTGTGTATCTTTGTAACTGTCTGTGTGTGCATGTAACTGGCTGTGTATGTGTTGTGTGTGTATGTATGTAACTGTCTGTGTGTGTTGTGTGTGTATGTAACTGGCTGTGTGTGTGTGTTGTGTGTGTATGTAACTGGCTGTGTATGTGTTGTGTGTGTATGCATGTAACTGGCTGTGTATGTGTTGTATGTGAATATGTATGTAACTGGCTGTGCATGTGACGTGTGGGACACATTAAGGAATTATTTTTTTATTTAAAAAAAAAAAAAAAACTTGCTGACTGGTGTGTGTGTGTGTAACTGGCTGTGTATGTGACTGACTGGATGTCTGTGAGGTGTGTGCATGTGATTGTCTCTGTGTATGTATGCTTTTCTGATGTGCCATTGTCTGGCTCCTAAATTTTTTTGCTGGCTCCTAAAACTAAATAAAATTTGTCAAGCCCTGATATAAACATAAATCCTTCCTATGCTGTTTGGCAGTCCTGTAATAAAACATGTCACACATACACATAACACACATGTGTGACGTTATTTATTACAGGACTGCTAAACAGGATAGGAATGATTTATGAATATATATATATATATATATATATATATATATATATAGTATAAATCATTATGCATATATAGCATAAATCACTTATTTACATCCACCTTTGTGTATTTAAGCTATATATTGTTGGTTTGAGATTCCTTATTACAGGACTGCCAAACAGCATAGGAAGGATTTATGTTTATATATATATATATATATATATATATACACACATATGTAACATGAATCATTCCTATGCTGTTTGGCAGTCCTGTAATAAGGAACCTCAAACCAACAATATATAGCTTAAATACACAAAGGTGGATGTAAATAAGTGACCCCAACCTTCCCTTCTCTCCACCATACCAAGAGCTTACCTGAGTGGGAATAGACCTGTTCTGCATCTTCCACAAGGAGACAGCCAGTAAGGATTCCTTCAGAGCTGCTTCACTGTCCCACGTGGAGCTTCCTTCACATCCCTGTCATGATGCTGTGTAAAAGCCCTGCACTGATTGGCTGACACATCACTCAGCCTCCTATCAGTGTAGGGCTTTCACATACTGTCTGTGTGATGTCAGGGGGCGGAGCTACACGGAGCTGCAGAGACTCAGGGCTTTGATCATTACATTCGGGGCTTCAGCCCCCTTAGCCTACCCCTAGCGACGCCTCTGTACAGCACTTTCTAATAAAAAACATTCCTTGTTGACTCCAAATGGCAATCAGATTTCTCCTCGGTTCAACTACCGCTAAATAAATATTACTCCCTATACTAACACACATAACCCTTTATTTTCTACTGAAAGGGACATTACCACTTACATACGTTGTAACTAGATACCCTGGTCATTTAAAACAAACATATATATAAATCATATGCCACTGTTTTTTGGTTTTATATGATTGAATTAATTGCATATAAAAGGAAAAACAAAATTAGGTGTCTATCTCCTGGCTTAATTTTGTGAATATTTCCTATGATGCAACATCGTCCAAAATCTTCCAGCCAGTCTCACTTTACAACTTTGGCAAAAGCCTGCATGATGATGTCATAAGATGCTCCCCTGCTCTCTTACTGGCTCCCAGTATCATAGTGGGCAGGACTAGGTGGCTGTGGACAACTTTTTTTTACCTTCCTTTCAACACAAAGTGAGGAGATTAAACTGATAAAACAGGATTATAACTCCGCCCTTTGTGATGTAATAGTTACATTACCCTCCCATTCAATGCAAGTCTGTGATCAGAATTCTGATTTATAGACTGCATTCTGTGTCCCCAGCCCCAAAGTGAGAAATTTGTGCTGTAAAGTCACTAGGGGGTGGCACCAAAAAATAATATATTTCACAAAATGGAGGTGCCCAGTCACTCTTGTTTAACTGCATATTCTTTTACATTACAGTCACATAACAAAAACAAAAGACATATCTGAAATCAAAATTACAAAACACAAACAATAAAAACGTTTCATTTTTTGGCGGGAGTGTCCTTTTGATTAAAAAAAAAAGTATCCAGGTCCCTTTTAAAGACATCTAATGTATTTGCTAGCACCACCTCTTCAGGCAGTGTATTCCATACCTTTATTGTCCTTACCATAAAGAATCTCTTCCATTGTCGTAGACTTAATCTCCTTTTTCAAGGGTGACCTCTTGTCCTTTGTACTGTTCTGTATGGGCGCTGTACATAATTATGCAACATTATCATATCCCCTCAAAGATGTTGTTTCTCTAGTGTGTACAAATGTAACTTTTACAGCCTTTTTTTCATAACTAAAACTTTTCATTTTCATTACTACTTTTGTAGCCCTGCCATATGCTTTCTCTAGTTCCATAATGTCTTTTTTTTTCCCCCCAGAAAAGGTGCCCAGAATTTAACTGCATTTCAACACATTTCCCCACTTGCACTGAACTATTGATGGGGTACAGATGTGATTATATGATGGACCTTCAACTATAAGTGCAATTCTACTATTATACCCAAAATGCATAATTTTACATTTGTCTTCATTGAATCTCATTTGCCATTTATCTGCCCAGTTACCCAATTTCCCCAAATCCTCTTGCAGTGAAGATACATCTAGTTCAAACTGTATTACCCTAATTTTGTGTCATCGACGTACACTGAGACTTTGCCCCCTCTGCCCTCTGGGAAAAGTCGGTGATGAGTATGCGTTGAATTTTTTAGTTATTTCATTCCCCATTCCTTAGGCTAGCTTTTTTACGGTGTTTTAAAACATAAAAACGCCACTTGCCGCTGGGTCCTTATAGTGCCGCAAATAAAGAGTGACTGGTAACAGAAAAAAATATATACACACAGACTGTACTACATCAGACACCAACATCAACCATTCGCTCTGCTCGAGAGCCTCTTCTGGGTCTGAATATTCCTTTTAAATAGCCAACCGGAACCAGCGAAATCTAGGTGAACAGGATCTCTCCCCAAAAATGTATAGTTATAAACCAAAATAAATATTATAAATGCCCCACAATCTCTTTGTATCTAATCTCCCGTCCCACTTACCTACCTGATGCTCTTATACTAATATTGATAATTTCTTCAGCTGCTATTATTTATTTGCTCTTCATAAAAAGCCCAAAGCAAAGTAATTTCTTTTGTCTGGGGTCCTTACAGCAGACACTATTCAAATAATACATATTGCATTGTAAAAGGGTGCACTGCTAATTTTGCATTGTTTATCATTTTGTAATAAATATTTGACATCTCTATTGCAGGTTTTCCGGTTTGTAGGGGTGTAGGTGCTGCTTGGAGCAAGGTCACTTAGGCAATACTCTGTGCCCAAAAAACTAGTCACAGGCCCCCTCAAGTCAAATGCAAATACTACATAATCCAACCTGTAAAGCCCTTAATAGTAACAGATCTTTATCAGACTTTACTTTTGCATTACACACTTTGATCACATTGTAGACAGTGGCTAGTGCACTATGCACCCCCTTTTATTTGCAATGCAGGCCCTTCATCCACAACAAGAGCAGAGTATACAAAAGGCTCACACTGACCCTACAGCGCACTTGACTGGTAGACCTGGGGCCTGCAGGGCAGATATGAAGGTGGGTGCAAACTGGACACACTTCCTCCTAGATCACACTTCTGTCTAGATACTGTTAGTGGCTAATTATGTGGCAACCAATGGCTGCCTTCCTCTGACTGATAGCTTGATTGCTTTCAATGTAATAGTGGCTACCTTTTGGTTTCTGGTGGCTGGGTAATATTTACTAGTTAGATGATGGCTTCTTGGTGGCAAATAGTTGCTGCTGTTTGGGCTAGCTGGTAATGTTGGTGAGTGCCATAGGGTACCAACGTTGACAAGCAGGTGAGTGGGTGTCTTATGAGGCTATTTTAGGCTAGTCTACAAGGAAATACATCTATGAAGGGTCAGGGTGCCAAGTGTTAGTTTGTGTTAGTTGGATGACTACCTGGGCTATTGATGGAGCATGGTGGATGGTTTCTTCAGGAGCTGGCTTGCTTGGGGTCAGATGGACAGATAGTAGGCTAGTTGATGGTAGTCTGAAGTACAGATTACTGATAACCAAAGGAAGGGATTGGAGGGATGCAGATTGTTCAGAGATGTGCCTGACATGATGGGGGTAACACAGTGTGACTGGTACTTGGCAGCCCAAGGTCCTGTATGATAAAGGGCATCTAATGGTACCAAATACCAGACTCTCTGACATTTCAGTCATTTGTCAGTGGGTTTTTCAGACACTAAAACATCCTCTTCCCCATTTACATCAGACCCTTCAGCAAGACCCCACTGGATAGCCAGGGTGCTGTGTAACTACAAATAACCCTGTATAAAGTATCATGTCATATATACAGTACTGCACTATGCCTTTACATTAGTACATACGGTCTCCCAGAACGGCTGAAAAGCTACCTGTTTTCATGCAGCGAGTAGATGGAATCCTGGGGTCACATGGTGAAAAATAATAATACAAATCAAGCTGTAATTATTGATTAGGGATAGGTTTTAATTAATGATATACCTAGATCCTGACATGTATATGCTTAAATATTTATTAATCTATTGACAGTCAGGGATGAGCAATACAGCACGTATGGACTACAAATCCTATCATTCTCACTCATTTTAACGAGTTAGCAGTTGTTTCGAAACATAAGCATGCATGCTGTAACAAACTGGGCTCACATAGCACACACCTATGTCCAATATCCCCTGGCTGATCACCATGGGAGTTGCATTCTGACAAGACGTAACAGATCAAACCCGTTTACCGTCCATTAATAATAATAATAATAATAATAATAGATGTCTGGATCTCCAGCGGCTTTGGATCCAGTTAAATATTTGTAAAACGTAACTTGACCCATAGTGATGGCTAAGCACTGACACTCCCATTACACCCAGCCTGTCCTCTTGGGAGCTGTGGTCCTCGACTGATGAAGTGGCAGAGGTTAGCAATGACTGCATTAGGCACTCATTACACTCATTAAACACAGCCAGTCTCATCTCTACAACTGCTTCCATCAGGCATGAAATCTCATTACACTCATTACAAAGTCAAATGGTAGAATTGGAATCCATTAGAAGACATGGAGGTGTTTCCTGTCTGTCTGTAGACTGACTCTAGAATGCCACACATCACTGACAGAGAAAGGGTTACCCTGATACACCTATGGCAGCTTATTAACCTGCCATGCATTAAATTACCTGTCTCCAATTGCCAGTGAATTTAACTCTTGGAGTGCCGGAAGACAGCCAAAGAATGCAATACATTTTCCATGCTATTCAGAGGGTTAAACACACAGTCCATAGAGAATGTCTTTTAAAAAAATAAAATAAATAAACAAACAAAAAGGGAGCTTATTTTGCTGTCTAATAATAATAATGATTAATAATAATAGCATTAATAATGATGAGAACAGTCCAAGGCGAGAGGCCAGCCTGTCTCTGAGCTGTGCATGATGGTCTGACCGGTTTATCAGCATAGTGGCATCTGTGCAAGCTTCCCACTACAGACTTGTGCCAGTTGGTATGTGGTCGTGGGCACTGTGTAACTGGCTTGGGTCTGCACTACACGATTCAATTATCTCTAATCACACTGCCCCTTTTTTTTGCCAACTGCAAAATATGCCAGTATGAGACATGTCAGCAGATCTCTTGCAATCGTTACAGCTGGCATCTCATGGTAATGACCAATGGAGTACTGTTATAGTGCAATAATCAGCTTAATACAATTTATAATAAAATAACATCCCTTATTTATATTTATATAAATACTGGCAATTCAGAGAAAAATATTTGAGTTTCCAGCAACATCTCGTCTACTAATTCCCTAAATATACCTATCCATCATGGAAAATAGGGTGCCAGAAATTATATTAAGAAAGAAATCTGTGGTGCAGGCAGAATAAAAAAAAACCCACAAGTATTGCTGTATTAATAAATAATTCTTTATTTCAGATTTGAGTTTAAACCTTAAACAAATAAAAAAAAAATGTGCAGTAAAAAAAATCCTACTATTAACATAATTATAATATTTAAAAATATGTTTATATATAAATTTCAGAATTAAATATTTACATATATATAGATATATATGTGTGTGTGTGTGTGTGTGTGTGTAAAAGTATATTCACTTATATATCTGGAATCTCAGTTGTATAACACACTATCTATGGTTTGCTGGTACATTTCTCCTATGTCCATTGGCTACTGTTGGCTCTTCTATTCAGAGCACTGCAGAAACATTGTACAGTAAAGTGACAGCTAATATAACCCAAACCAGTCACTTGTGTTGATCTGATTATAAATCTATATATATTATGCCACCGAACCCAGCTTACAAAGATGCTCCAATTTACTGTGAATTCCCTGCCATCCGATTCCCATGAATTGTAATCTTCCAATAGTGGGATTAACGCCCTATAATATATCGGGTGTGAAACATTCTAAATCCATGAACTCATCCCATTTTCATTAATGTATCTTTCTGTAGCAACGAGCACCAGCTGGCAAGTTGAATAAACACTAGTTGAATATTCCCCCTGATTGAAAAAAAAAAAAAAAAAAAAAGCCCCACACCAGCTCCTGGGTAAATCTCCTTGTTTTCCAAGTGCATTTTGAGGTCTGTGGATAAGGTTTCTAAATAATTCCTACAAATAAATTGCAATGTGAATATCTGGAATCATAGGGGGGAAACGATTCCCACGATGGGATGAGAGGGCTGGCCAACAGGTGTTCAGATTTGGCTGAGGGACACTGTCTTATAGGGCAACTCAGGGAGGGAGAGGGCTTTTTTCTGCTGGCAGAGACTTTACATGGCGTGGAAGGCTCACACAATTGAAATGATATCTTTATAGCTAGCTTCATGTCCTGGGCTATAACATATCAATCCATGTCTTGCTTCTCTAGAAAGCACCTGGTATTTCAAACTTGTTCTTTTTGTGTTTCTAGGTCCTGGGCAGCAGCTGCATAAAAGCAAGCAAAAGAGAGAGAGGGGCCCTTACAATGTGTCCAAGACTTGTTGGCATGGGTTTCTTGTCTTTAATGTACCATTAACCATTGTCTTTACACAATATAGGAACTGTAAAGCATGGCATGTGCTAAAGTAAAACACATTTTCAATGATACACTTAGACCAGAAGCTGGGTTGCAAGTAAATAAACAGAGCCCAAAATAAAGCTCCTGTGTTGTCTGGCTTTGCTAAGCTTACTGGCAATTAAACTTCAGACATTTCTGCCCCTGATCTGCCAATTAAATTTTATGTCTCTTAATTTTTCACATAGAAAAAAAAAAAGAAGTCTTAGTTCTTTGCCCTTATACACATTGATTTTCCTGCTATCACCTGGCGCTCAGACCTTGGTTTCATTTATCAAGAAGAGAAATGTCAGCGTTACATAATGTGACTCTGTTACCATAAGGCTCTCTCCATCTTGCTCCATTGTTTTGCCTCGTTAACAACTCATTACCAGGATTTAACAAATCAACCATTGCATATGTTTTGTGTCTCCATATTTTGATCCCTACGATTAAGCAGATGTTACGATTGAAAATTGAAAAGTCCAAGGCTGCTCTAGACTTAGAGAAAGGAGGGGGAACGAGAGAGACACAGACTCAACAACAAGCCCACAATGAAATTCACAAGATCTTCAGAAAAAAACATTTACCACCAATAAACAGACTCCAACCTGCTCCATTTCAACCATTGTGTCGTTTTTGAATAATTAAGTTTAATAGGGATAGGTTGGTAGACTTTGAATGTCAAGACCACAGGTGCAGGGTGACATGATGAATGATTTCGTTGATTTTTGCCAAACTCAAGGGTACTTCTCTTGGACTTTCAAGCAGATAGAAAATATTGTCATTTCTTTAATTCACAGCATTACTTTCAGGCAGAACAAAGCCGGCTGATGAAAAGCGTATGCGGTAATGAAACATGCTATGTGCTGCCTATTGGCTGCCCAAAGAAAGACCAACTCAATGCACCAAGCGCGCTGCGTTGATGCGCAAGTGCTCTCTCCAAACCACACAAAAGTCCCTTTCTAGCCTTTTAAAGCTCCATTTTTTATCTTTTCAAACCCACACAGCTTTATTCAGCAAGCGTACGGTGCTCCAGCAGCTTTCATTTGCATTGCTAAAGGCAACAGACCTGCTCCACGCCCGGGAAAAAACTTTCCAAACTTTGGAGAAGTTTTGGCACTTTCCTTGGCACAGGAGTGTCCCAGTGGAAGCGCACGCGTAAGGCACTTTCCTAGGAGCTCATACAACACCTCTGATCATCTGAGAGTCTTGACAGGAGACCCTTGGTGTGGCCCTGACCCTCCTGCGGCGTTTGATCCCGCCACAAGTGAACTATTCTTCAAAGTGCTTTGAGACAAGTGGAATAAAGACTATTGTGCGGATTACGCATGGAAAACCTTCCTGCAGCACAGGAAATGCATCTAGTGCGCTCAGACTATTGTCAAAAGCAAAATCACTGATCGTATGTAAGCAATATGGCTACCTCTGGCACTCCAGCTGTTGTGGACTATATTTCCCATGATGCCACTTCAGCTGTTGTGGACCACGTTTCCCATGACGCTCAGCCAGCCAAAGACTGACTGAACATAATGGGAAACATAGTCTACAGGATCTAGAATGCCAAAGGTAAGCCACTTCTGCTCTGTGTGAATGCCCTTACATGTCAGCTCCCACCACCTGCCCAATCCCTTTTCCATTTACCCCTTACATCTAATACTCTATCAACCTCTTAACACCTAGGGCGACTCCTATGTTTCATAATGATCTATGATAGAAGGTATGGCTATTCTTAAATGATGTAATGTACTGTAATAATAAAATAAATACAGGACAGACACAGTGTGTGGCTATGTAACAAAGATCTCCTGTAGGAAGGAACCAGGGAGCCACCTTCAGAATGAACAGAGCTCCAGAGCTATTGTTGGAATGCGAAAGGCTACTCAGCACCACCTGCTCTACACAACCTGTTGCCTTAGACAATTCCCATGATCATCATTACCCAGCATACATTAGGCACCTTGCTGAAGTCTAAATCTGCTCCTTTAAAGGGACAGAAGTGTTCTATACAGTGCTGCTTAGCTCTCAAGCCTCCTAAGGGCACACAGGGGAGGATTCGAATCCATCAGCATTCATTAGTGACCAATTCAGCTCCTGGTGCCTTCTTGAAGCAATTACAGGGAGAGGTAATTATTTAATTAGAAATAATTATATATTAATATATTAGCTTGACCGAAACCGATAGCAATGCTGTTTATTTATTATGAACACCTCTTAATATGCACAACGCCTTGGTTTACTACCTTCATCAGCTGTTCCAATACAAACATGATTAGAGTGGGGTGGGGGAGCACGTCTAAGAGTTAAGAATTACAGTAATCTGAATTACATCTTAAAAAAAGCTTTATTTCATGATCTATTACATACTGCAATAGTGTGTCCAAAGTAAACAGTAATGAGATGCAAAGCATACCTCCATGATACACAATGTAAGCTAGCACACATATGGTGAAAGCAGAATTGACAGTAATATCACCAATCAGTACACTGTGTATCCTAAAACGTCATGGGTACTATTTTGATGCCTGTATATTACATAATACAGCATGTGTGCGCTCTGAATGCTGACATACACCCCAGGTATTTCCTATAATCATTCTGTATGTGATCATCATCAATGTAACAATGCACCTAAAGACACATGCTATAGGGGAAACCTAAGACAACGAAATGAGAGTAAAAAGTTTTGGAAATGGGTACATTTTGCAGGTGTAAAGGGCTCTTAACAGGCATGCAGAGTGTGTGCCCCCCAATGGAGATCCTATGACAGGGACAGCTGGCTTGGTTTTCACTGTGAAAGCCCCCCTTGGTGGACCAAACACAACGACACTGACCTTTCTGCTGGGGAATGAGAGATGTGCATTTGGCTGAATTAGCCACAAAGACGTCTTGCTATGACTTTTGTTCTCTACCAAAGCAAAGAAATATTGCGTTTAATATGAGACGCATTGTCCACAGCTTTTCAGTGCCTTTTGAAGAAATATTAGAGTGCTGATTTACAGCTTTATTTTCAAGTTGCGGCACAATGGGAGGTTTGTGTATAAAAAAAAAAAAAGAAAAAGAAACCCCAAACAGTTCTGGGGCAAAGTACTAAAAGTGGAGCAATCCGCAGGAACGTCCCATTGCTTTCCATGGTGACTGACCCAGGTTTCGAATTTTGAAGTAGAAATTTATTGGTCCATAGTTCCAAACAAACCTGGTTTCCAGTCCTGACTCTTGGCATTAACTAAATACCTCTGGGTATTTTGGAATTAAGGCTAGATAGATAGATCACCTGTAGATATGCAGCCTTCTCCAAGGTCAAGGAGGAGATTTGCTAAATAACTGTGGACAATGGATTTCTGTTAACTTTCCAGCTGTTTGGTGGCGAACCAGAAAAGGCATTTCCTATTGAACAGATCTGTAGACATTTGCTCCACTTCAGTGACCAGACATTAGTAAATAAAGCAATTCCCATCTTTACGCAATCTTTACTGACGATTACAATGGAGCTTACTAAACTGCTGCCACAACTTACACTTGTAGTTAATAAACTGCTTTTCAAAACACATTATTTTAAAATACATGTTTTTTTTTTCCTTCCCAAAAAACACCTCCTTTAATATGTATAGATTCTACTGCCATTTTGTCTCTTTTGAATAAGATTTGAAACAAAACAAAGACACAAAGGATAGGATCTTAAAGGAAGCTCATTTCAGCATATTTAATCCATTTTAAAATAATCCATCAAACGGATTTAGAAAATAAGAGGACAATGCATATCGAGTTTAATTTCTTTTAGGAATTTTTTTTTTTTAAAGGGATCTGTTATTTACATAGCAAAAAAATGCTCAAGACAAATGTGATAAATTACAGATATGCAAATTGCTTTGAAACGTGTCTAGCTGGAGTTGAATAAGTCCATGCAAGGAAGTCTGTGCGCACTCAGAATCCCAGAGAGCTGATCAAAGAATCCATTCTCTTTCATGCCTAGAATTCTCCTCCAAACTATCTGCATACAATATGTTTCCATCATGCACTTAATACGCTGGGACATACAACTCATTACAATCTAGCTAGTTTCTCGACCCTTTTTGTTCTGGAGCATAAAGTAAGATGGGAAAAAAAAAAAAAAAAAGATTAAGAAAGATCTCTGCCAGCTTTCTGAAATGCTAAAAGATGCGTCATTTTTCACTAGTTTTATTCTTGATATCCTCAAAAGCCAAACTATAAAACCCTACTCAGCTCCTTCTAGCATTAATTACTCTGCTGTCCAGTCAATGTCTTTTTTTTTTTCTTCTCCACTATTATATCCATTTCTCAGCAGGGATTTTTGTCCAATTTAATCCCAGCTGCAAGTGAAGCTATGGCCAAATTTTCTCCCTTTTGGAAAAATGATTAGAAGCTACATATTATAAAGTCAGTACAAACAAATACACCCAGAGTGAGATCGCTGGTAGAACAACTCATTTTAAAATCCAAAATACCCATTCCCATTGTATAATGTTTTAATTGCTTTTTTTTTTTTAAATCTATATTTTAAATGTTTTGGTTTTGCCATAAATTTAAAGTTGCATAATGTATTAGACCAAGACACATAATTATCTATTAAGTTCGTTTCACAAACATTTATTTGTTGATAAAAAAAAAAAAAAGTAAATAAAATAAAAATAGCTGTGTCCAAAAAAATGTAAATAAAATAAAAATAGCTGTGTCCAAAAAAATGTAAAACTTGCTGGGTTTAACCAATAAAATGAACAAGGTGAAGGACCCTAATAATACCTCTGTACATATAGGTGCACAGTACATATGGAATATTTCTTGCAGGTTTTAGGTAACTATGTTCATGGCTAGATGCCAGATCTCTGAGAAATTCCAGTTTTGACTCCTATTAACCCTCTATGGTAAAACTCTGCTGGAATCCAGCTCACCAGCCATTGCCATTAATCTACTTACTAATTAAGCCAATTCATTCCTAAAGGGGGAAAAATTCCTTTCTTTGGAAGGAAATTTGAAAGAAGCGCCAAACTGTGTAACTGTAATTGAGCCAGAGACTAGCAGAACAACTTGTTGATATATGGCTGGAGTTTAACAAAGTTTACCAAGTTTCTAGGGTAACACTCCACTGGTGACTGGGGCACGACACTGTTTGCATAGAGTTGCTTGTTAATGATTAGGGAACACTGTGAAATAGTACTTGGCTATAATTTATATACCCTATGGCTGTGCAGTGTTGACTTGACTATTAATTTTACATCTATAGCCCTATAATATAGATATATACAGACATGCAGGCAACACTTTTCTGTAGTTTAGCAATCAAAATTAAAATATGCAGAAAATAGTTACTTGGATTGTAACATATTTATCATTGATAGTTTTATGTGAGTTACCATGGCAGGGCTATTCCAGTATTGTATGGCATCAGTAAGAAAAAAAGTGAGCTGGGTCAGCTATTGTTCAAAACTCCTGCTCAAGCTTTGGGGTTTATCAAAGAAAGAGTAGGGGCTAGTATTTGTCTCCAGCACCTTTTTCCACCCAGCGTCTCTGGACATGGAGTATAACTAGTTTTGGGGTTGGGAGCTAATTCCAAACATTGATGAGTGCCGGTAGTGGCGGTATGGAATTTCCTGTGCCCACTTGACCAGATCTTGGCACCCAATCATTTGGTTTATTCTTAAGTGTAAATAAATACAAGTTTGTCAGTGAAGTCCGAGAGAGGGTGTGGAGTCTTGAATCTTCTTGCGGTGGGAAACTCTGTTTAAAAATAGGTTATTATTATTATAACAGTATCCACCTTATTGTTTATTGTAGACCCCAATGACCTGGTTAACTCATGCATCTGCCTGACATTTCTGGCCAGGATTCCATGCACAGACTGGCCTACACTCAGTGGCCACTTTAATAAGCACACCTATATAGCAGCAGGTATAATGCCCTTGTGTCTGCACAGCTGACTGAATTCTTCACCTAATGAGTTTATCAAGGTTCTGTAAAAAAATCTTTGGGGATTTTGGTTCCTGCAAATGTTTAGGTCGCACTTCTATGCTGCACACCCATTGTTCATTCCTCAGGCATAAGTTGCTCTATTGAATTAGGATCTGGAGTCTGTGCAGATCACTGTAGTAAACTGAAGTCATGAGATGATGAGTTCTTTGTGACCTGGCACAGTATCCAGAGGAGAGCATCCATTTTGAAATAGTTAGATTGTGGCCATAAAAGGATGCATATGGCCAGATACAATGTTTAGGTACATGGTGGCATTCAAATGTTCGTAAATTGGTGTTAAGGGGACTAATGTGTGCCAAAAACATTCCCTAAACCATTCCACCTAAGTTACTACCCATGTGCCATTGACTCAAGGCAGCATGGATCAGTGTTGTTCATGCTAATTTCTAAGAAGACATTGAGATTCATTAGACCAGACTTCATGTTTACAATCTGGTGGGGTCTTCTTCTGCTGCAGTTTAGCTGTTTCATGCCCGTTTGATAGCTTGGCTGAGTTTAATCATTCAGCACTTACCTCTTTCATTTACATGGATTTCTTGCCTACAGAAATGCTAATCGTTGGATATTTTTGTTTTAGTACATCCTTTTCTGTAGATTCTGGAACCAACATGTCTGTCACCAAAAATCATTCTATGGACAAGGTCAGTTAGGACCTACGTCCCCCCATTCTAACACTTGGTCAATAAATACCTTCTTGACTCTGTGGACAATCATTTTTTCCTGGTTTGTTATATAGCTTCATTTCAAAAAATTCTTGAATTCAACCATTCTCTTTCAAGGTATTGTTTGAAATTGGCAAAAAACCCTAATTTTGCACTGTATTACAGAATAACATTTTCAGACAATGGGATGGAATTTAAACGTATGAGTCGGACAGATGGGGGTACGACCCTGTAAAAGACAATGGCAGCAGAGTGGCTCAGACCAGAGGCACTTCAGCAGAAACACAAACAAACGAGCACAAAGCAGCTCAAGCAATGGTAAGAAAGAATCAAAAATATTTACTGAAAGATGGACAAAGGAAAAGTTGAGTTTCACAATGCACAGCTAGAGACCACCCATCAGAGCGGTAGGTCACCTGACGCGTTATGTGCCAATCCAGCACTTATTCGTAGGTCTGGCCTAACATTAAACAAATATTTTCAACGTTTAAGATGATAGTTTTCTTCCAATCCCCTTTTGTCATTTTAAAAGTTTAATCTGTGTAGAGATCCTCAGAAAGGTCTTGATATTGACCTTGAATCTACTTGTCAATAGTAACAATATGGCCTCAAATGTTCTTTTTGTTCCCATCAGAGAAAACAATCCCAATTTAGAAAGGATTTCTTCACAGCTGAAGTTGTCCCATGAGGAAAAAACAGGTGTCTGGCTTATATACCAAACCATTTCATATTTTATTCTAGCTCCTAGATTATATTAGATTTTCAAGTGTTTTGGTTCTACCATGATTAGATGAAAGCATGCCTGTAGATATTAAAAGAAACACATTTTGGAGATATACAAATCACATTAAATATTTTGACTGAAACATAATAATGTAGGTTGAAAATAGGCTTACACACATCAAATTCCACTTATTACCAGCGGCTGATATTGAGTCAGTATTTAGTCATTTGGTTTTTCCAATATTTACATTTTAGGGTTCAGCTAAATATGCGCCAATAAACTGGTCCCAACTTTGTTCAAATCAGCCAAAATGCACCAAAACTAAGTGGTAACCTCGGTCCTCCCCATAGATTTCTATGGGAAGACTCCGGCTTTCGGGGAGGACTTTGGCTATTACAAAATTAGTCGAAGTCAATGGGAAGACTTTGGCTACAGCTCACGAAATCGCCAGAAGTGTAATACAATTAAAATCTGTTAAAAATAAATTAATAAAATGATACATTCAGTACATAAAAATAAAGTAATCATTAAACAATGTACAATAATGTATTAAAATGTAAACATGCTTATAATAATGTAAGTATACTATTATAATATACAACATTAATATATTATAATTGTATATAAATATTTTTGTGGCTAAAATATTTTTACTCTAATTCTTCTACAGTTTTCTATTCAATTTTCCAACTAAAACTGGTGAATTAAAATGGATGATTTAATCCTTTGTTAACGAATTTAGAGAGTGTTTGGGGATGATCAGAGCATATTGAGTAGCTGAAAAGCTATGGTTTTCATTGTGAAAATGTCCCGATCCGAATGCCTCGATGTTGCATTTTTTTGAATGGCCCAGACGACCAATTTGCACTTGAATTCATAGATACTGAGTAGCCAAATTTCAGAGATTTGTGAAATTGGACTGAAGTAACCAACCTAAATCCAACTCGGGCCTAATCGGTATATATTAAGTTAACCCATCTCTTATTTCCATTCTTTTCTCTTACTTTCATTCACTGCTGCTTGGTCCCTTTGCTGATTACATTTATCCGTCCTCTGGTCTCAGTTCAAGCTCTCACCATCCCATGCAGATATTCACTTACATTATGGATGACCAACGATGCTCTATCAGACTTAGGTCTAGTTTCCAGAAAGGAAAGGTATATTCACATTGTTTGAACTGCCCAACCAATCTATGGTATAGTGTACAATATACAGTCATTAATTCAATTAACGATTACAATTACAGTTCTTTCAGCACTGTAGCCTTCCTTTTGGATCGCTAAGAGTAACTAGGCCAACTGAGCTTATTTCAGTTTTTACTTTTTGAGTACATCACTTTCTTTTAGACTGTAAGCCCATATAAACAAGGACATTTCATCTTTTGCCTCAGGTTTTCCATGATACGCATCTTGCTATTTCTATGTATTGTCTGCCCATTATACAGTGCTATGCAATATGATGACATTCATTAAAAGCCTCAGATGGTCAAAGCACCATGTTTGGTACCTGTTTAAGGTGAAATTACTGGCAGGGTTTTAGGTTCAATACTTGGCAGGGTCACCTGAGTCTTCCATACTTCTGAGGTTGATAAATTAATAACCAGTATATTAGACAAAAGTTTCACCTATGTACACATATATTCAGTTCATTGTGACAGTGTGTGTTGAAGCACCTGCGTCTATACAATAACTATATAGATAAGAGAGTGCACAGAAAGGGCATGTCATGCACATCAGCTATTTAGTATTCCATTATCTAGAGGGGACTTGTCTTGGCCAAACTCCCTGGAAAAGACTCACAATATCAGAAACAATGTCAATGGAGCATAGTATTGAAATGACCAGGGCCCATGATCCAGTCCAATCCACAGATGTATACTGATTAAGGGAGCTATTCATTAAAAGTGAAAAAAAAAAAATATTAAAAAAATAAAAGTGAGGTACAAGTGAATTGGGGTGAGAAGAACATTTCTTCTCACAGACTCAACTATACATTGTGCAGGGCTGAACCTGATGTGTTTTGCCCTCCATGATAAATAGTTAACTCTTTAAATATTGAAGAAATGTAAACTCACATGACCCTCACTTTTAGAAAACACCTCTCAATCTAATAATAATAATAATAATAATAATAATAATACCAACGTGTTTAACTAAGATAGGTACATTCAGATACTCTCTGGTTTTCAAGTATATCCTCTATAGGTGGTAACATGTTCCTGTGGAGGCTTCTTCAGACAATGATCATACATGCACACTTCTATTTGCTTTATTGATTCCTAAGAAAGTATAAAAAAGCCTTCAGTGTGGCTAATTCATGCACAACACTAAAAGCCTAGAACCAGAATGTAAGGGTTATATTTAAGATATGTACTGTCTGCAGGTAAGAAGCATATATTAGGTCAAGTCATATATTACACAGAAAAACCAGAAAAATAAAAAAACAAAATGCTTTTATTCTAAATTTACCCAAAACATTTGCACAAAAATGTCAATTTTATATCACAAGAATAAACTAGTCAGTTTCACTATTTCTTTTGTTGCACATTTTTGCAGGTTGAAAACATTGCTGTTTACTAAAAATGAGGTGTGATTAATTGAAGCTTTCATCTCACCGAACTAACTACAGATTATACAGAACTAAAGCTGGAGAAACTCACTTGGTTTGTCCCTGTACAATGCACAGCTAACTCATATCGCCAGTGAATAACTTCCATAGTCTCAGAGGCAAGATAACTAGACATTCCCCCCTTCATTGGGTATATTTGGGTAAGAGGCTTGTGGTGGAGGGGGGAACGCAGGAATCTCTTCCAAATCTCCTTCAGCAGCATCAGATACCATCTGCAGTTCTAAAATAAATCAAGAAATATGTAAATAAATGATTACAAACATGTAGCTACACCCTTCAGCATTGAGAACAAGCCTTCCCTTGACATGTTATTTGATTAGTAAAATCCCTGCATGCTCTTTTACTGGCGTGACATGGTCTCTCGGCATGCCATGAATCAGTAAACGGATTACCGTTTAACACTCTGTCCAAATATAAAAGCTGGATCAATGTTCATTCCCTAACAAGAGCTAATCCTTAATAACACTATCATTATTGTCAGCAGGTCAAGGAGCTGTGTGCAAAGCAGTGGCATTTCAACATTTCAAGGTACAGAACTGCAGAGTATGAGGCATTGCTAGAACTGCTCATAACAAGACAAGACTTATTGGACACAAGCATTGAAAGTTTATGAATCCCTCTAAGAAATGATATACCAGTAGCAAAATGCAAGTAATCTTGGATTTCATATTCAAATGGTTTTTTTTCCAATGCTAATAAGGTGCAGCAGGAGTAGAAAACTTTAATAAACACTGTAAATAAATATAAGAGCGCTACAATCAATAAAGTGGTTCACATTTCAGTAAAGTTTGTGCTTAACAAACATATAACTATTATATACATGTGGCCCTGCCAGTCATTAGTAATATTTACATGGCCCCAAAGAGAAAAATGGAACATTTTCAATCTAATGAGTACAACATCCAAATCAGTGACATTTCATAACATTTTTGTATATTTTCATCATTTTCCCACATAACATAAACCATCATTTCTATATAATGTAATACTTTATTAATTATTCCCCTTTTCCTGCAACAAGTGCTGGAATTTTGGGCAGATTCTATGATACAAAGGATGCAATGTATTAGGTGATAGATAATTTATGATATTTGTTCATTGAACTCAATTTATTTCCTGAATACTGCTTCCTCTAACATTCCCCACTGGATGCAGACAGATCAGCCTGGAGAAGCAGACAGTTATTTTGTTGTTGAGTGCTTGCTTATTGCTCAGTTCTATATCTGTTCCCAAGGTCAGAACTCTAAATAACAGTCAATAAGCTGAGAGTAATGTAGGGCTAGGGATTCAGATTGCACCTCATCCTCGATACTTCATTCATTACATGGAGTTAAGTGGTGTACATTAATCAATGTGTGGTCATGGAATAGGTAAGATATTAGAAGAAACTGGGCTAATTGGCATATAAAGTTGGTGGCACTCTCCTGTACTAAGGGAGATCGCTCAGCCTTCACTTCAGGATTCTCAGTGGTAAGCCTAGAGCAGTGATGGTGAACATATTAGAACTTGAGTTTCCAATCTTCTGCAAGAAGCGAGGATGAAGCTCTCAAAGTGTTCTCATTTCAGCATTTCCACACCTGTTATTCTCAGCCTCCCTGCTCATTCTTGCTCTCATTACTGTCCGATAATTTCTCTTTCACTAATGAGTTCACGTAAAATCTGTTCACTAAGGTACCTTATATCCACTAATATCAGTCTTAGATAATAACATTTACTGGGTCCGATGGGGATACGGTAGGCACATGTTGATTGCCATCTGATCTCTGAGTGACACTTCTGGCACCTGTGCCATAGACTCATCACCACTGAACTGGAGAGTTCCCACTTATTGTCATACAGGCCTTCCATATCAATAAGACAAAAACTGTTTATAAATATAGTAGAAATTAGTTTTATGTTATATGCTTTTGCCAAAGTTACGATATTGATAACCTGACATCGCAACAAACAAAAGCACTTACTAATTGGACATAAAATTATCTGAATTAAACCAGTAGAATGGTATAAATAAGGTTGTAGTCAATGGAGTATATTCGATGCAAGGTCTTGTTACCAGTGGGATAATTCAGGGATCTGTACTGGGACCCATTCTCTTTAATATTTGTATAAGTGATTTTGCAGAAGGTCTTGTTGGAAAAGTATGTCTTTTTGCTGATGATACAAAGATTTGCAGCAGGGTTGATATTCATGGAGGAATAGGCCAAATGGCAAATGATTTAGGTAAATTAGAAAAATGGTCAGAGCAGTGGCAACTGACATTTAATATGGACAAGTGCAAGATTATGCACCTTGGGTGTAAAAAACCGAAAGCAGAATATAGAATATTTGAGTCCTAACCTCAACATCTGAGGAAAGGGATTTAGGAGTAATAATTTCAGAGGATTTAAAGGTAGGTAGGCAATGCAATAGAGCAGCAGGAAATGCTAGCAGAATGCTTGGTTGCATAGGGAGAGGTATTAGCAGAATGCTTGGTTGCATATGAAGAGGTATTAGCAGAATGCTTTGTTACATAGGGAGAGGTATTAGCAGTCGAAAGAGGGAAGTGCTCATGCCACTGTACAGAGCACTGGTGAGACCTCACTTGGCGTATTGTACGCAGTACTGGAGACCATATTGCCAGAAGGATAAAACCTAGGAAAAAACTTACCAGGAAAGGTTAAAGCATCTTAAAATGTATAGCTTGGAGGAAAGACGTAACAGAGGGGATATGATAGAAACATTTAAATACATAAAGGAAATCAACACAGTAAAAGGAAGAGAGTATATTTAAAAGAAGAAAACCTATCACAACTAGAGGACAGTAGTTGTGGTAGAGGGCAAAGATTTAAAAGTAATATCAGGAAGTATTACTTTACTGAGAGGGTAGTGGATGTATGGAATAGCCTTCCAGCGGAAGTGGTAGAGATAAGCACAGTGAAGGAGTTTAAGCATGCATGGTATAGGCACAAGTCTATCTTAGATATAAGATAGGGAACTGGAACTGATAAAAGTATTTAGAAAATTGGGCAGACTAGATGGAATGGTTATTATCTGCGGACACGTTCTATGTATCTACTTGCTGATTCTCATCTGATCATGACTTCAGATTTCCCCTAATTGTACCTCAAACAGAGGCTGGGGCCATAGCTTCTCATAGTCTGTTTGCATTGTTCATTTCCCATTTTATAGTCCATAAAGGGTTTGGGTGTATATACATAAATAGTATATGTGAAGAAAATAACATAACAAATAAGAAAAAAACTCCCAAATGTCTTCTATATACAAAAACTACCGAGAACATGCAAATAAAATTTATATCAGTATTAATAAACACATTTTAAATAAAAATATACATTGTTGCTTGAATTTTTGAAAAATCTATCACAGTTTAATCCACTATTTTAGCTTCCTTGGCTGTTTTTTTCTTCTTCATTATTCTATACAGATTGTTATACTATCTAAACTAAGCAAAGACATGAGAACTGACCATTATTTAACATCAATCCAGAGGAGTCAGAGCAATTCGTACAAATGGTCAGTAACCAGGCGTAAAAACCTTTGATGAATTCTGTCCGAGATTGCTCTATTGACTTATCATTGATAGACAATACATTGATGTCTAGACATGTTTTCACTGTGATTACCAGAAGCAGTCTGATAATGGGCAAAATGATCATATACATAATTTTGCACATCAAAATTACTTGTCAGTTTATTTTTATGTGTGTATGTATTTGTATATGTATCTGTTTTCCCCCCTTGTTTAGTACATAGAAACATAGAATGTGTTGGCAGATAAGAACCATTCAGTCCATCTAGTCTGCCCAATATTCTAAATACTTTTATTAGTCCCCAGTTCCCTATCGGATATCTAGGATAGCCTTGTGCCTATCCCACGCATGATTAAACTCCTTCACAGTGCTTACCTCTACCACCTCCGCTGGAAGGCTATTCCATACATCCACTACCCTCTCAGTAAAGTAATACTTCCTGATATTACTTTTAAAACGTTGCCCCTCTAATTTTAGACTATGTCCTCTAGTTGTGGTAGCTTTTCTTCTTTTAAATATACTCTCTTCCTTTACTGTGTTGATTCCCTTTATGTATTTAAATGTTTCTATCATATCCCCCCCCCCCCCGTTACATCTTTCCTCCAGAGTATTCCTCCAGTGCTGTGACAGAATATTAATTGTACAAAAAAAAAAATACACCATTTCTTATGTATATAGCTGCTAACGTACTCTTGTATTATATTCCATTAATGATCATAAAATAAATCAGTGATTATCCTGGAATACATGTCCATGTATATCAGTATGTAAATATTTACGGGCTTTAATAAATACATTTTGATATGTCAATCTTCTGTTTAATGTTTTAAGCTTTAGAATTATATGTTTTGTCCTTTAAAAATGCATGCAAGTAGAATAGACAATGACTTCATATTGAATAAACAACAGAATTACTATTTATAACATTAATCCATAACATACCATATTTCCGATTGAAAAGGCAAATTCAGTATGTTAAAAGAATAGATAATATTTTTTTTTGAATAATTGTTTAATAAATAGATATAAATATATAATTTCCACAGGAGAATTTTCAAAAATAAACCAGTAAAAAGATGACTGGAAGTAACCTAATTGTTTACATAGATAACAATGTCACTGGAGCATATGCCGTAATATTATTAAATATGTGAACAAATATTCTCTGAAGACTAATGAAATTTCACAGGTAATGCAATTTAGAAACAAACACTTCCATGTTTTCTTTTCTCACAATGCGAATTTTTGTAAACTAATATAAATTGCAATTCAAAAGCACTGATCTTCTCATCCCCAATCATTTTTTATACTGATCAAATGAATGCAGATACTCCCTTTTGGGAGGGGCAACATGACATTTCGTTTGGCACTTCTAAACAGGTCAGAGACCTTTCACAGACCCTAAGGCAGTGGGAGGGAGCTCTTTGCTAAACCGTGTAACCAAATCAAACCAATGGTTACCCCTTTTCAATACCAGTGGAATGGTCTGCACAATGCCATTCACATAGCAGTACAGGGATAGAAAGAATGGTCACTCGATAGAAATATCTTTATTCACTTTGTTTGAATCTCCAAATGTCTTAAAGTGATCCTCATTCTCCACTCTACAGACTGATCAACAAACAGGGAACATTAAAAAAAAAACAAATATGTTGATTGTGTGTAATTACATGAAAAATGTAGGTAAAGGGACATTGTAAAATGATGCTCATTACATCAGTTCGACGGGGCTTTGTGTGAATCCAAAGGCACAAAGACACAACAAGGTTGCCCTGGAGGTGACCTTATTGCTTTCAAGTTGCTTAAGCACATCAGAATTTCCATTGTTAGGGTTGATTAATTGAAACTGATAAGTTACCATGAATAAAGATTGTTTTTCTGTTTAATGTGGTGGGACTGATTTGGTAAATGTCTTATTCATGTAGCTGTGCAGTGCAGCATATGGGCAAAATGCATTCAGTATCACAAACATACACAATTTATTATGCTCGTATGGTCAAGACCAAAGGGCTTTTCGATTTTAGTGGCGAAGTGTGAATGAAACCCGCATTTAAAGAGTCACTAGTATCATTACATGGAACGACAATGTATTCTTGACGGTGTCTGCACCCTTATGAATGAGGGACAGAGAAGGGGTGGACAAAAAACTTAAAAGTACTTGTCAATGGCTCTAAGCTTGTGTATTTTCAAACTACGAACAAAACTGTTTAATCGAACGGCTTGCTGACCATATAGTGAACAGATTTAGTAGGCTGACGTCATGTTAGGCCAGATTAATGTGAATAGTTTATCTTATAATTTCACTTAGTATTCCACCTCCCCCAGTAAAAAGCATAACGTAGCCAGACTGCGTGATATATGTAATTACAGGATTCACTTGCTCCACTTTTATAAAGCTGTCAGTCTGAAATATTCAAGGCATAGAAGAGCATGGCTTAATCTGATTTTATGACCACTCGTGCTCGATGTTCCCTATAGAAAACAATGCAGTGTGACATAAAATCACATTAATACAGAATTGTGAGATCGCATGAGACCCTTTTTATTAGCTATAATCACTGGGTTTTGTGAAAAGGTTTTGTGGGAGGTAAATTTAAACAGGACAAAGCACGATAGGGATTACTTTTTGTGGTCTTTACTTGTGGTTTGAGTACTAGTGAGTACAAGATGTTACTGTGTCGCTGTGTCATTTGACCATTAAAGTTGCATTAATGCCATAAAAAAAACCTCAAATACATTTTTTTTAATGTTTAGAAGAATATATACCAATATACTCTAACCCTATCTGTTGCCTTCTTTCACTGTTTAAATCTAAAAAAAACCCCAAGTGCCTTCTCTTTTGCTGACCACCATTTTTAGATTGCAGTGACACTCATTCTAACTGTTGCAAGTACATCTGGATACATATATATCACCTTACTATATATATATGTATATATATATATATATATGTATACACACACACACACACACACACACACACACAGTAGTTTAAACTTTTTTTAATCCGATTATCAGTGTCATGATGGCCATTTAATAAAAATCAAGGTAAGTACAAATGTAACTAGGGCTTTATGTGAAACCTGAACTTGACGCCCATCCCCTTTACAAATTAGAATAGTAACATAGAATATTAATTTGGGTTGAAAGTAGACTCTCAATAAAGTGACTGTATCACCCGAACATTGTTTTTACTGTGTATGTAGAGCATAAAAAAATGATTGAAAATGATCTATACATCGTGTTAGCAAAATTGCAAGCAAATGCCTAAATTAGGAGAAAAATGTGTTTTAAATGTGTCTATGGAGTTGTTTATGACATCACATGTGACATTAACTGGTTTTAAATGTGTAATTTGCAAACCGTGCCACAGGTGATGTGCAAATGTTTCTATCATATCCCCTCTGTTACGTCTTTCCTCCAAGCTATACATTTTAAGATGCTTTAACCTTTCCTGTTAAGTTTTATCCTTCTGGAGATACGGTCTCCAGTACTGCGTACAATAATCCAAGTGAGGTCTCACCAGTGCTCTGTACAATGGCATGAGCACTTCCCTCTTTCTACTGCTAATACCTCTCCCTATGCAACCAAGCATTCTGCTAGCATTTCCTGCTGCTCTATTGCATTGCCTACCTACCTTTAAGTCCTCTGAAATTATTACTCCTAAATCCCTTTCCTCAGATGTTGAGGTTAGGACTGTACCAAATATTCTATATTCTGCTTTTGGGTTTTTACGCCCAAGGTGCATAATCTTGCACTTGTCCACATTAAATGTCAGTTGCCACAGCTCTGACCATTCTTCTAGTTTAGCTAAATCATTTGCCATTTTATCACCATGTGGCCCCTTTATTTATCATCATGTGGCCCCTTTATTTATCATCATGTGGCCCCTTTATTTATCATGTGGCCCCTTTATTTATCATCAGGTGGCCCCTCTATTTATCATCAGGTGGCCCCTTTATTTATCATCATGTGGCCCCTTTATTTATCATCATGTGGCCCCTTTATTTATCATCAGGTGGCCCCTCTATTTATCATCAGGTGGCCCCCTATTTATCATCAGGTGGCCCCTTTATTTATCATCATGTGGCCCCTTTATTTATCATCATGTGGCCCCTTTATTTATCATCATGTGGCCCCTCTATTTATCATCATGTGGCCCCTTTATTTATCATCATGTGGCCCCTTTATTTATCATCATGTGGCCCCTTTATTTATCATCCCGCTTCAGGAAAAAACCCCACCCCTGAGCCAGGAAGATATCAAACTAGCATTTTAAAACCTCACAGTCCCGCTATCTGTAGTACATCACCTATGTCCGGAACATAAGGGACATCTATGCAAGTGTCTAGTCTGTTTAATGTAAAATCTAGTTTGTGAACACCTATATCAAACATACTACCTTGGGATCCTGGTAAAGTGACACGAACAATGAAATATATATGTGAGATTTATTTAAATTACTAGGAAAACATCCCAAATTGCCCAGATCTATACAGGAAGGGTACTGGATCTGTCTCTGACAATTAGCTGCCAAACCTCAGTTTTGTTTTACTGTACTGCAAAGTAAGAGTTGGCAAAGCTTTTAACAGTGGCTGGGCTTCACTATCGGCCTTGGCTTTACAAAACGCAGAGTGTTCCACAAATTCATTATGATTCTGCCACATGGTAAGAGATGGGTTTATTCACCAAAGAGTGGTCTGTGGTAAACTGAGAGGAGAACTGCAAAAATCAGGCACTGATAGCTGAGCTGAAAATATAGTCAATCCCCCCCCCCCCCCCCCCCCATTTTACTATCACCAACGTTCAATGTTTAGTGAATAGACCCATTTGGGATATGCCTGTAAAAGGCCAGTCCTAATGATAATATATGTATAATATGAATACTGTGTGTTAACCCCCTGAACCCCATAAGTGTGTAGTACTCTGTTACTTATTCCTATGACCAGGAACAGGTTAATTAATAGGTAAAAAGGCAGGCTAAGCCCTGCACCCCACCACACATTGTCTGCACAATGTTTTAAGAAAGAAAATACAATGTAATCTGCTGTGATAATATGTGTGACTTCTGTGCATCAGATATTGATGTTTGAGCTTTCTCTTGCTGACAAGCAGTTAAAGAATCACTGTTACTTAAAGGTTTTTATCTGTAGGATTCGTGTCTTTCCAGCTCATTAAGGAGGTCCCTAATGAGGAGAAAGTCAACAGCGCCAAATTACAGGACTGTGAGAAAGGTCTGGCTAAGTACATAGATTGAAGTGTGTTAAACAAAGATCCAGTTTAATCATTGCATTTAAGAAAGTTTTTTTTTTTTCTTTAAGATTTATTCTGCAGAGATGATTTCTGCTCATCATATAGCTGTAATATGGACTTATTATAGATGCATTAGCCATAGTGTAGAACATCAAGTACGGCTTTAAGGAGCTGAATGTCTGATCACATGTTTAATAAAGTCATGTACATTACACTAACGTAGGACTGACATTTAAACAAATGTTTTTCCAAATGTGATATAAGAATAACTGGATATCATAGACAGGGGAAAATAAATACATGTAGATGATTCTCTGTAATGTCAAAAGTATAACGAATACATAGTAAAGGATATTTTCACTGAGGATCTATTGCTAATAGATCCAACTTAATCACAAAAATCAGGTCACTACAGCTGGGTTTAGAGATTCTCCAAATTGAGTATCTTTCTTGCTATGGTATTAAGTTAAAGTATTAGTACCCAATTTGTGCTATTTGCGCAGTTCACTGCTCAATGAATAGAATTCACTGTGTTGCACTTTATTAAGCTGACTTCACTCTGATTTACTGCTTTCCAGACCAACAAATTGAATTTCTGGTAGGTGGGAAAATGCCTTTGTGTGCCCCACTAAGCCATATGTGCTCATATGGGTCCGTCCAAATAAGTACAAACGTGCAAATATTAATTATTTTCAATGTACACAAACAAGTTAGCTGCCCTGTAGCATAACAGCTAATTAGTGTGAACAGGCAGAGATTTACTGATCCAGGCATTTATGCCTGTGAATATAAGATAAAAAGAGAAAATAATCTAATCCATGCACCACAGAGAGTAATCACCTCCATGTTCCCTACACAGTACAAAGAAAACTGACCAAAAGAAGTACGGTGAGTGCGCTATACAGAGGTATTGTTTACAATGTAGAAGGGAGAGAAAAGTGCAATGGAAATGATTTGTTGTTTAATGTTTTAGCAATAAATTCAGGAGCAGGAGCTAGATATGTGACTTTCATAGAAGAGTGCATGGTGAGTGCACTATACACAAGGTATTGTTTGCAATTTAAATGGGAGAGAAAAGTATTTCATAAAACAGTGTATGGCGTATTTTCTGAAAGTCACATATGTAATTCCTGCTTTGATTTTGCAGTTATAGTGAACTACAAAACTTCCATTGCATCTATGTGTATCTATTTTATCTAACTGAACTTTTCTCCCACAGTTACATTCGTCCTGTAACTATTTTATTGCGCTCGCTCCATTATATTTTATTTCATAAAATGAACAACTCAGGGAGCAGAAAGTGAACATGTTTGATTATCCTTCTGTTTGTGGTTTTTCTGCAGTCTACCGTTGATGATGTCACACTTGTTTAAAGGCCACAAGCACATTTATGGTTTAGAAAACAGGTCCTCTTAAATTGGGCCGATGGGAAAGTGACAGAATATAAAATATTAATAGGTATGGTGGATGCAGGTGAAAGAAGGAACCTTTAAATCTACGCACTATAATTGCATCTTCTCTGGTCTGTCCGTAGCTTCCATCAATAAAGCCCAGTTTCAAAGTAAATGTTTTTTAAAATATCAGATTATGTGTTGCACCTCACTAAGTGTTTACTGATTAATTTACTTTAATATTTCACTATCAATTTATTCAAGATATTATATCCTTGGCTGGAAAACGCAGAATAGTCAGTGTATATGACAATAGATGTAGATGTCGCTGCTGGGAGATTTGGGATAAAGGAACACTACTGTGCAGCATTATAATACTGTACAGAATAGCGCAGTATTGTGGTTCCGGACTCTGGGGATTACTGAAAGACAAAAGACCATATTTTCATGGAGAACTAGAAGGACATTTGCATAATCTCTAAAACCCCCGATGATGGCGTTATCACAACATTCCAAGCATCTGTATTACACAGTGTTATTGTACAGCTAGAATTGCCAAGCGGAGCAGAACAGAAATAATAATTAATAATAATTGGTGTGTTTCGTGGCGGGCTGGCATTAACCCTCTCACTACCAGATGGACAGGATGCTTTCTTATGCGTTGCTCAGCCTTCTGGCACTGAACTGGTTAAGCGTGGGACTGAGAAGCATTTTCTTTTCAACATCACTTAAATTGTCCTAATACAACAATAGTTCAATAAATATATTATTAGGGAGAAAAAACATATTTCATTAGCATTCAGTTTTTTAACTTTTTTTTTTCCCCAACGATGTACATTATGCTTATTTATTATATACATTTTACAATATATTGTGATACAAGGTGGATTTTCCATGCATTTCTAGTTATGAATTAAGGAATATTATCAGGCATTAGGTCTGCCAGTGCACATCCTATGGAAAAACACAATCACTCGTAACCATAGCATGGCTGAGGGGTGACTATGGAGGTATATAACATGCATCATGTCCACCGACCACACATGCCAGTTGCACTATTTCTCTGTGCCAGCTACTGGTTAACCAACAGAGCAAACACAGCTGGGGCTATGCACTAAAAGGTGAGTTGAGGTGAGCTGATCATTTCATCCAGAGCCAGTGCAAGGATTTTTGCCACCCTAGGCGAACCCTAATTTTGCCGCCCCTTAGCTCCACCCCTTGCCCCTCCTACTTATAACAGACAGACAACAGTACATCAATCATGAAATCATAAACACAATCTCACACATACACACACAAACAGTAACACACACAGACAGTCACATATACACAAGGTTTTTTTTCTTGTTTAAGAAAAAGTACATTTCTTAATGTGTCCCCCTATCTGTCTTCTCTTACTCCTCATGCCTGTCCCTTTCCCTGTTCATGCCTGTCCCTCTCCTCTCCCTGTTCATTCCTGTCCCTCTACTCTCCCTGTTCATTCCTGTCCCTCTACTCTCCCTGTTCATGCCTGTCCCTCTCCTCTCCCTCCTCATGCCTGTCCCTCTCCTCTCCCTCCTCATGCCTGTCCCTCTCCTCTCCCTCCTCATGCCTGTCCCTCTCCTCTCCCTCCTCATGCCTGTCCCTCTCCTCTAGTATGCCTAGAATATTTATTCCTCCCTTCTAGAGAAGCGGGACATGTGCTAGGGTATTGGATGATGTGCTGCGCAGTGCCACAGTTGTCATGTCATTGTTAACTCTGTTTTGTATTTCTGTATGTTACGTTTTCATACACTGATAAGTAAGTTTATCATCTTTATCATATATTACATAATAACAAAGAGTGTTAATTTGCACCATGGTTGGAAACATGAAAGCCCTAACTAGTTCACTTGGGTATTCTGTAACCACAGCAAAGGCTTAATGAGCAACTTTAAAATAAGTCAGATAATATTTACAATGTTCACATCTTCTCATGTGGGAGTGCTGTTTAAAAAAATATATTTAAAAGAAGAAAAACTACCACAACGAGAGAACATAGTCTAAAATTAGAGGGGCAACAATTGAAAAGTAATTTCAAGAAGTATCACTTTACTGAGAGGGTAGTGGATGTATGGAATAACCTTCCAGCGGAAGTGGTAGAGGTAAACACAGTCAAGGATTTTAAGCATGTATGGGATAGGTATAAGACTATCCTAGATATAAGACAGGGAACTGGGGACTAATAATAAAAGTGTTTAGAAAATTGTGCAGACTAGATGGGCCGAATGGTTCTTATCTGCCGACACATTCTATGTTTCTGTTGTTAACATGTAACCAGCAGACTTATGCACACGGGACAAGACAGGTACTAAATGTCATGACTGACTATTGTATCAGGTTCGTATTATTGGTTGGAGATGACACCATCAATGCTGGCTTCATTAACATCTACAACAGTGATACTTTACAGACCCCGGTCCAGTAAAAACAAGATTTTATAAATAAGTTCACAAGATACATTAACGCAGAAGTAAAGCTTTGTATTTTTAATTATTAGCTGAACCCAGCGAGCCATGATCTGTTGGCAGATTGCGTACCTGGCTATTTCTTTACATTGCATTGGCTCAGGCGTCTTTAATCTACAAATAAGATGAGGGTCATGGGGGTGCACATGCGGAACATGTCTGCTAAGCAGTGTGGGCCTGTCTATATCATAAGAAATGTCACATAGCACCATGGCGTTCGTTAAATCTCAGCCATTCCATAAAGAAGCTTCCCTTTTCCATTAATGCATCTTGTAATATTGCTGGTCCAGCTTACCATCATCAGGGGGAAATGTATCTTCTTGTATACACGTGTAGCTTGAGGCAAAGTCCATCATCTGCATTGGAAGCGGAGACTTGGAGATTTGGGGCTGGAAAGAACAACAATGTTATTGTGTACATGTGTGCTATTCAGATTTGTATTTTGTCATACAACACGTGTTATGGTACCATACAAAATACATACCAGAGGTAAGGAAGGAAAATAGAAGTTATTTTTCACAGGAAGGCTTGAGGGAAGTGCTCCTAGTCTTCCATCCGCCTGCATGAAATAAACAACAGATAGAACAGTAGTATATTGGTATTTATCACGGTTTACAATGCTGATATTTAATAGAGAGAGAACTGCAGGGAATTTCAACCTTTAGGCCAATGTAGTCGTGTTGGAAAAAATTCTCCAATGCAGCTTAATGGGGAGATTTTTCCAACTCAGCTACTTTGGCCTTAAGTTTATTCCTGTCTCATGTAATAAGTAAGTAATATTCCTGTCTCAGTTCCCTGTATTTTTTTATGGAGTAGATCAGCGGTAGGTAACCATCGGCACTCCAAATATTGTGGACTGCTGGAAAGGGACAGTACTTTGCGGCAGCATTATGGTGGCCACTTGATCGCGGGACTTTGAGCACCAGAAAGTAGGTTAGTTTTAGGGTTCATTAAGGGTTTGTGCTAGGATATAAGGTTTAGGGGCTAGTTTTACAGTCAGTATTAGGGGTTAGAGGTTAGTATTAGGGATCGGGTTTGAGGTTAGTATTAGGGTAAGTTTGAGAGTTAGGGTTGGGGTTCTTTTAGAGTAAGAGGGGGTTACTATATTGGGGGGTTAGTAGTTGGCACTGACAGTTCACAGCCGAAACAGTCACACTGAACTGTCAGCAATCTAACTGCCGCGATGAGCTGCCCTCGGCGAACTGTCCTAGACTTGTGGACTGCACTTCCCTGGATGCTGTGCTAGTATTACTGCTGTAAGAGTATTATGGGAGATGTAGTGCACAACACCTGGAGTGCCAAAGGTTGCCTGCCCCTGAAATAGAACCTTAAGTTTACAAAACCCCAAACAAAAAGAAACAAACCAACAAAAAACATTCCACTACCGGAAAAGAGAAGAGGAAACAAATTGCACTACTCTTTATATTTAATTCTTTAAAAAGTCATGGAATAAAGCCATATACTCCATACCATATAACTGACAGACACACGGTGTAGATTCACAGCCTGGCGATGAAGAGACTGTCTTAGAAACATTTCATCTTTAATAGCATGAAAGCTAAAAGAAAAATAAAACATAAGTTACACAATACAGTAGTATGGATATTAGTCATCCAGAAGATGAAAAGGCCAGACATTCAGCAATTATTGCTCTACAACTCCCACCATCCACAGCCACAATCACAACATGCAACTAAGGAATGATGGGAGATCTAGTCCAAGAACAGATTGAGTTCTATATTTAATCAAAGGTACTTTTAATCCTTTCATTGCTGCTTGGTAAAGAAGCCAATAAAAAGGAGGTTACATGTCACCTATTTACACTTACTTATGCATTATCAGGTACGTTATATGTGTCCATAATGCTGTCCGGGATTTGGTTGTATTTTTTTCCAGAGTGTGTTTTATAATTATTTGCTTATTAAAATACTTAATTCTTAACTCTATGTGGTATGATTAATTGGCTTGGTGTCATAGGCTTGCCCTTGTAAATCTAAATATAAGGCTATGTCACATATGCTAGCCTCACGACCATCAAATAAATATTTTAAGAGTTATAATAAAATATAATATATCATTCTGGTTCTGGTCCTCTTGTTGCACATGGTGGATGATATAAAAAACTCTACCAGTCCTCTGCCACATAGTTCATTGCCTGAGCCAACGATGTATGAGGAAACATTCAGGTAAACCTGCAAACTGCCAGTGCTAAACTGAGCAGTAAAAACACATTTCTATAACAGCATTTGTCCGGAGATAGCCTAATAGCACCAGAGCCATACCAAGTGTATTTGTCCATACACTTAAAGAGACACTACCACTTACATAAGATGTAACTAGACAATCTGGTCATCTAAAACAAACACATTTATAAATCATAATCCACTGTTTGTTTTTTTATGATTTAATTAATTGCATATAAAAGGAAAAATAAAATTATGTGATTATCTCCGGGCTCCATTTTGTGAATATTTCCCATGGTGCAACATCATACAAAATCTTCCAGCCAGTCTCGCTTCACAACTGTGGCTAAAGCCTGCATGATGATGTCATATGATACTCCCCTGCTCTATTACTGGCTCCTGTGTATCATATTGGGCAGGACTAGGTGGTTGTGTACAACTTACCTGCCTTCCAACATGAAGAGAGGAGATTAACCTGATCAAACAGGATCATAACTAGGCCCCCTTAGGATCTAATAGTTAGATTACCCTCCCATTCAATGCGAGTCTATGCTCAGAATTCTGACTTATAGACTTCATTCTGTGTCCCCCAACCCCAAAGTGAGAAATTTGTGCTATAAAATCACTAGGTGGTGGCATCCAAAAACACTATATTTCACAAAATGGCGGCACCCAGTCTCCCTTGTTTAGTTACATATTTGATTAAATACAGTCACATAACAAAAACAAAAGACATATCAGAAACTAACAATACAAAATAAAAAATAAAAAAAACATTTCCATTGTTGGTGGGAGTGTAAAAGAACTGGCCACAGAATTGTGCTAAAAAGACATCTTCCTCTAGGGAGGTAAATGAGCAGCTACAGCAACATGTTGGGATGAAAAAGGTAGTAATTACATAAAAACATAGACATTTATCTTCCCAACAACATGCCTTGTATATAAATGCACCACATTGGGAACATGTTTATGCATGTAAACATCACATGCAATGCACACATCCCTGCTCTCTTCCTCCTTCACGGAGCATATAAAGGATAACAAGTAGGCAGGTAAGTGATCTGTGCAGCAATTCTCTGCAAATGAATAGAAGATATCACTGGTCATAGAGGCAGGTCATGTGACCACACTAATCCCAGTAGTAACGGAAAAGGACTATATCCCCATTTAAACATAAAAGAAACAATGACTTTATTTCAGAACTCGAAATTCCAGAGGGGGAAAAGCTAAACATTAAATAAAGGGGAATAGTTAATGTGATTCAAGATTGTGAAAGGGAAAATATGACTCAAAATGCAAACAGGCCCATATGAAATAAGAACTAGATAAAGGACAACAGGCTCTTTGCTTATCAAATGTCAGCCACAAATCATAAAGCTGTCTTCACTTATCTCTGGTGTGTGATGGTTGCAGATGCCATACCACAAGGCTACAATTGTAGTCAACTAGCGGTAGCATCAGGCCAACTAGAGCAATAGAGTTAGTCAATCATTTGTAAATGAAATTTACTTTCTAAAACTGTGTTTTTTTTTTATGTAACAAATGTGCATATAAAAATTGTTTCATGATTTTCTTACACAAATAGCAAGGGAACTATGAAATAACAGAAATATGACATGCATTGTTCTGTGGGGGAAAACAGACAAAAAAATGACATCTTCAATATTCTAACAAAATATATAAATATATATTTTAATGATTTAAGAGGAAAACTGGTTATTGCACAAACAGAAATAAACCATGTAAAAGTTAAAAATACATATATTTCTATGCAATCTCATTGCTCTAGACATATATATATATATATATATATATATATATTACTTTTTAAAGGTTTTTTTAATTTTGCAATGCTTGTGTATAATATTTACCTCTAACGGGGTTTGACTCTCCCATATCAAGTTCCTCTTTTGGAGCCAATCACAGGGCTCCCACAAATACACGTGGGTGAAAAATGCAAAGTGATAAAAAAAACACCATGCTGGTGGACTCATCGGTCATAGTTGAAGTGTCATGTCCCAGCATGCCCAGTGCTATTTGGCATGGGTAAATCAGAGTGTACTGCTGTATGCTCTAAAAAATGAAGATGAGGTGAAGCATGCCAGTTTGTGTGCCTGCTCAAATATGCAAAACTTTTTTCTTTACACATAGTCAACAATGCTGTTAACTTTTGCATTGGAGTGTAAATATTATATATAATATGAGATGAACTCATTCCAAAGCGATATAAATGCACTTCACACTGGTAGTAGCAACTAACATGATAGATAATAGCTGTAAACTGTGTTAGCCAAATTGCTAACAAATGTATAGAATTGTATTTGTACAACTTCAACATACAGGTAAACTACAAATATGGCTACAAGACAGAGACAGCCACAGGAAATATCAGCACCACATTCTCAGCATTATTGGCCATTGTCAGGATTTGGGGCAGGCAGAATGGCAAGCATCCATTTATTCAGCGCTAATGGAGGTTTTTGTGGCCATCTTAGAGGAGCAGGAAGATAACTGTGTCTATCTTTTAATCTAGTAATTACTAGATCTGACCCAGTATTCTAAACAACATGTCCGCCGTCTGGTAGAGTTATAAAGAGCAATAAGGTACTTTATTCCGTATTCTTTCATCAAAGTATTTCTATTTAAAATGCCTACACTTGATAGGACCTTTCAATGAAACATTATTTACTTTTTTGCCTACACTTGTCCTTTAATAATTTGGATCGATATCAGTAACTAATGGCTGGTACATACCTGTGTTTCAATATGTCAAATTTCTTCTCCCATGTTTTATTAATTCTTTCGTGCTCTCTCCGAAGCCTAAAATTCAGAAAGGAACCTATCATCATAACATCCCAACATTTTAATGAGGTTAATAAAAGGCAACATGATAATTGTACCTCTCTATGGTCTTTTCCTGGTCTTCCTTGAGAAGCAAAAGTTTCTTAATCTGTGCAAGAAGTTTTTCTTTGTCTGCAATCAATTCCTGGAGTAAACAATAACAATTACAATCTAATACACTTTACAAAGATGTATGGGTTATTCAATAACTATCTGGTTGTGTTTAGAAACATAAAAACACTGTTTCAAAGTGCTGGGGCAAGTCCCGTCAGTGCAATCTAAGTGCGGGGGCAAGTCCCGTCAGTGCAATCTAAGTGCGGGGGCAAGTCCTGTCAGTGCAATCTAAGTGCGGGGGCAAGTCCTGTCAGTGCAATCTAAATTCTGGGGTAAGTCCTGTGAGTGCAATATAAGTGCAGGGGCACGACCTGGATATTGAGGCAAGTCCTGTTGGTGCAATCTAATTGGTGGCATAAGTCCTGGGTGTTGGGACATGTCCTGTGAGTGAAATCTAATTTCTGGAGTAAGTCCTGGGTGTTGGGACAAGTCCTGTGAGTGGAACCTAAGTGCTGGGGTAAGCCTTGTGAGTGCTGGGGTATGTCCTATGAGTGCCATCTGCAAGTTGGGGCAAGTCCTGTGGGTGCAATCTTCATGCTGGGGCAAATACTGTCAGTGCAATCTGAGTGTTGGTGTTAGTCCTGGGTAGTCCTGGCTAGAATAAATTTTGTGAGTGCAATCTACATCTGGGGGCAAGTCCTGTGACTGCAATCTGGGTCCTGGGATAAGTCAATATATCCATCCAATAAGTGCACAAGGTTATATCTCACACACTGCACTGATATATACCCCTGCACTGGCAATGTACGCCCCCAGTACGTACACAAGGTTATATATCACACAATGCCCTGATATATACCCCTGCACAGGCAGTTCATATGACCTTGTGTACATACTGGGGACTATGTATTACCCTAAGGATGGGGTAAATATCCGAGCAGTGTGTCAGATATGACCTTGTGTACACACTGGGGGAATATATTGCTCTGTGCCGAGGTATATATCCATTTTATCTATTAAAAATACACTGTTCAAATGTGTTTCAAAATGCATGGTTTTCCCTTTTATAAACAAAAAAAATAATATGCTATGTGGCTGGTTTTTATTCCCAGTCTGGCACAGTGAATAATATAGTGAAGTTGGTGTAGGAAAATTAAACCCATTTCAGATTTAACCAAAAAATGATTTAGTTTCTCCTATTATTTGTCCATATTCTGTGCACTAATTACAGGAATGTACTAATATTGTTACAAACTTGCCATACCTCCAGATTGGCTTGGGGAACTTTAGGAGCAAGCACTTGTTGCATTTTTTTCAGTTGTTCTGTTTCTAAGAGTAACTGTTGTCTCTGTCTTTGAACCTCTTCCCGAATCTTTACTTCATGTTCTTGTTGCACTTTGGCTTGATGTTCTTGGTGTAGTCGTGTTTGCTAAATCCAAACCAGAAACAAATACAAACTGAATATGCAAATATATTACACACTCAAGCAAAAGCGTTATCTATTATTTGGCATTTTTGTGCTTGGTTAGTGTGGGCAGTACGTAGTGTACAAGTGCTAAAAAAAAAGACACTAAGCATCAGACTAAGTTTGATCCATGTAGTAGTGTTTAACCAGTAGACTCTACAGGTTGTTTGCATACAAAGACTAGTAGGCATTCTGCTGTAGCCTTCCCTTTGCTTTAGTTTACTTTGCAACAGACAGTTTATCTATCTGGCAAGGCTAGAGTTGGAAACTTGTGACCATGTGCAGATTTATTTATTTTTAGCAATACTTCTTTTAGAATTTACTGTATGCAGGTTTTCCCCTATGGATTGAAAATAAGTGTCCCCAGTACTTGTTAGTGGTCAGCTGTATGCTCAGATTCAGCAAAAACATAACCCAGGGATGGAGCATGCCATTTTACCATAACAGGTAAAAAAAATGCTTAACAAAACATTTTGAAAACTTTTTATTGAGCAGAAGACTTTAGTACAGTATTCTCAAAGATTATTCAAAGTTGTGTATGTATATAATGTAAGAAACCTGTTAAATATACACAACTGAGTGTTTTTATAAAAAGAACATCCTGCTTGTATCTGGATATTATATAAAATAAAGACTTAACTATGAAAAATAATAACATGTCATGTCACACTTTCTTATTTTTCCTCCAAACTGATCAAAAGCAGAACAGATAAGATATGAAAAATGAAGTGGAGTGGACACTTAATGTACAGCCTTTACTAATACAGTCTGTTATATTGTCCTTTTGAATTGGTAATAAAATGCACAAAATATAGAAGCTATCAGTATTTATTATAGTGAATCTAATAACAAAAAGATCACCGTATGGTATAAGCCGGATCCACTTGCTGGCAAATCACTCGTGAAGGAAGATGGACGGTGGGTGCAGGCAGGAGGTAATCAGATGAAACAAAAAGAAATGGGCACGCCACGTTCCAGTTAAATATAAGGTGCTTTATTCAGTGTGGATCCGACAAAAAAAGGCAACACAGAGTGTGGGAAGAAAAGCAGACACGGCTTACGCGTTTCACATATTGCTACGTTTAATCATAGGCCATGAATCTCATGACTCTGACTAAAAAGGTAGATATTTCTAATAAGTAATGGAAACGGAAAAAAGCTTCAGGGCAGAAAATGTTGGTCCTCTGTTATCTGACATTGGAAACTTGGCAAGTGAGGACAAAGCTACAGAAGCCCAGAGAGGACATGTATTATTATATTTTTCTGACTTGTTTTCTCATTATAACAAGTTGTTTTCTCAAGAAAACAACCGGTTTTCTCCAAACAATAAAAATGGCAGCCTCTCTGGGCTTCTGTAGAAAGCACATATTTCTTAAAAATATACCGCAAACATGGGATTGGCTAATGCAGTAAAAAGTGCTTAAGCAATTAAACACTGTGAAGGTTGACAAGGCGCCAGTGTCAGATAGTATACACTCTAGTGATGGCGAACCTATGGCACAGGTGTCACAAGTGGCAATGGGAGACCTCTGAGATAGCACTCAGTATCAATATCAATTATGGAGGACCCAGTAAATGTTATGATCTAAGACTGACATTTGTGAATATAAGGCACTTTAGTGAACAGTTTTTACTTGAACTGGTGCAAGAGAAATTATAGTAAGGAAAGCAAGAATGAGCAGGGTGGCTGAAATGAGAGGACGCTTTGAGCTTGGCTTCCAGCTGAGGACTGGGCACTCAAATTCAAATATGTTCAACATCACTGCCCTAGGGTTTGTAAGGAGCGAGGCCTAATTAAGGCCAGATTATTATTTTTGCTCTTTAGGGACTCTTTCAGTTCAGGTATAGTGCCGATAGACTGGCACGAAGCACATGTGGTGGCCATATTTAAAAAGGGATCAAAATCTCAGCTAGGCAATCACAGGTCAGTGAGCATGACATAGGTAGTGGGGACATTATTTGAGGGTTGCTAAAGGTATATATTTTTGAATCCGAATATAATTAGTAGAAATCAACAAGTCTTTGTGAAAGGCAGGTTTTGTCAAAGCAACTTAATGGCATTCTATGAAGAAGTCGATTTAGAGTTTGCTAATTTCATTTTATTAATCATTTAATACCGGTCCACACAAAAGCTTACTCTACAAATTGACATAAATAGGCCTGGGGCACAAATATGTATTTTGGATTTAAAATTTGCTAAAACATAAAATGCAAAGAGTTGTTGTAAATGTAAAGTTCTCAAACTGAATCAAGGTATTACGTTTATTGCCTCAGGGGTCTGATCTAGGTCCTATTCTTTTTAAATTGTTTATTAATGGTCTCCCAAGTTGCATTGAGAGCAATGTCTCATTGTTTGCTGATTATCCCACAAACAAGGTCTCCGCTTGACAGTGAGGGACTGGGCAGGCAAGTGGGAAAAGAGGTTCAACATAGCAAATGTAAAATGTATAAATGTTACCTTGTTAAGGATTTAGGAATAATTGAAGACAACAGACTTACCAGGTGCAAAAGCCAATAAGGTAAGGCATGTATAAAACTGGTTATTGTGTAAGAGGAATTATCATCTTGCCTCTTTACAAGTCAAGGATAAGACCTTACTTTTGATAATGCAGTGCAATTCTTGGCAACAGTCCTTAAAAAGGACATTATGGAACTTTGACAAAGTGCAAAGTAGGACTACTTAACTGATAAGATGATTGGAAGATCTTCTTGAGAGCTTCTTGACCCAAGGAGAAATATGATTACCTATTGGAGGCAAGAAGGAATTGTTCCCCCCAAGTGTCAAAAATCAAAATAGCTTAATTAGGTTTTCTTTTGCCTTTTTTACATCAAAAGCAGGAAGCATAGGTAAAAGGGCTGGACCTAATGGGCTTAGGTTTTTTTGCAACCTAAATTACTACATTACTATATTAGGGGGACTATGTTGGATCTCAGGGACTCCTAGACATTTAGGTTAGTAGTCTCTTCACAGCAGAACAGGTAGTATTTTTTATAGCACAGAAAGTAAGTCCAGACACTGATCGATCCAGCAGTAGTCACACTATAATATCCTAAAAATCAGCACTCCTCTGGGCAGCCGAGACTCAATATTGAGATCCTGTGGTGTACCATAAAATATTGGTTGCGGGCTATTCTAAAACAGACAAAGAAATGAAGGCTGACTATTTAATGTAGTGTATTTTTGTTTAAAATATATGGTAATAATGAAGTGTCAAATTTGTATTTTCATTCAGAAAGTATTCTAACAAATGCTTGAAATATAAACTATTGTTCTCTAGGGGAAGGCACCAGCACTGTTAATGGTGAACATGTAATTTACTGTGTGACGGACAATGTAATGATGTTTTATGAACCAGATTTAAGAAGAACGTCTACTGACATTGTTTAGAAACTTGGGAAGGTTTCAATTTAAATTTACAAATCATTTACGTCATATTATATTCTTAAATTACACACAATACATACCGTATATAACAAAGATATATTAAATCACATGTGCAGTCAAAAGACCCATTATTAAGGAATTACAATGACAATGGAGATCAGGTTTTATCTTTGAAGAATAAATATACTGAACATCCTTTCCAAGAGATGAACTTTCAACTCTGCAGCAGCGTACGTTGAACCCTGCTCCTCTTCTGTTCAAACCGTCACTCTGTACTGTGACGGGCTGACACATTTCACTTTCTTTGCAATGCTGCCCGTCGCCTGCACGGCCGTCCTATTGACAGGCGCAAACACGAGGCTCTTAACCTCTTTGAGGCTATCATTTTTGTGGCGTATACAATAGCTCTGTCCTCATTGCGGAGGAATACAATAGGTGTAAAGCCCGTGCGATAAAGAGACAAGCCATGGTTCCTTATTGAAACTATTAACCCTTTATATCGCACATCAGTCTGTACATACACATTGGGTTTACTCACTACATAAAGTTTCAGAACTCGGGCAAAAATATAAATTGTAGAAATTGTCTAATTGGTCTTTTTTTAACTCGGCTATTTTGGTGTGTTTTGCACCTTGGTTGTCAATTTATCACCGTCACTGTGAATACACCCCATATATCTGTGTATCCTAGAACATGCACTGTGTATCCTAGAATATGCACTTTGTATCCTAGAAAATATACAGTGTATCCTAGAACTTATATTGTGTATCTTGGAATATACAATGTGTATCCTAGAACAGACAGTGTATCCTAGAACAGACAGTGTATCCTAGAACAGACAGTGTATCCCAGAACATTCACTGTGTATCCTAGAACATATACAGTGTGTCTTAGAACATACAATGTGTATCTTAGAACATACAATGTGTATCCTAGAACAGACACAGTGTATCCTAGAACAGACACACAGTATCCTAGAATATACATAGTGTATCCTAGAATATACATAGTGTATCCTAGAATATACACAGTGTATCCCAGAATATACACAGTGTATCCCAGAACAGACACAGTGTATCCTAGAACATCCACAGAGTATCCTAGAACATCCACAGAGTATCCTAGAATATACACAGTGTATCCTAGAACATCCACAGAGTATCCTAGAACATCCACAGAGTATCCTAGAATATACGAGTCATTATACAAGAACCATTTGCTCCATCTAGTCAGTCCATATTTTACCTGCTGTAAAATCCTCCCCCACTGTATTAACCTCTTCTGCTCCAAGGCTATTTAAAGTTATCACATTTAAACCTTTACTCTTTGTGTAATCCTGCTCATACAATGAAAATAGATTTCATATTTCAGTATACACACTTATCCCACACACTACTTCAAAAGACATGTTTCCCGTAGTTCCCATTGTGCGCAGACCTACCGCTATTGTAACCATTTTTAATAAAATGACCCTTTAATATCCCATATGACTAATAAAACAAAGTAACTATAACAGAGAAATGTTATTATTATCCACACTGCCGGCTTCAGATCAGTATGCAAACAGTCTCTTTAAATATAATCCTGTGCCCAGTCTATGGATTAGATGCAGGTGGACACGATTTTTTATATATTTACAGTTCATTAAGTCCCACTATGCAAACAAAGAACAGTATATGTGCTAACATTGTGCAAGGAAGTGTAATGGTTAATGTAGTGTATTCTTTTCAATGATTATTTATTTAAAGTATCTTTTAGCCAGGAAAAGGCATATTGTACAACAAATCTCATTTCAAGTGACTTGTACAAACACACAGAAGAGCAAAATACACAGCAAAAAGAGGGACAGATATAACATATCTAAATTGGTCCACTCAAAAAAAAAAAAAAGAACAATAAAAAAAATAGAATGCGCTGTTCAAAACAAAGAAGTTAAAATGATAACAGAAACAGGAGCAGCAAACTGTGTACACATTACAGCCTGGTAATAGACGGGAGCTGCATGGAATAAGGGAGACTTGTTCTGAAGGTTAAATTCTGTATGATCTGCTTAGATTATTACATTATGCTAGTAAAATAAATATAAAAAATGAAATAATTACCAAGTGATGGTTACAGGTGGTAGTGAGAAGGCCCACAAACAAAAATTTGGTCTGGATTTTTCCTATAATTGCTGCCTCTATCCTCCTACCCCCCACCCCCCCAAAAAATAATTAGGAAGATGTGTGGTGCTTTAAAAGAACAAACAATGCTTACAATTTTAAAAAGCTGGTCCTGTTCCACTGATTCAATTATATTTCTATCAGGTTTTGTTTAGAGGATGTGACGTGGCATGTGGCCCACTTAATTACCTTGTACACTATGAGCTGACAGACAAGCCTGTGCTAATGCCCCTATTGGTCTATTAGAATCAGATGGGACAGTCCAGATTTAATATCCCTGCCCAGTGTTCTGAATTGCGATACTGCAAATGTGGGAGCAAATAATGGAAAGCTCTCCAGCACCCGCAGATGAAAAAGTTCCAAAGGCCTGTCATATTTTGGCACATTGTGGTCACCAGAGCCTTGCCGAGGCTGGAACATGGGGAGCACCATGCAGAGGCGGTGGGCATGTCAGGTGCTCAAGGAGCATCATGTGCCTGATGAGCATTTTTTATTCTGTAATGTTGTCCTCCTCTGTCTTTGGTCAGGAGTGGACTTTGACAACACTGCCACACAACACAAGTGAGGATCACAGGAATGACCTTATCCCAGGCTGCCTATCAGCTTCTCACAGGACATGATGAAATGCGTTGGGGGAGAGAGAGCCTACTCTGTATGGGAAGGTCAGAGCAGCTGTGGTACCTGCCAACCAGCCTCACTTTATACTGTATTTCATATTGGTGCAACCAAACCCCTCTGTGACAGATGTCAGGGAGATGGTCGCTATATGGATATGTCATATGTACAGTCTGCCCCTGTACATAGACTTCATTATTTCTAATTGGGTTTAATTTCCTTTTGACTAAACTTCATCTGTACAGCGGAAAACACAAGACTCCTGTCCTTTAACATGGGCTGTGCATCTCTAATTCTCTTTCTGCTGCAAGTAAGGGGGTTCATTTCCCATCCCTGGGAATTTAAAGCCTCTCTCGTTGCTTGTGGAGGTCAATATGATCAGGAATGATACACATTCCTTTGCATAACTTAACTATTGAAAACTCGATCGATTATCTTTGTGATGCACCATTTTTATATATGTATATATTTTTTGTATTGTTCCTCGGAGTTTGACAGGTGGCTGCTTATTTAGTTGTATTAAGGTTTTGTCTGCTTGCATTGATTTGTAATTTAATATAATATATATTTTAAATTCCACTACTGCTTTAATTCATCACTTGCATGTGTAGGCTGTTTAACCATTGCACTAGGAATGAGGGTTTGGTTAATAAATGCCAACTATAACAAGGCATACAGGGCTGGTTGGCATGCTCAGTAACACATACATCACATTTGTAGCTATCAGACATGCTGACTCCTGACGACCTATCCTAATGATCTATCTTGGCTATTTCTAAGATAACTAACTTTCCATTAAAGTTAGCAATAAAGCTGTCCAAATATCTTAGACATCCAGTGTCACACATTCACACATACTGTGGCAAATACACACACTCAAGCACAAGTACATAATCACACATATACGCAGTCATACAACGGACACAACCAACCTCTGTGGACATTGTGACAAGCTCTATGGGAAACTGGAATAAGCTCTTATGTGGGACTCTGAGGAAAGCATTGTGAAACACTGGAGCAAGCACTATGACATAATGTGAAACTGGGGAAAGCTCTATGGGACAATGTTACACTGTGGCAAGTTCTATGGGACAATATGAAACTGGGGCAAAATCTTTGATACTATGTAACACTAAGGCAAGCTCTGAGAAACACTTGGCCCTTGGCACATTTGCATAGAGGAGAAGTTAGTAATACAGCCACACACCCTCAAAGGTACAAAGCAAATCCTGCACCCAGGGGTCAGTAAGCCTAGACTCGGCTCTGGTGGGTGCTACACCCTATACAAGATTCTATAGGTGAAAAGCAGGTTTATACAGATTTTACTCACACAATTTGAAAACGGTGTCAAAAGAATGTCCAATGGATTTTTGGGGTGGGGAACTTTACATAATAAGGTAATAGGACGGGGTTTAACCAAGATGTGTGTGTACATTAGGAATTATCCTAATGTCAACTGAATATGCACAGATTTTCATCACCAAAATCGTGACTCTGAATTGAGGATGTGTTCGGTTCACATTGGTTTCTAACTGAAATTCCAGTTCACTTTGGCACATACTGAGTATAGCAAATCCTTAGGTTTCCCAGAGCCGAAATCCCCAAAGAGAATATGGCCGAAAATCAGCTATATTGAGCAGCAGAATTTCAGAACATTTCTAAATCAATCTCCTTTTTGGGCCAGAATGGTGTATATTCAGTCGACCCTTTGGTATGTAGACTTAGTTCTAGTAGTTCGAATTCATTCAATATATATAGTTTCTCTGTCTGTATCACTGGTGGATAAAATAAGGGCTGTGTGCCTTAATCAGTGGTATATACTCATTATTTGTGTAGAGGCAAATATTTCCCATAGGCAAACAGCTTGCAGCTGGTTAGTGTGAAACACATAAGCTATAGAAATGGGAAACGATCAAAGCAAATGAAAAGAAAATCAATCTGCAACATACACTGCCGAGTTAACACTTGATGACTTAAAAATGGTTTAAAAACCAGTCATGTTTCATTCAACCACAACAGTCAGCACTTGTAGTAACTCTTGTGAAGTGCTTTTCCCATCACTTGGGATAATCTATATTAACATATTCATTAGATTGGAAGACATGCGTTGCCAATGAACGGTTAATTAATGCAAGGCTGCTTGATCCTGTCACCAATTTAGTCACAATAAATTGTATTGATGAGTAGGTTTAACATGGGGAATCAGTACTTTATCAAAGACGAGTTAGGATGCCAACAAGTGTGAGTGGGCTGAACAAAGACCGGCAGCAAATCTTGTGTTTCATTAGAAGACAACAAGAATAATAACAGAGATAAAAAGCAGTCTGGCACCTGTGCATTTAGGAGGTGCGAAGTATAATCCCCAGGTCTTGCTCTGCGGATTGTCAAACACAATTCACGAAAACAGAAAATCAATAGATACTTGAATTATTCAGAAACAGTGACTGCGAAGTTACCAAATTGCTAATTCTATTGCTTTCATTTATTAGTGATGGGTGCTCAGTACTACAACAAAACTGGTAGATTTAATAACAAAGTTGGTAGATCTCTGATTGAACATTATAAATGTTCTTTTCACACTAATCAAGTAACTATGACAGACCTGCTTACAACGTAGTAGAGTTACCATAAGAGATGCCTCACTAGACATCTACAGGATGACTGTTCAGTGGCTGCATATTTTGTAACATAAAACAAAAGATTGCAGCTATGTACATCAGAAAGAATTATGACCTGCCTCATTGCTCAACCTTTAAGAGTTTTGTGCAATGTTGCACACAAGTGCTGAAACCTCTTACCTACTTTACTTGTGTTGGCTTTGTGAAGGAGCTGGGCAATCCATGCATTTCTATTCCCCTGGATTATGTATACAGACATTCAATTCATTCATTAGAATAGCAGGATTCCACAGTAAAACTTTAACTGGAACCTATCCATGCCAACAGTGTACATACCTGTTAGACAGATTTGTTTGTCTACAGTCTAAAAAGGGGAGCAGAGTCTGGCATTCTTACTGTGGTACAAATGAATATGATGTAAACTCTCATTTTGATGCATGCTATAATTCACAACTTATTTAAGGTTGACTGTTTCTTTAAAAACGTACCATTATTGCTTGAAAAGCATTTAAAGAGGAGCTGTCCTCCTCCATCCTACCCTGCTGCACCGACCCCCTGCAGAGGGCACAGGGGCAGACAATGCCCCCCCCAGGTGCAGTGATTCTTACATACCTCCAAGATCTCAGTCCTGGCTCCAAATGCCTCTTTAGGATCTTGTGTTGCTAAGATTTTATATTTTACCAGCATCAGGTGATGGCAAATATGATTTATGAAGAGCAGAAGATGAGATTATAGACATGGAAGAGTACAATAAATTAAAATGAATAATTATGGAGTCCTTTCTTAACTTGTTAAAGCACATATCTTGCATTAGGTTTAATATATTGTCTCCCCCTCTCTATATATGCCAGTACTGAATTCAATTTAATAAAGCTTACATTATTTTTTAAATGTAGGATCTACTTAATGAAGAGAGAATTGAGATGGGAATTTCAAACTTTAGGCCAAAGTAGATTGGTAGATAGTATAATTATGTATTGCATTTTTTTTATATTACACTTTATTTCTGTATATATGTCCATTTAGAATGACATTTTTTTCCACACTGAGGGAGACTTTATAATTTATTATAGTTTAAGATATGCTTCCAGACTGTCTACAGTATACTTGGCAGGTTTTTCATAGTATTTAGGAATAGTCATTTTTAGAGTCTATAAATAAGGACTGAACAGTTTTCTGACCAATATTTAAGTGCTAATAATGGTTTTGCATAATTGACCCATTAAACCATTTAACCAGCACAAATAATCCAAGAGTAAAAAATAAATCCCATATAACCCTGTATTACTGAGGCAATGTGGAAAATGGCTATAAATAGCGTGCAATCTGTTAGGCCTGATTGCATTGAAAGTGATCTACAATGTCATGTGACTTCATCAGACGATATCTACATACGTAGAAAGGTCATTATTATGCTTCCCAGGAACATCTAGTACCTAGTAAACAAACAACACGCTCTATGCTACTTAAATTACAATGACGCCAAACTAAATTACACTGATGTATTCAAACAACCCACAAAATAGCTGGTTTGGGTCTCTCAACAACCATTATCAGCTATCACTAATCTATGACAAATCAAACATTATGAGTTGTACATCTGTTATCCTTTCAATCTCCAGCAAAAATCAGCCAAAAATAGTTGAAAACAAAGCTCCATTGTGTCTATTATTTTAACTCAGCTTTTGTAGCCTCACTGCTGCAGTTCACATGTCAATTCAACACAGTTCACAATTTAGTGAAATGCCTCAATGTTGTGGCATTAGGCAGCACCGACATTTTGGTTCTGGGGCACCCACGATCGCTCCACGGAGCGTTCATGGGCGCCATATTGGAGGAGGAGCATGCTCCTCCAATATGGCTGCTGCGCTCTTGTGGGTAGAGCGAGGGAAGTGAACAAATACACTTCCGTTATCTAATGCTAGAGGCAGTCAGCAACACTGCAATAAAAAAAAGACTTAATTAGCTAAAATCTAGGGTTAGGGTTAGAATAGTTGTAAGGGTTACAATTAAATTAGGGTAAGCATAATACATGGGGTTATAATTAAATTAAAATTAGAATATATTAAGGGTTAGCATTAAGGTTAAAGTTGGGGTTGAATTTAGGATTAGGGTTCAGGTTGTAGGAAAAAAAAACACTATTATTTTCTAATAATACACTAATATTATCTAATGAAAGACCTTCTTATGAAGATAAAAACAACATACAATTTTTGTGGGTACAGTATGTGAAAAAAATTACAGCTAACCACAAACACCCCAGAAATGAGAAAACAGCCCTTGTCACCAAGGGAAAGGCAAGGTCAAAAGGTCTTGTCACTAAGGAGTTAAGGCCAATGTAGCCGAGTTGGAAAAATTCTCCCAGTCTTATGAAATTCCCTGCAATACTCTTTTTCACAAATAAAGCCCTATAAGTTGTGTTGTTCTTGGAACTGCAGTTTAATCATTAAATGATTAGCTTTAATGCATAATAAGATTACATGTTATCCGATTTGGCAATTGGAAATGCTAATTTACTGGTAACGTATTTATCTGCTTATGCTGCTATCATTTGTTAGCGAGCGGGTCCATGGCTGTGTTATCGCAACATGTGGCTGGTTCCCACCAAGTGTCACGATTTTTGAAAATAAGTGTGATTAATACAATAGAGTAAACAACCCCTTGTAATAAATACAAGTTCTAAACAATTAAGGACATTCATTTCTGGATATTTATATAAAGTATCCAGCCATCACTCTCTATCTTCACTTTGGCGTTGCTGATAGTCCATAAAGATAGAACAACCCGTGAATTTGTCACCTGCAACCACTGTGTCACTCCTGCCATCTAACATTAATTGCTGTTAATTAGCAGTAGATAATGTGGAGATACTGCTGCGTCACTGACTGTGGAAACTAAAGGCACTTGTGGGTAGAGGAATATATAGTAAGGGTTAGTGCTATACGTGCTTGCCCAAACAACAGCTGTGCAAGATACGTACATATATATTGATATCAAATCAAGAACTAATGTTCCCTTTTTGAGAAATGAACAGTCAAAACAAGCAGTGTTTCCAACAACAATGAACAGATAAATAACTGCTGTAATGTGAAAATAAATGTGCAACAAAAATAAATTTATTCACATAGATCAATATACATTTACAAGTTACGCATTAAGCATAACAATGTTCTCTGTTGTGTGTTAACATTCTTTTTAAAGGCATCAGCAGTTTTTAAAATCCTTTTAGAAATACATTTTACTTACTTACCTTACTTTTTCCAATAGTAGTAATTACAGTAAAACATCCAGGGCCCCCCCATGTTACAAAGATTTAAAGGAGATACAGAACAAACCTTGAACTCAAAGTGTGATTCTGCTGTTGGCAGCAACTGCCAAAAATATACGATCCAACAGTTTTTCAAATAAACTACATGTTGTATTAACCGTTTTAAAATAGCTATAAGCTAGTTTTCAAGCGCATTTGTGTTTTATGAGAAACCCCCTGTGCTTTTAATCTTTTTACATTACCGCATTTTCCGGCGTATAAGACGACTTTATAACCCAGGAAAAGTTGGGGGGGGGGTCGTCTTATACGCCGGGTGCTAAGAGTTAACTTACCTACTTTCTGCTCCGTCTCCTCTCCCGCTGTTAAGCCGGTCCGTGGCTGTGAGGGAAGCGTTGTGAGCTCCCCTCCAGCCGCGCGGTTTGTTTAAACTTTTTTTTTTAAACAAACTTTATTGACTGCGCTACTGAAGGGGAGCTCACAATGCTTCCCTTACAGCCACGGACCGGCTTAACAGCGGGAGACAGAGCAGAAAGTAGGTAAGTACTGGGGATTGAGGAACGGGGGGGGGGAGGGGGGGGCGGGGTAGCATACTCTATATTTTAACCTCAAAAGTTAAAATATAGATACTATTTTCTGGCATATAAGATGACTTAAACTCATTAAAATCTCCTCAAAAGTTGGGGGGTCGTCTTATACGCCCAGTCGTCTTATACGCCGGAAAATACGGTACGTTAACATTTATTGATATAGAACCAACAATTTATGTAGCGCTTGGTACAGAGCATAGAGGGGGAACAACATACTACATTAGACAAACAGAGATAAATACATGAGGCAGCGAGCCCTACTCGCAAGATTCCAATCTAGAGGGAGTGAGGGACATGAGGGACATAAGGTGAGTGAAGAGGTCAAGGGGATGGTGGTGGTAGTAACAATATTTGATGACAGATGGACAGCTAGGTTGATTTGTCCCTAAGTTAATTAATAGGTGTTATGGTTGGATGAATAGTAAGAGGGGACAGTGAGAGCTAGCTGGGTTTGGCTAAAGGATAATTAATGGGTGTTCCAGTGGGAAGAATACCAAGCTTCCTTGAAGGTGAATTTTGAGGAACTTTTTGAAGATTGAGAATGAGGTAGAGAACTAGATGCTCTGCAGAAATGAGTTCCAGAGAAGAGGCATCTTGGGTAAGGTCCCAGAGCGAATAGGGGAGAAGTGATGAGGTTGGAGAGCCTTACTCCACTTGAGGAACATAGAGGTCGTCCAGTGGAAGACCTTGCAGAGCAGAGAAGCCAATGTGGTGCACGGAGTGAGAAAGATGAGACTGGCAGGCAAATTATGAGTAGATTGCAGAGGAAAAAGATGAACCAGAGGTAGGCCAGTCAGGAGAATATTATAATAGTCGAGATGAGAGATCACAAGTGACTGCACAAGGATTTTGACAGCCTCTTCACTGAGGAACAGGCACAATATTGATTAGGTACAAACAACAACATTTGGGCAGGGACTGAACATGGGGGACAAAATAGAGAGCCGACATCGGGCTTAGTTTTAGAGAGATTACGTTTTAGGATTTTAGGTTCCATCAGACATCCAGGTAGAGATGCCCGATAGTAGTCCCCGGCATGTGACATGATAGAGGGAATGAGGTCGGGGAGGAGAGGTAGAGCCACATAAGTCAAAAAAGTTTATGCGTTTTCCTAGAGAGGAGGTGTACAGGGAAAACTGTAGAGTACGAAGAATGGGTGATGACGTTGCACCAGCAAACGAGACGGTGAAGAAGAGAGAGCCATGACACCTATCTCCATCAAGGCTAATCTGATAAGAAGGAGGCGGTGTCAAAGGCAGCAGAGAGATCTCAGGGGAATAGTACAGGGAAGTTGGCTTTAGATTTGGCAAAGAGTAAGACTGTAGTGAGGTCTGTTTTAGTAGAAAGTAAGGGTCTAAAGCCAGAACAAAGTAGATCAAAAAGGTCATTAGAAAAAAAAAATACAAAACACTTCAACAACTTGGACATACAGGGAAGAAGAGAGATAGGACGATAGTTTACGGAAGCGTGGCATCTGAGGAAGAGTTTTTCAGTATAGGTATGATTTTCCCATGCTTGAAGGTCGACGGTACAATTCCTGAGGACAGAGAAAAGTTGATGAGGTGGGTCAGGGTTGGACACAGGAGAGGGGATAAAGAGCATACAAGGTGAGACAGGTTGGAGTCTTGCATGTAAACAGTAGAGTGTAGATTATCTCTTTCTCCGCTACAGGTGAGAATATATTCCGAGTGGGTTTGGGGGAAGAGAAAGAGGCAGGAGGCGGTAAGTTGTGAGGGGGTAAAGTTGCACCTAATCGCGTCAACTTTATCTTTGAAATGGGATGCAAGGTCTTGGGCTGTAAGAGTTGAGCAGCGTGAAGAAGCAAGGGGACAGAGGAGGGCATTAAATGTTAAGAAGAGATGTTTTGGGGGTTTATGAGAGGGTTGATCATAGGTTTGAGAAGAAATGTTGCTTGGACTGAGAGTGAGCAAGGCCAGCCATCACGGCGATACTGGCATCCCTGGCCCTGGAATATTAATTGCCATAATGGCGTATTAATTGGCATTATCCTGGCATATTAAATGGCATAAACCTGGCATATTAATTGGCATTATCCTGGCATATTAATTGGCATTATCCTGGCATATTAAATGGCATAATCCTGGCATTTTAATTGGCATTATCCCGGCATATTAAATGGCATAATCCTGGCATATTACCATAATTGGCTACATTCTGGCATATTAAATGGTTAAATCCTGGCATATTAATTTGCATTATCGTGGCATATTATTTGGCATAATCCTGGCATATTAAATCCATTATCCCTAGGGGGCGGTAAACTACCGTGGCAACTATAATGGTTAATGAAGGGTGAGCACTGGAGACACATGGGTGCTAGTTGCATTCTCTTTTTCTACACTTTGTTTGCTTTTTCCAAAATGTAACATTTTAGCATAATTTTAAGTCCATGCTCTACTTCTTTACACCTTTTTGCACATTCTGAGCATGTACTACACACGTTGTGCATGTGTGGTGCACACTGTGTTTTGCATAGAGAAGGATGACTTCATGCAAGCAATGTGCACTGATGCTGACTGAGCATCCCTATTCATCTCTATTGGAGCCATCTAATTGGCTCTCATGAGATACTGGGGACCTTTAGAAGGAGACGTTGAAGGTAGAACTCGCCCTGGTACTACATCTTCAAACAAATATAACTTATTGCAGAAACTGAACAAATAAAATAATGAATGTATAGTTTTGCTATTATCTACCAGCTGGCTCCATCTTAGCCTACAAATATCAGATTGGCCATTTTCTGGAGGGGAATCATCCTTTAAACATCTACCTGTCGCCCTGTAGAATGTACGATCCATATGTGTTCAAACAAAAAAAAAACCTATATGAAAGTATTTGTTTGCATTAAAAGATAGGGGATTTTCAAGTTGGTGGGCTAACTCCACCAGACATTATTTCAGTTTTACATTGTGAAAAAGATCAGGACAGTAGCTGCTTAATTCTATCCATTTTAGCACAAATTGGTAGTTTGTAATGCTCTCATAATTCTTTAGAGAGCAGGTTTAATTATCTTGTGAATTATCAGTTAATGTGGAGATGGATTTGAAAACCACACACATTGAGACCTTTGGATAAACACACACATCGGACAATATGAGATTTGTCTCTCTGTCCCAATACCAACAATTTATACGAGATTCCTCGCTGGCAGCTGCCTGAACAGGCACAATGCTTGCTCTCCAGCAGGGTGACAAGATCCTGATGACGTCAGATCAGATGTAAAGGATTTATACAGAAAATTCACATCAAAATGAATTGTTCACTGGATTTATATAATACAAAAAACATGATCTTGACAGAGTTCAATATATAATATGACTTGGCTGTTTCCATTATAGAGGGGCAGAGTTTTCATTTGCACTTCCCCTCATGGACACTGTGAGCAGCAGGACTGAAAGACACAGCAGGGGACGAAGAATGTAAAGGAAAGCTGTTTATTAGCCAGAGTGCTCATTAACAGTCCATAGGTACGTCAGGAGGGTTATACAGCACACTTCATTCAATATCAGCGTATGGGACAGCAGCATGCTTAGCGCTGGTCCTAGCCTTTTTTCCATTTGTTGACCCCCTCACCCTTCTTCTATGCTGACCCCACTTCTAAGTCCAGCAGACAGGGTGAAGAGAGGTCATATATAGTTAGGTTTACATGTTAAGGTTAAACAGAGCAGTTTGGGTTAACAGAGGTTATGGGTATAACTCACTAACATTACTAGACTCTTAACATTATTCTAATAGTAAAACATTTATTCCATTTTACTTGTGACTTTAATTTTGACAACTGACTGCAAAATAAAGCAAGAATTTGTTCCTTAATACTAACAGAAATACTTAGTTATAGCGATAGGACACAGATGAAATACCTAACCTTGGTCTTTAAGCACTATATTTCACAAAATGGCGGCGCCCAGTCACACTTGTTTAGTGAAATATTTCATAAAATAAACTCACATAACAAAAACAAAAGACATATCTGAAATCAACAATGCAAAAAAAAAAAAAAATAAATAAATCCTCATTTTTAAGGAGGAACTTTTGCACGTTTGTTACACATTAATATCTTTATATTTACAAGGATTGCTACATAACAACAATGGACATGGGGCAAACCCGGATGGAGACAAGCTCAGCACCTGAGAACCTGGATTTCGTTTTGTATTGTAACCGGATATACCCGAGAGGACAACATAATACCAATCATTTTTATTTGGTAATGAAGATAAAATAAACACTAAAGGCACAAAAAATAAAAACAAAGTGAGTGGCAGTAAACACTCCACTCCACTGACTGATAAGTGTAAATATTAGACACTTTGTAGAAAAAATTTAGCTCATTCTATCAAAAAACTGTGTTTGAGCTACACAAAGTGCAAAATATAGAGCATTGCGGAGAGAATCCTTCTGAAATATAGTAGAAGACAGGATCCTAAAAATACCAACAGTAACACTTTGATCAAGGCAACTATAATTTATCGCCTCTTTCTAACTCAGAATCCATTTGTGCATTTTTTAGACATTAAACCGATTATTCAAAATGTGCATATATTTTGTCCTTTCAGGACCCAGCACAACTGCTAACATCAGTGTTGGGGAAACAAAATCACAAATAGAGCGCCATCTATTAGAGGACTAGCGTTAACTGAATAGGATCCTCGCAGTCTGTCAATGAGAAATAATGTACTATCAGTGTGAAGACTAGCGCTAACTGAATAGGATCCTCGCAGTCTGTCAATGAAAAATAATGTACTATCAGTGTGAAGACTAGTGCTAATTGAATAGGATCCTCGCAGTCTGTCAAAGAAAAATAATGTACTATCAGTGTGAAGACTAGCGCTAACTGAATAGGATCCTCGCAGTCTGTCAATGAGAAATAATGTACCATCAGTGTGAAGACTAGCGCTAACTGAATAGTATCCTCGCAGTCTGTCAATGAAAAATAATGTATTATCAGTGTGAAGACTAGCGCTAATTGAATAGGATCCTCGCAGTCTGTGAATGAAAAATAATGTACTATCAGTGTGAAGACTAGCGCTAACTGAATAGGATCCTCGCAGTCTGTCAATGAGAAATAATGTACTATCAGTGTGAAGAGTAGCGCTAACTGAATAGTATCCTCGCAGTCTGTCAATGAAAAATAATGTATTATCAGTGTTAAGACTAGCGCTAACTGAATAGGATTCTCGCAGTCTGTCAATGAAAAATAATGTACTATCAGTGTGAAGACTAGCGCTAACTGAATAGGATCCTCGCAGTCTGTCAATAAAAAATAATGTACTATCAGTGTGAAGACTAGCACTAACTGAATAGGATCCTCGCAGTCTGTCAATGAGAAATAATGTACTATCAGTGTGAAGACTAGCGCTAACTGAATAGGATCCTCGCAGTCTGTGAATAAAAAATAATGTACTATCCGTGTGAAGACTAGCGCTATTAGAGAAAACCCCTACAACAGTACAATCAGCAGATTTGCTCCAAAAGTACCACTTAAAAACTATATATATTTATACATTCTTTAAGCCGAGAATATAAATGAAGTTAAAGTGTTATAGCCCGACAGACGTTTCACACAAGCAGCTTCATCAGGGTTAGGATGAGACATTATTACCTTTTACATCAAATTTTCATAATGTTTCTTTTGGCACCAGTTTCATATTTACTTACAGTTTATTACTTGACATTGGTACACATATGAGCCTTTTTACTAAAATTCGACTTTTGAGGTCGACTTTCATTTTGAAAGTCAAATTCAGCACCTGATTTTGACTTAGATACCCCCCCTCCCCCCCAGGTATGAATATTCCACCCTCAAAGTAATGGGAGGCGAAATTATTGAATCTATTTTTGAGATTGGTGCTGAATTTAACTTAGTTTCAATAATAGCTTTGATCATTTTGCCTCCCATTACTTTCAATGGGGAAGATTCGAACCTGGGTTTTTTTTTTAAGTCAAAATGAAAGTTGACATCCAAAGTTGAATTTTAGTGAATAGACCAAATATAGTAAATTATAGGAAGTGATCTGTGTACAGTGAATATTTTTTTAGGTGAAGGTGTATAAAGGACATACCTCATTTTCTTTTTCAATAAGTTTTCTTTTCATAACATTTTCCATCTCTTCTTTTTGTTGCTGAAGCTGTACAAAAGTAATTGCAGAGTCATGTTAGCTATTTTATTAGTAGAAAAGATAAAAGATAGTATAAGACAGAAACAGCGCAATCGCAAAGGTGACCTAATAAAGACAGTCTGACAGTCAGTCACTGGAAATTCACAATCTTCTGATATTACATTGTTATTAAATCACAGGGAAAATGATCAACACGTCCAAAAAGAAAGGAATCTGTCCTGTGAGTGCGGTGTTCTCATTTTGTCATTCATCAAGTCTACATCTTCCTTTTTCTTTGTATGAGAGCGCTAAGAAGTATTAGAGAGTAGTACAGGTATACAGCAATTTAATAGACCATGCAAACGGACGCCTGCAAAGTAATAAACATTACAATAAAACTGTACATATGGCAATAAAGGTAAAAAAATATATACATAGGGCAATAAGCTTCCTCAAAGTACAATAGATATCCTAAAATAAAGATAGGAAAGAAAGTCTGAGATTAAGAAAAAAAAAAAAAAGCGCAGTGTGAGGGGATTACCACCACATTCGGCAAACAATTATCTCAACCAATGTATTTTTAACCTTATTACAATATGTACATTTTTTATTGTAATGTTTATTTCTTTGTATGGTTATTTTATAATTCCCTATTGAAACCTTTTTAAACTTATACTACTCTGTAATAATTCTTTGTTCGTGCACCAGTATTTTTTTTCTTCATTCCCGTATGCCTCCGCGTGAGCGTCTGGGAACACGCCCCCTGGCAGCTTCTCATCTCTATTTCCCCTGTCACTTTTCTCGCTGTCTTCCCTTCCTATTGCCAGAGACCCACACCAAACCTCTATATAAATATACACATCGTATATAAATATTTCCATTTCCGTTTTAATCAAAGCAAATAACACAATAGTATACAATTTCCATCTGTTAAGGGGTCAGTTTCACCTAGTGTCCAGAAAAAATATATACTAACATTTCTACATCAACAGTTATGCCCATCTCCCCAAACCCTCGTTATGTTACATCACAGCAAATAAAATAGTCTTTTAAACAAATTACAGCTTGTGGAATGAATGGGGCGGGCCTACATTCCACAAGCTGTAATTTGTTTAAAAGTAAAAATACATGTATTTCACATATATTGAATTCATGTACTAAATACAGAACTGCACCTTTAAAGCAGTAGTTGTAGAAGAAGTAAATATATACATTAATATTGTGAACAGCTTGAACACTCCAAATAATCAAAATTCTTACAAAAGTACGATATATTGTATGCTGATTTGACTATTTAGATAATAATTTGTACCACACTACAAACAAGGAACAATATTGTGATGACGTCAATGCATTTCTTTTTGGTACCATTCTTTACATTTAACCTTCATTTCCTTTTTATAGACCACACAATGTGAGAATTGCGGAAATCAATGACATTTTTCAACTTTATGGTGAATGTAATTTTGTTGTTGTTAAATGACAATGCTGTATCTATAGATTTTGAAATGATAACAAAACAATATTTGGTACAATGATAATTAGCATTTCATTAAATGTTTTCAAAAAGGAGGCAACTCACAAATATGATTTTTTAAAACTGGCAGTCCCCATCCATGCCTAACTGATGTAAATAAATAATAAATAACAGCACTGCACAAAATAACACTTATAATTAAGGTCAAACTATACTGCAAGCCAACATACAAACCACTTATGTTTCACGTACTATCAGATGAGTAGGGTGGGAATACGTATGTCAAAATGAGCATCTGCTTATTCACTTAGAGTCAGGGCTTTGATCTTTAAGCCTGAAAATAGGTCTTCGACACACACAAAAGAAGCCTGTGGGATTTCCTTACTTTTCCCTAAACTGCTCGGCTGGAAACGAGCTGTAGCCGGTCAAACCATTTAATACTGATTGATTTGTCTTGAACATGGAACAGGGACAATGATTGATTCTAAAACGATAGAAAAACTCCAGATAAAACCAAGTGGCAAATAATGTTAAAACAAACAAAAAAAAAACCTAATTAACTGCATAAAATAAATAGGACTTAATTACATTTACAAAATATGCAATTTTTCGGATTGCTGTTAGATGGACAGTGGGCAATCTGGTATGGATTCAAGGCCAGCCATAAGGGAGAGTTCAGACTAGGGACAGCCAAGCTGTGCATCAGGTTGAGATCTTCCTGTAGATTGGCCAGGACTCTTATGTAACCTGAAAGAAACTTTGAGGCCGGTTCCTGTCCTGGATACAAACTAGAGCAACAGTTGCCATTTTGGAATCTAGCGCTCGGAATGTAATGTGTTAAATAAGATGATGCTTTCTCAAAGCTAAACAAGTCAGTGAGCTTTTAGAATTCTTAAACAAATTGAATATTGATGCTCCAGCGAATAAGATATAGATTTTTAAAGGGACTGTCTAGTGGCCAAAATGCATCTTCCAAATATTAATGTATATTAATGTGCTTTCAAAGTAATTTAAAATGCATGTCTTACATTTTGAATTGCTTAAAATATAAAATACTTACAGCTAGAAGAAATTGTGAAATTACAGCAGTTTGCAAGAAACAAGGACTGCCCACACTAGCTGAGTAAAACTCATTTCCTCTTTTTTTTGCTGCAGGAACCAATGAGAATAATGCCATTCAAATGAATGGAATATCCTGTCTCTCTAGTGATGTCATCAGACAATGTGTTGCACTGTTAAGAGATCCTACTGTGTACAAGAGCAATGTCACTCATAGGCCACACCAATAAACTCAATTTGAGGAGGACAGGAAGTGATTATATGAAACAAAACATTATATCCTCAGTGTCTATAGAATCAGTGCTGCCGCACCTGCAGTAAACATGCAGAGTAATCATTGGGGAGGGCTTGAGTCAAATAAAAAAAATGTGATTTATACAGAATGCCTGCATCAAATCACACAGGGATAAAAGCATGTGCATTTTACAAGCAGTAATCTTCATCTTGCACCAAAGTGAGTTTTGGGACTAGACTGTCCCTTTAAAACCTTGGAAGATGAAGGCACCCTTGCGGAGGGGATCGGGAGAACCATGACGCATGATAAAGATGATCAAATTGAAAAATGGTGACGGTAAAGGAGGACAGGAATTTAAATATGTATAATATTCAGTTTAAGTGAATGTATAACGATGAAAAAATGAGTCATAACACCTAGCCAATAACTTTTAGTTGGTCAGATATTAAGTACATAGTCATTCCTATGGAATAATGGTAAAGTTTTGGCTTATCCATAATCATATCAGGTGCTTGCTGTTTAGCGAGGTCCGAACTCCTATAATAACTATATGGGGAGTACAAAACAAGCAAAGATATACTGATAAAGCAGAAACTTCAAAAAAGGCTACAGACTTAAAACACTGCAAAATGAAAACTTTTGATCTTTACTGGATAAAGGATATCTGAAAGAAAGCCACGTCTATTTTAAATAGATTTCATAATCAATGACCATATTTTAGCAAAAACAAAACACGGAATAAAGCTGCCTTAGTGTGAGATGTCCAAACAAAAAAAAAAAAAAGGGCCTGGAATTCTTTGCTTGTTTTAGTGGTGTAAAAAAGGGTTAATTTTTTTTTATAATGTCATAATGTAAATTAGCTCAACATGCCAAAAGCTGTTTCTTTATTAAGCTCAATATGATGCCACTCAGTCATTGATGCCCATTGCTAGGCCCTCACCAGTCGGTTTCACAGAAAAGCTTCCATTGTAGTTCTGAAGTATCGTTTTTCATGAATTTCTATGACAGCGAGCACAATAATGTGCTATGCGGAGTCAGACAAAACAAAATAAGTAAAGTCGCCATGATCTGGCACAGGGTTTGACAAGCAGCAAGAAAATGACTTTCTCCATATCTATAGGCTTGTTGTCTTTCTATGCGTAGACCTTTTCTCTGTCATATTCTTCTGCAGCACATGTTGAAGGTTGAACACAAGCTGAGTTTTGCATCTTATGATAAACAACACAGCCCCAGTTTACTGTAACAAAAGCATTGGTACTAATGGGAAGTAGTGGGAGCCAGTATGGGGCACTGAGGAGTCACATGGATAATAATGGAGCAGTGGGATAGGAAGCCGGAGGGTTGTATCAAAAGGAGCAGGCCGTCTGCTGTCCTATGAATGTTTCATTATGTATTACAGTCAGACAGAGCAGATTCAGACAAAACAAGCATACTATAAAACACATTCAACTTTGTGTACATGTGTTTGTAGGTGTGAAAGCAATGGATATTTGTATGTGAATACAGAGACAAAAATGTAGTAGAAATAAACACAAGACAGTAACTTCAGGCCTAACGGGTCAAAACAAAAAGTCTTAAATTCATAACAAAATCCAAGACACAGAGAGAGAGACTGAATGTTAGAGAACAGATAGATCTACGGTGTTTCAGTGATAGAAACAAACGCTAATAAGTACAATCAATGGCTAGTTTTTCTTATAGCACCTTACCAGTGCAGTGGCAGCAGATTGCTCCTTCTCAAGGTCAGCTTTCAAATTATTTTGCTCAGCTGACAGCTATAAAACAAACATAAAACACAGAATGAATGTTCAATAAAAGTGTATGCTGAAGAAGCTTAACGTCATACATTTTATATCTTTTAAACAATAAAGCATCAATAGCCTCTAAATAATTCTGTTATTCTGGGAAGTGTTTTGTATAGTGTTGTGGAAAGATTGTAACATAACATTTTACAGAAAATGATCTTAAAAACGCATCTTCCAAATATTAATGCATGTTAATGTGCTTTCAATGTAGTTTAAAATGCATGTTTTAAAAATGTAAAATACTTACAGCTAGATGAAATTGTGAAATTACAGCAGTTTGCAAGAAACCAGGACTGCCCACACTCGCTGAGTAAAAGTAAATTTCCTTTTTTTTTGTGCTGCAGTAACCAATGAGAATAATTTCATTGATATTAATGGAATATCCTGTTTCTCTAGTGATGTCATCAGAAAATGTGTTACACTGTTAAGAGATCCTACATGTACAAGAGCAAGGTCACTTAGGTTCCATACATTGGATTGTATTCCAGCAGCACAGGAAGTGACTAAATGAAACAAAATTGTATGTGTTCAGTGTCTATATATTCAGTGCTGCCGCACTTGTAGTATACATGCAGAGTAATCACTAAGGGAGGGCTTGTGTCAAATATTAAAAATGTGTTGTATGCAGAATGCCTGCATCAATCACACTGGGAAAAAAAGCAGTGGTCTTCGACTTGCACCAAAGTGAGTTTGGGTAATAGACTGTCCCTTTCAGTATTTTGTACTTTTGCATAGGCTAATACCAATAAATATGCAAGTTGAAATTGACTTTTTTCAGCTGTTCTGGAAATGCTGTCACCAGGGTATGTCTATGGTATATAAAGTCTTGTTTAACAGCCACCCTCAAGCTCTCTGTTTATTGGATAAAACTTCTCACCTGTTTATGAGTTTCACTTATAATCATACTATGAAAGACTGATTTATCTACCATATCCCAAGAATTCGGGATTCCTTTAATATGGTCAAGGTACATTTACTTTTTCATGGTGCGGACATCCTCGGTGCTGGCAAGTCCTCTGAGTGCAATCTAACAGCTGGGGTAAGTCCAAGGGCCAACTCATTCAAGTGCACTCAAATAGCTCTGGTAAGTTCTGGGGGTATATTTTGTGAGTGCAAATTAATAGATGGGGCAAGTCCTGAGAGCAAGTCCTTTGAGTGCAATCTAATAGCCAAGGTAAATCCTGGGGGCAAGTTCTGTGAGTGCAATCTAATGGCTGAGGTAAGTCCTGGGGCAAGTTCAGCGAGTGCAATCTATTAGCTGAGGAAAGTCCTGGGAGCAAGTCCTTTGAGTGCAATCTAGTAGCTGGGGTAATTCCTGGGGGCAAATTCTGTGAGTGCAATCTAATAGCTGAAGTAAGTCCTGGGGGTAAGTTCTGTGAATGCAATCTAATAGCTGAAGTAAGTTCTGCGAGTGCAATCTAATAGCTGAAGTAAGTCCTGGATGCAATTCTTGAATGCAAAGTGTGTTTGGGGGCAATTTCTGAGAGCAAAGTGGGTCTTGGGGCAATTAATAACAATAAAAAGAAATGTAAATTATTTTTGATTTCTTAATTTTGGGTTCAAAAAGGTAGGGCTCGTCTTATACATGGGTGTATTATAGACAGAAAAATACGGTACCTGGAACATGTAGAAATTGGCACATTAATAGTGCAGGCATTCTTTTTATTTATGCTACCTACCATAACTAGCACTATGTACACTAAATAAAGTTCAATTTGTGTATAAAACATCTAAAGTAATATAGAATGTTCATATTCCAATTTGATTTATACCCATCAGCTACTTGCATACTATCAGGAAGTTCACCATCTTCTGGTACAAGTGCAGTTTTAATGGGATTCCAAGACCGCATCTCACTTTGATAGGCTGCTTGTCATCTTTTCATCTCCTTCAAATAAGCCATCAATCTGAACATACAAAACTGTTTTGTTCCCAGTCCTTTCTGGCAAGTTTTGTTGCAATTTGAGATAAAGCTACAGACTGGCCATTAACATACTTAAAAAAAAAAAAGCCATCACTTAGTGTCAAAAGTCACACCTTCTCAATAGTCTTTTGGTCCTTTTCCATTTTCTGTTTCATGAAGCCCACGTCCAGATCTAAAACAAAGAAAAAGAAAGGCAGAGCGTGAAATCCTTTCCCTGTGATAGTGTATTCATATCACTCCTTGCAGGTCAGTACGGAAAACCCTATTCATTGCACAGTGGCCGAATGTCCTGGCATCACTGTGACCCTCACAAGTGCCCTTGACATTCATAGACCTCTTCCTGCTGTTTAGCCGGCTGGTCAGAGAGAAATTAAGAAATAAGTTCAAGAGCCAAGTGTGGCTTTGAGTGCCCACTGCTTTTCATCAATACCATCATTGGACATCCATGCTGTTAGTCACAGCAAATACGAAGTGCTTTAGCAGGTGGGCCTTTGGAGATGAAAGAGCACGATATGAAAAGATAAGAACCAGCATTAAATTAGATGAAACATGTGCGTGGAATATGGTCCATGTCACGTATAATGGATTAATAATAAAATACCGCTACATCTTCTTCAACATTTACATCCTAAGTAGAGAAACTTCCTCCTAACTTACACTCACTAATGGACAGTGCACTCATATTTAAAGAGCTATTTTTAATGCATTAATTAGTGTACAATTAGATTTTTTTTTTTAATAGAGACCATAATTTCACTTTGTGTTTCTTGTATGTAAATTAAGAAAGAAAACTTGAAACATGAAACACATATTCAAAGTTTTATTTTTTTTTATCACCAAAAGGTGGCAATTTATTTCCTAGTTGTTTATATTTTGCCCAAAAGTGCAGCGCAGTCAATTGATTTTTTTTATGTCACTTCTGATTATTTGCTAACCGTTCTACCCATTTGTAATGCGGAAACATGATGCCGATTTATCTGTTTCTGCATTTCTACAATAAAACACAGCAATCTTACAGGCATAAATGAATGAAATAAATGCCTAAGAGTCAAATCTGCATAATTGGCTAGTATGATGACCTTTGATTTACGATTAGAGTAAGAAAATATATATATATACACAGATTTAATATATATGGGAAAAAGAATATAGAATGGAGAATTCTCCAAAACCAAGTGTGAAAATATAAAAAATATATAGAGGCTAAAACCACAAATCTTGGCCCATTCATGCAGAATTGTATGTGTAACAGTTACCTAGAGATTGAATATTTTTCTCTTTCTGCTTTAGGATATTTTCCAGCTGCTGGATTTTATCATGCAGATCATCAACCTCTTCTTTCAATTCTTGATTTTCTTCCACCAGTTTCTCTTTTTCTGGGTCATCTTCTGATTCGAAAACAATCTGAAATATTAGGAGTTCCCGTTTCATTTTAAGGATGTGGACAAAAGGTTTGAGCACGCTGCTGAGCAGCTATAATTATCCAGCATGGCCGTCATATCATTTCCTACGTTCGGCTGCATATTTAAAATATGAATAGAGGAAAGAAAAAAAAACCCAAAACAAAACACTAGAAGGGCTCTTGCTGGAAGAAAGCCGGCAGTACATTACATACAAAGACTATAACACATGGGGACATTTTTATTGACAGGAATAATGCAGATCATACTGTTTGGGTGCACTCATCAGGTCAGGTCAATTTATTATGGAAGCTGTGTCCAGGAAGGCAGCTGGGGCCTGATCCACCCACACTTCCCTCTATAAGTGCTGTCCGTAACTAGGCAAAAGCAGGGAGCTTGTGGATGGGCAGCGCTGGGGGGTTGCAAAGTGCACTGCTAAGGAGGGGGGCTTGTTGCCTTTGTACCATTTCTCTGTGACAGTACTGCCAGTGTCATGAGGAGCACATCACATGTCAGAGTACTGAAGTTTTCAGCCTGGAAGCCACATGGAGTCAATAAGGCCCACTGATAGCAGCACAGTTGGTTTTCTCCTTGGTGCTGCAGCCACCCCGGAGGCAATTCATACTCTGAACATTAACATGGCTTTCCATGCTTGTCACACATAGACTGTGCAGGCGTCTAATGCTATTGAGCACTTCACTTTAAATCTCTATGCAAACAGTGATTACCTTGTAAGACGGTTTAAGGATAACGCGCAACAAAAGACTTTAAACTTATAATTTTGGTAGAGCAAGCTCATTTACATATTGATTATGCATGTCCTTTTGTTTAAATGTTGCCACTTCCAAGATGAAAAAGTCTCTCTAATGAAGTTTAAGCTTCTTGCAAACGATCCCCTTATTCACTGCTCTGTTTCAAAGCCTTTAAGTACATTTGAAGATGCTGTGTTTTAGCTGTCTAGACCAACGCATCACATTTGTATTTTTTTTTTAACCTATTTTAAAAGTTCCCGTAGTCAGCTTTTTCAGAGTTGTAATGACAAATTGACAAATTGTAAAAAAAATAAAATAAATACCACAAAGACACAGAATATTTAATATACATATGCATTAATTTGGGAATATAACCATATTCACAGACAGTAGTGTTATGTTAGACAATGAGAAAAGTATGTTTTAGATTACAAAGGAAAATAAACTATTACATATAGTAAAATAGCACATCATACATACACACAGATATATAGAGAGAGACTGATAATACAGAGGTACAGTTCCATGCAAAAATATATATTATTAAAATATATATTTTGTTGTATGAAAACATTACTAATAAGATAAGCAATCAGATGAGCAAATATAGATACAGACCCATTTATTTCATATAGAGTTATGAGGTGCATTCATTGAACTGTGATAAATTGCAAAAACCAGATCAAAATAGAGTTGAAAACTGATTTTTGCAATTTCCTTGTTCGGTATTTCAGCAAAACATGTATTTAGTAAAATACACATAAAAATAATACACATGTATAAATAAATATATCAGCAACATACATCTCTGTGTAGGAGAATGCCACGTGGAAGGTAAAAGTTGCTAATCCACCTATGTATATATTATAAATATAAACATTTATTACTGACAATAGAGCGCAAGCGACTGAAGGGTTTGGGGGGAGAGTTGAAAAGTCAAATACATCTTCAGGTCTAATGTTTATATTGCTGTGATGTTCAAGGTCTATGGTATACAGTCACAAGATAAGGGAAAAATCAATATTACAAAATGCGTAGACGGAAGCAATTGAAAAACTTAAAAAGTGAAGTATTTATTAACCTGTTTTTTTTTTTTTTAAACAAGCATAGAATCAATAGTCAGCAAATGTAAACTGGAAATACTGTTCAGGTACATATTAAGCTATATTTTACCCCCTTCCTCCCTATGCAGTTGCCCGTCCGCTGAAATCTATACTAATCAGTACGATAACGGAGTTTGGTTGATTATTATTGATATTATTTACTGGTACACTTGCCTAACTGAAATTATATTTCATTAAATAAATTAAATTTAAGCTATTTTTAGACCCAAAAAATTGAGAAAATGTTATATTGCAGGTACCTGAAATAAACTTCCAGCGGAAGTGGTAAAGACCTAACACAATAAAGGATTTATACCAATATCTTGGATGTGCATAGGGCTATCATTAAGAAAAAAAATAAGTATGAATCAGCGAAAGTTTTCTGGACCTTACGCTCAAAACTCCAAGTTAAAGCTATTAATGGTTGCCCAGAAATGTAGGGCTTTGCCTTAGAACTGCCTTCTATTTGATGCAACCCATTTCTGTTATATATGGTGATAGATAATATGTAATAATAATAATAAAGATAGCTCAGTTTGTAACGGATCTGAATGATTTGGGGTTGTAGGTTTGCTTCCCAGCTCTTCATACATTCAAGGTCAATAAAATGAGTACCATTTAGTTGGGTAATGATAATATCTTTTATTAGCTGTTAATCCAAAAGAAAAGAGGAATTAGTGGGCAAGGGCAAAATCGGAAAAATGATTGCAAGGGAGGAGAATGCTATTTTTATGGCACGTTCAAATATGCAAAAGTTTGCATAATCGACCATTCAAAAAACATAGCAGCATTATATGATGTAAAGACCATTTACAAAAAATGAAAGCGGGGGTGTGCCTAGCTAGCTTTGATGGCGAATGCTTAATGTCAGAGCTCCACTTCTACAGCACTGATCTAGCCAGCTAACCAAGCTCATAACAACATGGGAAAGCAGAATAAACCAGCCAATACCCCCAGAACACAAAGGAATATGCATAATGTTTATCCATCACCAAGGGGACAATGGGGGGACATTTTGCCCAATCACAAAGCCTGGAAAGCGCTGCAGGCCCATACAAAATGGCTGTCAATTCGGTGAGGAATATTCCCTTACAGCCAAAGCTGCCTGACACCAATAGTCAGAGACCTCCCCAAGACTAGTGGAGAGTTACACTTTTCAATATCTTAAGCCAATATTGCATATTTCACTGAGAAAGTGAAAGGCAAGAGGTGAAACACATGGATGAGCATGTGCTAACGTTTTAAGAAATGGGCCCAGTAACTTATGAAAGGATGGATGCTTTAAACCAGGGGTCCTCAAACTTTTTAAACAGGGGGCCAGTTCACTGTCCCTCAGACCGTTGGAGGGCCGGACTATAGTAAAAACAAAAACTATGAACAAATTCCTATGCACACTGCATATATCTTATTTTGAAGTGAAGAAACAAAACGGGAACAAATACAATATTTAAAATGAAGTAAAGTTAAATCAACAAACTTACCAGTATTTCAATGGGAATAGTGTGCCAGTCAGATGCCCAGGGATATTATGCCAGTCAGAGTCCAGTAATATTATGCCATTCAGAGCCCAGTAATATTATGCCAGTCAGAGCCCAGTAATATTGTGCCAGTCAGATGCCCAGGAATATTATGCCAGTCAGAGCCCAGGAATATTATGCCAGTCAGATGCCCAGGAATATTATGCCAGTCAGATGCCCAGGAATATTATGCCAGTCAGAGCCCAGGAATATTATGCCATTCAGATGCCCAGGAATATTATGCCATTCAGATGCCCAGGAATATTATGCCATTCAGATGCCCAGGAATAGTGTGCCAGTCAGATGCCCAGGAATATTATGCCATTCAGATGCCCAGGAATATTATGCCATTCAGATGCCCAGGAATATTATGCCATTCAGATGCCCAGGAATAGAGTGCCAGTAAGAGCCCAGGAATATTATGCCAGTCAGATGCCCAGGAATATTATGCCAGTCAGAGCCCAAGAAAATTATGCCAGTCAGAGCCCAAGAAAATTATGCCAGTCAGATGCCCAGGAATAGTGTGCCAGTCAGATGCCCAGGAATAGTGTGCCAGTCAGATGCCTAGGAATATTATGCCATTCAGATGCCCAGGAATAGTGTGCCAGTCAGAGCCCAGGAATAGTGTGCCAGTCAGATGCCCAGGAATATTATGCCAGTCAGATGCTCAGGAATAGTGTGCCTGTCAGATGCCCAGGAATATTATGCCATTCAGATGCCCAGGAATATTATGCCATTCAGATGCCCAGGAATAGTGTGCCTGTCAGATGCCCAGGAATATTATGCCATTCAGATGCCCAGGAATATTATGCCATTCAGATGCCCAGGAATAGTGTGCCAGTCAGATGCCCAGGAATAGTGTGCCAGTCAGATGCCCAGGAATATTGTGCCAGTCAGATGCCCAGGAATAGTGTGCCTGTCAGATGCCCAGGAATATTATGCCATTCAGATGCCAAGGAATATTATGCCATTCAGATGCCCAGGAATAGAGTCCCAGTAAGAGCCCAGGAATATTATGCCAGTCAGATGCCCAGGAATAGTGTGCCTGTCAGATGCCCAGGAATATTATGCCATTCATATGTCCAGGAATATTATGCCATTCAGATGCCCAGGAATAGTGTGCCAGTCAGATGCCCAGTAATAGTATGCCAGTCAGATGACCAGGAATATTATGCCATTCAGATGCCCAGGAATAGAGTGCCAGTAAGAGTCCAGTAATATTATGCCAGTCAGATGCCCAGGATTATTATGCCAGTCACAGCCCAAGAAAATTATGCCAGTCAGATGCCCAGGAATAGTAGAGTGCCGGGCCGGACAAATGTGCTCGGCGGGCCGCATGTGGCCCGCGGGCCGTAGTTTGAGGACCCCTGCTTTAAACCAACACATTCAGATGCAAGAATTTCAAATTGATACACTACAGCAACAAGTTGAAGAACTTGACAATCGGAGGAGAAACCTCTGGGTCGATGGAGTCCCCGAAGCCAGCCGGACAAAAGATTTACAGAGAACCCTGCAAGGCCTCTTTGACGCGAAAATGCAAAAAGAGTCATTTTAGTGTACGTGTACAGTGAGTGCGCAAACCAAAAGGGACCTCAGGCTCCCCTCCTTGAGTTGTTTGTGTTACATAGACTACTACTTGGACAGAGAGGCTATAGTCCAAACTTACAGCAATATGGCTCGTGTCAAAGTATTGTGTAGTGAGAAATCCCTCTTTGACCTCTAATGGTCCATGCTTCTGTCTACAGGATCTTTAAAACCTACTACATCGGCACTAAGAGCCGCTGACATCTCGTAGACCTACCTTAAATGTGAAGAAAGATAACAGATACCATGTTTTTGGGCACATTGCGAGTCTCTGCATGCTTATAAATGGCCTGGGACCTTTAAATATACCAGTACTGGAATGGTCAACACCATCCACTTTCCTTCCCCACTGAGGCAACTAGGCTCGGATCCTGACCCCCACCGTAATACTGGTACTACTGGTCTCCTGGATCTTTAAAAAGCCTAGTTTCTGGACACATTAGGGGTTCATGTATAAACACGGAGCAAATGCAAATAGTGCCAAATAATGACGTAATTGGCATGTGCTCCTATGTATAGAGCAGACTCCCTACAAATTTTGGGACGATCGCGTCTTTAAACTTTAAATGCTTTTATGCAAATACTGTTTGTTCTGCAGTTATTTAGGCTCGATATAGCTTTGTCCTAACTATTATTGCTGTTGTCGCCATGTTGGCTGATACAAGTACCGTATTTGCTCGAATATAAGGTGACCCTGATTATAAGACGACCCCCAAACTTTGGATATTCTTTTAGGAAAATAAGAAGAAGTCTGGATATAAGACTACCCTATAGGAGAAGGTATTACTTGTAAATATTCACATGTAAACTATTTTTTTCATTTTTAATAAAAATTGTGATAGAAAAAAAAATGCATTTCTTGTTTTTATTTGCCAATCTGCCCTCCAGACTTAGCCAATGGATCCCCCCCACATAGTCATCTGCCCTTAGACTTAGCCAATCGTGCCCCCCACACAGCCATCTGCCCGCAGACGTTTGCTAATGCTGCCCCCGGACTTTTTCCAATGCTGCCTCCAGACTTTTGCCAATGTTGCCTCCAGACTTTTGCCAATGCTGCCTCCAGACTTTTGCCAATGCTGCCTCCAGACTTTGCCAATGTTGCCCCCAGACATTGCCAATGCTGTCCCCAGACTTACCTAAAGCTCCTCCCCCTCCCAGACTTGTTCCAAATCTCCCTGGTGGCTAGTGGGGGCAGCCGGTGGATGTCTGCATGATCCTCTGATGCTGCCCGACACTTCCGTCTTCTATGACGGACCACCGGAAGGTCACATCACCTCCCAGCTTCCATCATAGAAAACCCGTACAGCAGCGGAGGATGTCTGCGCACCCCGCATCTGCAGCTCTGTGGGGGAACTGGATCCCAGTCTTATAGTCAGACCTCAATTTGAGGACTGGTTTTAATACGAACCTCAAATGTTAGCATTTGCTCTGGAAAAAACCTTGTCTTATATTCAAGAAAATACAGTATTTATCATAGCTTTATCTGCTACACTCACCATCCATCATGCCACTAGACTCTATCCGACCAGGGAACCTCCATTCCTAGCCAAGTTTAGACTAACACCTTAGTGCTGCTGGTAGTCTATTCCACCATGTGTTTCTACCCCAATATTTTTTTCTCCCTCCCTCTCTGATCTCTCTTTTCTTTCGGTTCTTCCCTTTTTCTCCTAGTTCCTCCCTTTCCTCTTCCATCTGTTTTTTCTTTTTAATTACTTATCAGCCTGTTTAATCTTTGATCAATGCACAATTGGATGTTGTGTTTACACTTTTGACATGTTTGTAAGCTATTTGTTCTACTACTGAAAAATCCAATACAATTTGATATAAAAATAAATGAACACAACCTATTCATATATATACCAGCTGATAAATGCAAGTTCCCAATAGTTAAATGTTTACATTAACAACTGAGCAGAAACCTATTACCAAAATGTTTAGGAAGCTAGATTTACATTGGGCTTCAGTCATAAAAGAGGGAACTGCATGCAATTGAGAAGGGAATTGCAAACGTAAGGCAAAAAAAAGCAGAGTTTGAATAGGAGAATTTTCCCAACTCTGCTACATTGGCCAAAATGCACCTTGTAAATGTTAATGCATATTAATGTGCTTTCAAAGTACTTTGATTTACATTTTGCATTGCTTAAAATATGAAGATCTTACACTTGTGATGAATTTGTGAAATTACAGCATTTTGCAAGAAACCAGGCCTGCCCAGACTAGCTGAGTAAAAGGCAATATCCTTTTTTTCTGCAAGAACCAATAAGAATAATTTCATTCAAATGAATGGAATTTCCTGTCTCTCTAGTGACTTCATCAGACAATGTGTTGCACTGTTAAGAGATCCTACAAGAGCAAGGTCACTTAGAGGCAACACAACATATTCAGTTCCAGCAGCACAGGAAATTGCAAAATGAAACAAAACATTAAATCCTTAGTGTATAATCAGTGCTGCCGCACCTATAGTAAACATGCAGAGTAATCACTGTGGGAGGGCTTGAGTCAAATATTAAAAATGTGATTTATACAGAATGCCTGCATCAAATCACACAGGAAAAAGAGCCTGAAGTAATCTGCATCTTGCACCAAAGTGAGTTTGGGGACTAGACTGTTCCTTGAAGCAATTCCCTTTTTCATGAATAAAGCCCATTGTTTACTTAATAAGAAGAGGTGCTTTATTCATGAAATATTAAAGAGGGAATTGCAAACATAAGGCCAAAGTAGCCGAGCTGGAAAAATTCTCCCATTCAGCTGCACCAAACTCTGCAATTTCCTTCTCAATTCCCTCTTTCATTTATAAAGCTCTGTGAGTTTCTTTTCTACCCAGATTGGTTCTAAACCTTAACAACATATAATACAAATGTGCTTTAATACATGAATACTGTCTGTAAGGGGTGGGAGGGAGAGTTGTTTGACCTAAACAGTGCAAGATTAGACATTTGTGGGATCTAACCCTTACCTCTTGCACCACCATCTGCCATACTTAGGAACTGCAAGTAATTAACTATTCAGTCTCCTGTCTCAGTGAAGATGCTCATTAGCACAATGAACAAAAGAATTGTCCTCTGTAGCTACAGTCATCTGTTACACTTTAATGCTGGAGTTTTTTTTATGGTATTCTTCGTGCCATCTGTCCAGAGCTGTGGATTTTGACTTTCTGAAACCAAGAGTTGATGTTAAACAAAGGAAAACACTGGATTTTGTACATTTTAGATGGCATGGCTTTATAAAAAAAGTGAATTTATTCATTGATTTCATTTATTGCAGCTGCAGTAACCTGATTTTTGATGTTAGCTAATTTTGGTAAAGATTCAGGAGGAGGGAAACACACAGACTTATTTAGGAAGGTGAGCAAATTGCTAGCAGAATGCTTGGATGTATATGGTGAGAGGTATTAGCAGAATGCTTGGTTGTATAGGGAGAGGTATTAGCAGAATGCTTGGCTGTATAGGGAGAGGTATTAGCAGAATGCTTGGTTGTATAGGGAGAGGTATTAGCAGAATGCTTGGTTGTATAGGGAGAGGTATTAGCAGAATGCTTGGCTGTATAGGGAGAGGTATTAGCAGAATGCTTGGTTGTATAGGGAGAGGTATTAGCAGAATGCTTGGCTGTATAGGGAGAGGTATTAGCAGAATGCTTGGTTGGATAGGGAGAGGTATTAGCAGTAGAAAGAGGGAAGTGCTCATGCCATTGTACAGAGCACAGGTGAGACCTCACTTGGCGTATTGTACGCAGTACTGGAGACCGTATCTCCAGAAGGATATTGATACTTTGGAGAGAGTTCAGAGAAGGGCTACTAAACTGGTTCATGGGTTGAAGGATAAAACTTACCAGGAAAGGTTAAAGGATCTTAACATGTATAGCTTGGAAGAAAGATGAGAAAGGGACAAAAGGTTAAAAAGTAATATCAGGGGGTAGTGGATACATGGAATAGTCTTTCAGCAGAAGTGGAAGAGGGCAATACAGAGGAGAAGTTTAAGCATGCATGGTATAGGCATAAGGCTATCCTGAACATAAGATAGGGAAAATTAACAATTACGCTAGGAGGATTTTACAGCAGGTTACATATGGACTGACAAAATGGGCCAAATGGTTCTTTAAAAAAAACTACCAATTAGACAATTTCTCCAACTGATATTTTAGCCAGGGACTAATGAAAGCATTCAGACTATTCTTTAATTCTAAATCAATATTAATCGATAATTGTCTCAACACAATCAATATTCCATTTATTTATTTTTTGCACTTACTTCTCACACAGCCATCCACAGTCATTTGTGTTCCAACAACAGGTGGAGGGACACACAAGCTAGGGCCTGCATTTTACACTTCATCAAGGCAGAATCCTCTACTGCGGTGACATCAAAGTATATTCCATACCCCCAACTTTTACCCCGGGTGAATCGGGACGCCTGGGGGGCGGAGCTTGGGAAAACTGGGACAGAGGTAGACCTTGGCAGGACTGTCGTGCACAAAGCAGTTGGGGGGTATGATTTTCAGCAGTGGATCAGATGCTCAGAAATGCACGTGTTTTGGGCCACATTCATCTTTTATTTTATTTACAGTAATGGTGAAGAGCTGCCTGTTAGCATTAGTAACATGTATGATTATTTAGCAGTAATACAAAAGCAGTTCAGAAAGAATTTAAACCAACTTTATTCAAACAAACCAACACATTTATTGGGCTAATGAGAACATGAGTAGCTACATCAGTTGGACGGCATCTTGCCTACAGCCAGATGACACAAGCAGCAAGACTTCACAATGTGACGGGTAGCCAAGAACACTATGGCAGAGACCCGATTAGGGTCTTAATAAACCCTGTGGGTCACTGCCAAAAAGATTGTGCCTAAATCGGCCGATGCGTGATTTAGTGATATGTAGTCGATGCTCGCTTTGAGCACCAGCTACATTTTCCCTGCAGCGGGATCCGAGCACAGCTCATCACGGTGAGCCACGATGAGCTGTTTAACGCTGGAGGTGCAATGCCGTCCTAGCGTCTTTTAGGCACTGTAAAATCAGGACGGCATAGTACGTCCTAGCATCGGGAAGGGGTTAATGCAGATTATCACTGGTTTTACATCCCTCTTTTCTTTTGTTATTTACAGATAAATTAGTATTAACCCCTTAACAACACAAGGTGTACATATACGACCTGTGTCTAAATGTATAAAAGATTTTTCAGGTAAACTTTAGACAAAGCGTGGCCTTTTTTTTCTTCAATTTTTCATCTAATGTATTTTTATAGTAAATTATATCATATGATGACAATAATGGTATCTTATGAAAGCAGTATATAATATGTCTGGGTACATTAAACGAGAAAGAGGAATATTACAGATAAACACAAACACTGCAGAAATGCAAAACAGCCTTGGTCACTAAGGAGTTAAATTAGTAGCGGAAAAAAACCCAGTATACAGTGCTAAGAACGAATGTCTGGAAAGGGGTGTTCTATTTGTAAGTTTGGTAAAACATGTCGAGACCTTGTTTATATGACTAGAAGTGCTTGCGGTTGCCTTTTTCTAATAATCCAGATGGCCAATTGATCTATGTGTGACTTTAGAGAGTCATTTGGGATTTAGAGTCATATGTCTTCTCGATTTGCAGAATGTTTTTGTCATTTATTTTTAAAACTGTCATCATTAGCACAACTGCTTTCTTCTTCTTACCAATATGGGATACTCAATATCTTCCTGATCAAATAATGTTCGTCATTTAGGTATGCTCCACCTTTCAAGCTTCCACCATCTAAATATACACTATCATTGCTATCCATACTTTGGAGAGAGTTCAGAGAAGGGCTACTAAACTGGTTCATGGGTTGAAGGATAAAACTTACCAGGAAAGGTTAAAGCATCTTAACATGTATAGCTTGGAGGAAAGACGTAACAGGGGGGATATGATAGAAACATTTAAATACATAAAGGGAATCAACACAGTAAAGGAAGAGAGTATATTTAAAAGAAGAAAAACTACCACAACTAGAGGACATAGTCTTAAATTAGAGGGGCAACGATTTAAAAGTAATATCAGGAAGTATTACTTTACTGAGAGGGTAGTGGATGTATGGAATAGCCTTCCAGCAGAAGTGGTAGAGGTAAACACAGTCAAGGATTTTAAGCATGCGTGGGATAGACACAAGGCTATCCTAGCTATAAGACCGGGAACGGGGGACTAATAAAAGTACTCAAAAAAAATAAAAATGGGCAGACTAGATGGACCGAATGGTTCTTATCTGCCGACACATTCTATGTTTCTATATACTCCCACTAATGAAACAAGAAGTGAATGGACCAGAAAAGAGTGGATCAGATAACAGGACCGTCGGCAAAGCTGCTACTCTCTTAGAATCTCAAAAAATAAATAACTACTGGATATTCTAACAGTGCAATATAAAGTGGTAAATATTTTATCACAATGAAATAAAAATGATTATTTTATCTTGAAACCTGTAGAAATTGCTGTTGTGAAGTACATTTTATAATACCGTTATAAATACTACTCATGTAATTAAAAGATATTGTCATTAAGTGCTCCAATTTATGTTAATTGGAGAGAAACAAGATAGTGTCATGTGCCAATTTCTATACGGCATAATTTATCAGTGAGCTATGACAGATGCTTAATTAAAACAGCCCTGAAAATTCTAATAAGGTTGTCTGGAAATGATATCCAAGTAGGTTTGACTGTTTACCACAAGATGGAGCAATTGTACAGTGCATTGCAGCAGCTGACCTTTAAAAATAAATATGCACTCATGCGTCTGTCTGGTCTTTGTTTCAGGTTGTGCAATAGATACACAGGGATGCTGAATGCATCACTGTTGCATTATCATCAGAAGTCCCCCCCACCCCGTGCATTTCTATGAAGCAGCTCTGGGATGCACTGGACATGTGATATACAAAATGAGTTATCTCTATGATTTATAGATATCCATAGATTTACACCGACCAGCCATAACATTAAGTCGGCGGAGGCAGTGTGATGCTTTGGGCAATGTTCTATCTTTTAATACAGGGATACATTCCATAGCTTACCTTGGAGGACCGTACATTCTAAATATCATAAGGAAATACAATATTAGCTTTGGGCTTTTAAGCCAGGGGAAGGGACACATAAAATCCCTTGAGGGCAACATCCGGACCATGGGCCTGCCAGTTGGACATCATTGACATTCTCCTTACCGTCCATACACAGCTGTATACAGAGCTAGGTATAATGGCACAGTTCTATATTAGTAAGTATGTAATATGGAGTATTACTAGAGGAAGAAAGAAGATTATTCATCATAGTAACGAATCAAGAAACGCTAATAATTAGGGCTGTAAGATATTAAAGGGTTAAGGGAAAATGGTGCGAGGAATCATATGTATTCCCCCTGCTCAATTCTGCAGATATTAGCTGGAAAATTGAAAAGTGCAGAAGAATTAAAGTAAACATATTTTAAACGCAAACATATTCATCTACAATTACAATACATTCATGTTCTATATTACAGCAGTATATTTACTTTAATTCCACTGCATCGTGCAGCTTTGCATTCGCATCCATTGGGGCCTATTCAATATAAAAAGTGCACTGTGCAATTCACTTGTCAGTTGATGACCGTTCACTTTTTAGTTAGTAGAGCTCACTAGAATTGGATCTAATCTCGTCTAACACGGAAGAGAGTATATTTAAAAGAAGAAAAACTACCACAACTAGAGGACAAAGTCTTAAATTAGAGGGGCAACGATTTAAAAGTAATATCAGGAAGTATTACTTTACTGAGAGGGTAGTGGATGTATGGAATAGCCTTCCAGCAGAAGTGGTAGAGGTAAACACAGTCAAGGAGTTTAAGCATGCGTGGGATAGACACAAGGCTATCCTAGCTTTAAGACCGGGAACGGGGGACTAATAAAAGTACTCAAAAAAAATTGGGCAGACTAGATGGACCGAATGGTTCTTATCTGCCGACACATTCTATGTTTCTATGTAACACAACTGGTGAGATCACGCAATCACCCAGAATCTCTGATGCAGATAACAGAGACTTGTTCCTATTACCCGTATTTAGTGCTCCGTCGTATTGCCGCTCTTGACAGGTACCCGGGGGTATGCTCCATCTTGTCACTACACAAAATGATTTTCCCCTACTTAAGGTGGAGTATGAGGGAATGGGACAGTTCTTCGCAGCTGCTTAACCACAGCCGCTTCAGTGCAACATCTCTCGTGATGATTAGGATTTGGGGGGTGGGGTAAGTATTAGGGTGCGGGGGTGGTATGGGGGTTCGAGGTAACTTTTATGGGAGTTTACTCTGATTGCCTTTCACTGCTGACAGTTCAGTGCTCAAGCTGCCATCTGAACTGTCAGCGGTGAAACTGCCGCAAAGATCTGTCCTAGACGCAAGTAGGATACTGCCATCTCTAAATAGATTAACACACTGAATCATTAATCAAATGGTGAAATCAATTCATATGATGGGCGTACTCCAGTAAGAGACATACAGAACTGTTCTTTTTTTTAGTGTCTTAAACAAGTTATACTAAAACAAGACATTTTAAGGCGATAAAGATTATAGCAGAGGGAACATGTGTTTTTAGAGAAAGTGTGCGTTAAAAAAAAAATGAAAGAAGAAAACATCAGGGAACAAGTTCATAAGGGAACAAGTTTACTGGAAAGTTTGCCAAACCTAAAATGTATATTGAATGATTACACACATCCAGAGGAGACCCATATACTATATATATACTGCCATGAATGTCATATTTCTGAAATAACATAGCAGACAGTACCTGCTACCATTTGTTTATATCACTGTATTAAATATTTTTTCAAATTCCGCTTAAATCACAACTATCAAAACAATATTGTTTATTGTATACAAATAAAATCTGTGTAGCCTTGGGTACACAGGTGGTTACTGGGATGTACATAGCCACATATATATCAGAACTCTTTATAGTTGCTTGTCTGGCCAGACATGAGTAATGCATAGAGCCTAGATTTCATGTGACAAAATGTGCCACATTCACATGCTACAAAGTTTCCTCTTGAGTAAACAAGATAATCCTGCCACTTATAGGCAGGAAGACTAGCACTGTATCAGTTGTAGATAAGTGAGAAGGATTATGAATTTTCATTACTATGTTCAGGCTTCTGAGCAAGATGTATTGGTCAGGATGTTATCTGGCAGCCAGATACTTACTTCGAGTCCTTAAGTTCAAATCTATTAATGTGTTATGTGTGGCCTAGTTATTTGTTACTATGTAACCATCTGAGGTGCAATAACGTGTAGGCCATGTTTAGTTTGAGTGGTTATATATTCAACCTGCTAACTTGATTTTAATTTCCAGTATAGCCACAAAAGCTCATAATTTTAACAACAAGAGGTCATATGGGTTTATCCACTAGAATTTGAACTCAATTCAAGGTGGTTGAGATAAGAGGTCGAATTTGACTTAGTTTTAAAATTAAATTCTACCTCCCTTGAGTAATCCACTAAACAAAATTCAACCTCCAACTCGAGCTCAGCTCCCCCCCATCCCCCCCCCGCGACACAATCCAATTCGACCTCCCTTCTTGACCTTGACTTCGATAGAATGCATAAATAAGATGATAGGCACTAAATTTGAAGAGAGGTCAAGTTGGATTTAGTCGCAAAAATCACTCTATTTAATATGCCTCTTCTAAAGGTGGCGAGTCCTATTACTTTCAGTGACAGAAGAAATTACAATTTCGGATTGTGAGACTTGATTTTGGACTTAGTATTAATATCACACTTCGTTGAGACAAGCTCTCTTTAGTAAATAGACCCAATAGTCTTAAATTAGAGGGGCAAAGGTTTAAAAGTAATATCAGGAAGTATTAATTTACTGAGAAGGTAGTGGACGCCTGGAATAACCTTCCAGCAGAAGGTTAATACAGTGAATGAGTTTAAGCATGCTTGGGATAGGCATAAAGCTACCCTAGATATAATTAATGGCCAGGAACTGATGAAAGTTTTCATTTTTCTTGAGTAGACTAAATGGGTTCTAGGCTAGCAAGGGAATATGGCAGATGTAGTCCATCAACAACTGGAGGACCTCTCTTAACATATATCACTGAATTTTAGGTCTCTGCTCATCATCATATTTCTGACACATTGCACCTAGTACTTAGGTGCGGCCCATGTGGCCACTAATCTGGTCACATGCTCTCATATAACTTTCTAAGCTATCATGCTCTACACAGCATTGCAGGGGCATATTTCTGAAGTGACCCACATGATCAGAAACATACGTTTGAATTGGCTGCATCAATTTATTTTGAATTCATGGCAACTTTGATGAACAGCTTGTTAGCCATATACAAATATGTTGTTTTTTTTTAGTAGTAATTCAGAAGCAGTAGAAACAACTGAAATCAACTTTATTCAATGCAAGCTACACATGTATACGTTTAGTTATGTAAGTTGGGCCGCACTTTGCTGACAGCCCTTTTTGGGTTCTATACTGTAATCTTTTTTGAAGATATCATATCACAATTGCTTTTATGATAGATTATTTTATGGCAGTAACACGACATGTATCCCCGATTTGTTTCACAGTTACACTTCAAAACAAAAACATAAAAGATGTCAAATAAATTCCATTACATCGTTAGCATGGACAACATGGTGTAAGAAATAGAATGAGAAAGCATCCAGATCCTAATAAATTAAGTTTAATTAGAAAATCAAACACTGGTAATTGGACGTATCGCAGACGCAATACTGTGAGATTTACTCTAAATATAGAACAATTCCCATGAAATAATAAACACAGTTTAAATACCTGTTTGGAGTGATCATTTTCTTCCAGTTCTGAAATTAGTGCTTTCAAAGAGTTAATTAAAATATCCTGTTCGTCGAGTTTTCTTCTAAGAGCATTGATCTTTGCGGACGATTCTCCACTTGCATTTCTGGGTAAGTCTGTGTCATCAGTCTCTGTAGCTTTATGCTGCAAAAAAATAAAATGTACTCAAATCATTACCACAAAGTTACATGCGGTACTAAAACATGGGTATCCAATGAATGATTTAATACATATATGATAGCATATCTGATAGTCTGCATTCCATTAGATGTTACAATGGAAGGGAAGAAGGAAAATGAGTTGTAATGACAATAAGCACAAGGATGATCTGAAAACACGCAAATGTAACAAAAACAATACAAAGTGAAGCATATGTGTTGCAGGGTCTGAGTGAAAGAAAAAAAATAAAAAAAAATAAAAAGATGTTACAATGATAAGCAGGCCCGCCATCAGCGGGTGACGGGCGATACTGGCGTTGCGGGCCTGGCGGGTCCAGGAGGCCCGGCGGGCCCCGGTCATGCCAGGTAAAAATAAAATAAAAAAATCTCAGTTAAAAGCCGGTCGGCGGTTGTGAGGGAAGCGTTGTGCGCTCCCCTCCAGCCGCGCAGCTTCAATAAAGTTTGTTTAAACTTTTTTTTTTAAAACAAACTTTATTGAAACCGCGTGGCTGTTACGGACCTGCACCGGGAGACAGCAGCATGGAGGTAAGTACTGGCTGGGGAAGGGGGGAGGAGGGTGACATAACGAGCATACTGAGGAGCAAAATCCTGGAATATTGGGGGGCAAAATCCTGGCATATTAACTGGCAAATTCCTGGCATATTAATTGGCATAATCCTGACATATTAATTGGCATAATCCTGACATATTAATTGGCATAACCCTGGCATATTAATTGGCATAATCCTGGCTTATAAATTGGAATAATCATTGTTTATTAATTAGCATAATCCTGACATATTAATTGGCATAACCCTGGCATATTAATTGGCATAACCCTGGCATATTAATTGGCAAAATCCTGGCACATTAATTGGCCTAACCCTGGCCTTTAAATTGGCATAATCCTGGCATATTAATTGACATAACCCTGGCATATTGAAGGGCAAAATCCTGGCATATTAATTGGCAAATTCCTGGCATATTGAGGGGCAAAATAATGGCATATTAAATGGCACACTGAGGGGCAAAATACTGGCATATTAAATGGCACATTGAGGGGCAAAATACTGGCATATTAAATGGCATATTGAGTGGAAAAATCCTGGCATATTAAATGGCATATTGAGGAGAAAAATACTGGCATATTAAATGGGAAAAGAATGGCACATTGAGGGGCAAAATCCTGTCATATTAAAAGGCAAAAAAATGGCATATTAAATGGCAAAAGAATGGCATATTGAGGGCAAAATACTGACTTATTGAGTGGCAAAATATTACTGACATATTGACCAACTGCTCCCAACCACCCTCCATATTACAGTAGACCGGTATAACATGCTTTTAAGGGTAGGTGGGGCAAGTGGGAGATATTTGGGGGGGGGGGGGGAGGGGGCCCATAAAATTTGTTCAGTAAGGGGCCCTGAAATTTCTGGTGGCGGCCCTGATGATAGTTAAGGCTGTTTTAACACTATGCTTTTGTGATCTTGCAGAAACATTGGCTGTGCTGTATCAAATGAAAAAATAAACTGATCAGAGCATAGGTAAATATAATTACATTTACTAAAGCAGTTTTAATGTCTGAAACAACCTACAGAAAGCAGTTTGAGAGAATTGCTCAAAGCATTGAGGAACAAACAAACACTAATTAATAGAGAAACATTTTGTGTTACCATTTCAAGCGTTAAATAGTCTCTGTGTTCACTTTAGTGCACTGTGGGGTCCATTTTACATGGATACTGAAGGTCACAGTATTTGCACAGCACACAAGCTCAGGCCTGTGGATAGAAGTGATGGAGAGGCTTGGACATGCAAGGTATTGCTTCCATAGAAGTATCATTTGGGGAACAAATACATATTCAAATGGGAAATAGCTTTTAAAAACTGCTTTAAAAAACTTTTTTTTTATGAAAGAAGTACCGGTATATTAAAAAAGCAGCCATTAAATTTTTTTTTGCAGGAAATAATATAGATTTAATTGTATTTTCCATATTTTTGTTAACCATTTCAGTAAGGGTGGGTAACATGCAGGGTCCCTATCCGTCAGTTTACTGTCAAGCCCTGCATTGCCTGAGCAGAGTATATGCTGATGCCACTTTACACTCAAAGTGCTATGTAATCATTATATATATATAGTAATGGAGAAATTGAGAGGACTAATTAGACAAGAAAAGTCATTGCCGTAAAAGATGTGTGCAGTTTTCGCGAGCAGTCAACATGACTCTCGGGAAAGAAAGCAGAATAAATTTGTCAGTGTTAAAAAGGAGAGATGTTGATCTTTGTGTCTGCAAGGGACATGGCTGGCATCAACTTCATTCTAGTCACTGACAATCAGAAAAGCAATTTCTCTTTCTCTGTAGCTTAAATATCAAAAGAATTAATAAAATCATTACTACGAATAAAGAGAAATGTCACAATCATTTATCATGTGTACTGGTAACAAAGAAAACTATTCCCCCCCCCCTTCCCCCAAATAATAGCATGAGACAGGTCACATTTATTACGTGCCTGGATGCTAAGCTACAGCCATTTCCAAATACCAGAGCTCTGGCAACCTCCCAAAATACTGACACATTTATTTAAATTGTAAAACGCGTATGCGCTGTCTGCTGGTGTGAATATTGTGATATATGGGACTTCAATTCTTAGTAACAAATAATAATGGCAAAAGGAAATATCATAGTCGCATAATTAGGTGTTAATATAAACCAAAGCTTGACAAATGACAACGGAAAAATAGGCTGTGGTTTCAAAAAAAAAATATTACTTCTTTTTGGTTTTCTATAGATATAATATCTGCATGGAATAATACAAATACACTGAGATATTTACGCATCTTTGATATTTTCCCCAGTGGTTGTTCTTAAAGAGGCTCTGCAACCTAAACTATATTGAGAATGTAAAGCATAAAAATTATATATATACAGTGGTAACAAAAAGTTAGGAATTACACTTAGGAATTACCACCACTTGTAAATGTGTCTTAAAATTTGGTCTGATCTGCAGCTAAGTTAAAATAATGAACAAACACAATTTGTTTTAACTAATAAAACACACGTTATTGTACTAGAAAAAAATGAAAAGACAGCGCTACAAAAATGATGTCGATGCTGGACGCCAAAGGCTGAAGAAGTTCCCGAAACGCGGCCCTTTTTGGCGTCCTCGATTTTTGCGAAAGACCTGGCCAGGCTCTTTTTCGCTTCGGATTCACAGTCCCCTGCTCTAAGTCCAGTTTTGTCTCAGGTGGATTGTGGGGTGTGTATAATCTACTTGTAATCTATTTAATACTTACATTTGTATTGTTTCATGCTCTTTTGCTTGATTTGTGCGTATATTAACTGCTAGTTGTAATCTATTGTATTACTGTATTCCCACCTTTATTGTTAGGTGGATGTGTGTCTGTCAGTTTTATTTTATTTATTAAATTCATATATTTTTTATTACCCTATATTCGTGTATTGTATGGTGCATTTTTACATTTATACTATTATATTTTGAATGACTTTTCATTTCTGTAGCGCTGTCTCCTCTTTTTTTCTATGTCTTTCTTTCCTTTCTTACAGTGTTAAGTTACTGTGAGCGCTATTAGACTGGCGGCTACCTAATAATTTTTTTATTCGTTTATAATAGCGTACTCTCCGGCATATGCCAGAAGAATTCCTTACGGATAATCCTAAATCTCCGTCTCAATATTTATCATCATTTGGGTTTGTATATTAACTCCTTTTTTTTCTTCTTCACAATTGTGTTCACTAATAGGCGCTCTGTATCTATACTTCCTTTGGGTCGTATATATTTACACGTTATTGTACTGTTCTTGTCCATCTTGAATATATCAATATATTCAAACATTCACAGTGTGGTTTGGAAAATGTATGTGAACCCCTAGGCCAGGGGTCTCCAATCTTTTCAGTAGGAGGGCCACATTGTACATTATGCCCATTCATGCGGGCCAAATAAAAAACATTATTATAATTCAACTTTTTACATATGTAATGAAAACGTTATTGAAATCCATTTTTGTTTTTAATTCCTTTCTCTGCACCCGCATTTCACCCAGGACTTACCCCAGCACCAAGATATGCCCATTGATATGCCACAGCCAGTATGCCCATTGATATGCCACAGCCAGTATGCCCATTAATATGCCACAGCCAATATGCCCATTGATATGCCACAGCCAGTATGCCCATTAATATGCCACAGTCAGTTTGCCAATTAATATGCCATAACCAGTATGCCAATTAATATGACACAGTCCAAGTAATATCAAATTGTTTACATGTTCATCAGTACACCTATCTTTTGGAGCGGCCTAGTCAGAGTCCAGATCTTAACCCAATTGAGTTGCTGTGGAATGACCTGAGCGTTCTGCAGGTCCGATCTGCAGCTACCGGAAACACTTGTTTGAGATTACTGCTGCCAAAGGAGGTTCGACATGTTATTAAATCCAAGGGTTCGCTAATTTTCTCCACTAGCACTGTGACTGTTTGATGGATGTGTTAAATAGACACAAAGACAAGCAAGATTATCACGGTTTGTTATTAGTGTAAGCAGATTGTGTTTGTCTATACTTTTGATCAGACCACATTTTATTACCAATTGAGGCAAAAAAAAAAAAAAAACACCTCAGGTAATTCTACAGGGTTCACTTACTTTATCTTTATCAGGCACAAATGTGCCTGTGCTGTCTTCACATCAGACTGTGGCTTGATAAGCAAATCGCACATTTTCCATTGAAATTTACTATTTTGCTTGCGATTCCGCTAACACAATATATAGTTTATTTATTCTCTACATTCACAGCACACAAAATGTAACATCTAATAACAAAGTGTAATATTTCATTCAAAACATTTATTACATAAAGTCATATTGAACATTAATAGGTTTTTCATGTATATTTGATTCCAGATGCAAGAAAGCAGCCATATATAGAGGTTTTATTCTAGTGGAAGATATTATTGATTTGATTATAAAATACCAAACAAATATCTAGCGTTGGGATAAGTTACCACGTTCTCTGTTCCTGTACTGTGAAACAATATCCACTGTATGAATGCTGAAGCCAGTGAGCAAGCTTTCTAAAAGGATCATCTGAATATGGTGAGGTAGAAGTCTGGAGGTTACGTGGTAGAAAGTTCAAAAGGTATGAAGTAGCACGGGAAAAGTCATGCAAGCAGGAGAAGGAGTATCTAATTAGGTCACGTAAGGAGCAATGGTGCCATGTTTAAGTTAAGGGCTCATGTTTGTACATTTGAGCAGCCAAACCAACCAATTCCAGAGCCAGACCATTTTCTTTTTAGAACACAGGGAAATGGTAAGTAAATAAAGTTCCATGTAAAACAATCGCAAAAAAATATAGAATTTAGAAATCATGGCTCTGTGGCCCTGGGTTTTAGTTAGAAGAGCAGAAATATAAAAGGGAGTGGTATTCTGGAGAACATCGTTAAAAACGTCTTGAAGAAAACGCAAAAAAGAACATACCTCCCACTTTGCCCTAATCACTGCGATGGCATCAGCCAGCTGTGTCTGGAAGCTCCTTCTTAGTGTACATACTTTCTGCAAACAAATTCAGAGATGGATTTATACATTAATATGTGAAATATACTAATACTATACAAATGTTATAGAATATCACTGTGGGCAAATATTGAAGAACTAATGAATTATTTTGAAAATATATTCCCTCCGGACACAAATCAGCCCCAAGCCAGTCTCATAGAACAAGGTTTACATTGACAACAGTGTCCTAGAACAATGTATACTCAAAACATGTATACTCAAAACACTCCTAAAGGAGAAGTATCCTAAACACTGTCTAGGAAATCCTAGTTTAGTCCATGCTTTTCTAAGTCGCATGCATTATTTTGCCTATGGCTTGTCTTTTAGAAATCATTTTAAAGTGGCACCAAATGTTTATTTAATGGAAGCCAAAGTCAGAAATACTGTGCCAATCATCTGACGTAATCAGATCTGCCTCTCAGCCGAACCTAGTTAAAGTCATCTATATGGACTACGAGGGTCTCTCACTGCACTTCACAAGGCATGGCAGATGTGGGATGGGACAGTTCATCACAGCCGCTTCACTGCAACCTCACGCGCAATGGCCAGTTCTTTGCGCGACAGGTGAACGTGGGACAGTTCAACGTGGGATCGCATAGCTGGTTAGTATTATTAGAGTTAGGATTTTGGATTAGTACTAGAGGTTAGTATTGGGGGTTAGTATTAGGTCTTAGTATTGGGGTTTAAGGAGTTACTAATAGGGCTCAAGGTTAGTTTTAGGAAGGGATCCATTTATTAGGGAAGGTTATTACTCTATTTGTTAGTGCCGACAGCTCAGCTTACACTGCCGCGATGAAACAGCCGCACAGTCATACACCTCTCACAGTTCAGCTTAGAATGCCGCGATGAAACAGCCGCACAGTCATACACCTCTGACAGTTCAGCTTAGACTGCTGCGATGAAACAGTCGCACAGTCATACACCTCTGACAGTTCAGCTTAGACTGCTCCGATGAAACAGCCACACAGTCATACACCTCTGACAGTTCAGCTTTGACTGCCGAGATGAAACAGCCACACAGTCATACACCTCTGACAGTTCAGAAATGAACGGTCCTAGACACTGGAAGCTGTTGGTCGGAGGATAAAATGGCACGTATCCTAAAAAGTACATGCCATTTCATCCCCATATTGCAACATTATTACAATTGTGCTTCTACAGTGGAAAAATGTTTAGTGGCTCTTTAAATTGCATTATACACCCTGTTCCAAATTATTATGCAAATAATATTTTTCTTATTTACCTAAATAATTGATGTAAATAACAGTCAGCATAATTCTCATGTTATCAACTATTAAGAGTACAATTCAAATGTATTGAACAAACCTCCTAATGATAACAGTATTTTTTTTAAACAAAAAACTTACAATGCACTGTTCCAAATTATTACGCACAGTAAGTTTCAAAACACTTTATAGGTTGTAAAGAACTGCAAATTGTCATTTGTTGTGTTTTCAGCATATTTACTGAAATCAAAAGCTATTTCAATCAAACTTATAACAACATTTTAACTTTTTAAACATTTTAACAGGTCGCGTTACATTTTAACATAGGACCCCTTATTTGATAGCAGCTTCACAAGTCTTGCATCCATTGAACTTGTGAGTTTTTGGACAGTTTCTGCTTGAATTTGTTTGCAAGATGTCAGAATAGCCTCCCAGAGCTGCTGTTTGGATGTAAACTGCCTCCCACCCTCATAGATCTTTTGCTTGAGGATGCTCCAAAGGTTCTCAATAGGATTGAGGTCAGGGGAGGATGGAGGCCACACCATGACTTTCTCTCCTTTTATCCCCATTGATGCAGAGGTATTCTATGCAGCATAAGATGGTGCATTGTCATGCATGAAAATGATTTTATTACGGAAAGCATAGTTCTTCCTTCTGTACCAGGGAAGAAAATGGTCAGTCAGAAACTCCACATACTTTGCAGAGGTCATCTTTACACCTTCAGGGACCCTAAAGGGGCCGACCAGCTCTCTTCCTTGATTCCGGCCCAAAACATGACTCCACCCCTTGCCTTGCTGACGTCGCAGCCTTGTTGGAACAGGGTGGCCGTCCACCAACCATCGACTACTCCATCTATCTGGACCATCCAGGGTTGCACGGCACTCATCAGTGAACAGGGCTGTTTGAAAATTAGTCTTCATGTATTTTTCTGCCCAATGCAGCCGTTTCTGCTTGTGAGCATTGGTTAATGGTGGCGGAATAGAAGGTTTATGCACAGTTGCTAGACTCTGGAGGACTCTACACCTTGATGTCCGTGGGACTCCAGAGGCACCAGCAGCTTCAAATATCTGTTTTCTGCAATGTAATGGTATTTTAGCAGGTGCTCTCTTGATCCGATGCATGGATCTGGCAGAAATCTTCCTCAATGTGCCTTTATCTGCACGAACCCGTCTGTGCTCTGAATCAGCCACAAATCTCTTAACAGTGCGATGATCACACTTAAGTTTTCGTGAAATATCTAATGTTTTCATACCTTGTCCAAGGCATTAAACTATTTCACTCTTTTCGGCAGCAGAGAGATCCCTTTTCTTCCCCATTTTGCATGAAAATGCTGCTCTGCTTATTTATGTGGAACACCCTCCTTTAGTAGTTTTTCCTTAAATTGGGCTCACCTGGCAATCTAATTATCACAGGTGTCTGAGATTGTTTTCAGTGATCAAAAGAGCCCTGAGACACAATGCCATCCATGAGTTAAACTGAAAAACAAAATATTTAATCTTTGTGACACTTAAATAGAATTTGCATAATAATTTGGAACAGGGTGTATTTTGTGTGAAATGACTAGCATTTCTCAGTTTCCTGTGTAAACTCTTACCAACCGACTGCCCCCAAATATCAGGGAAATAACAAGAGTTATTAAATGAGCTACCTTTTTATGAACAGCTTCAAGATCTCGCACTGTGTCGTTCATTCGCCCATAAAGTTCCAGTGCTTGTGCTTGGACCTTCAGCTCGTGCTCCGCTTGTAGGACACATTTATGTAGAAGGACATCTTTCTTTAGAACATCAATTGACTTCAATAATAAAAAAGGACATGCAGAGAATCTAAGTAAACTCAAGCCACTGGAGAGCACACTAATCAAAAATATGTCATCCAAGTACAGACTGCTAAACATCAATAGCTAAATCCCTCATATCTTCCACAGAAGTACAATAAATAATATTAGAGGAGCACTCTTTTGACAAAGGGTTAACATCAAAATGTCAGGGGTTCCTTGCTAGCTTTGGCATCCACCCTGGTAGGTATCTTGCTAATTTATTGAATTGTAAGTATTGCATTTCATACATTATATCATATTTGGTGTTTTATGTATTTGTTAGTACTAATGATTGTCATCTTACTCTTGATATGTGTTACATCTTAGTGTTTATTATATGGCATGCTACTCTAATATTTTTCAGAGTAACTTGGCATTGTGAGGAGGCTACTTATTTAGCTATTGATATTAGTGAATAGTCTACACATTTTTCATACAGGTATATGTGGAAACAATATATATCAGATCTCTTCAGATATCTAAAACACAAACAAACCAAATCTTAAAGGACAACTGTAGCAAAAAATTAACTGATGTTTATTTGAAAGATTGCATCACGTGTAGGTAGTTTGCATAGACATACTTTAATGAAAGCATATAAATAATGTACCTTATTGAGCCCTCTTTGCTCTGTTTAGCTCTACAGGGGCCAGACATGTTGTTTAGAATCTTGGTTGAGATCGGTCAGATTTAAATGAAGAACTGTCCTAAGATTCTAAACAACATGTCAGCTCTCTTTTAGAGCTATACAGAGCAAAGAGGTCTCAATAAGGTATATTATTTAAATTCTTTCATTAAAACATTTCTATTTAAAATTTCTACACTCGATACAATCTTTCAATTAAACATTGTTATGTTTTCGCTACAGTTGTCCTTTAAGATGAATCTAACTGTGCATACTTCTTTAAATTACACACACAGTGAATAGCCTATATGGAACTGTAGATAAGTGTAATTACACCCTACATTGTTTCTGCATCTGCAAATGGGCAAAGAAATTCCTAGCAGCTTAGTAAGTGCCACAGTAGGTATAATTTAGGTCTTTCTTTTATTATAATTTTTCAATAACAAACAAAGGACTTTCACCTTTTTGTACTTATATATAACTGAAAAAAGCACGGAGAATATGACGATAAAGAGAAGAGCAGTGAAATGTGCCAAATCTATACACTTTATAATGCATCAACTTTACCGTTTCTAAAGTTCGTATTACGTTCGTCAAGTCCTTTAGCTCCGATATCTCGCTCACGTCAGTTTGGGAAGCATTTTCTCTTTTGAACAGACCCACTCTAAATTTGGCTGAAATTGACATACTGGAAACAATCATGTATTGGTTATTATTCATTATTATTGTTATATAGAACAGATTGTTACGCAGGTAAAACAAAAGGCAGAGTGATATAATGGTAAGTTGGAGTTTGTCCATCAAGTAGGGTTGCCACTCCGACGGTAATGTTACGTCTACGGATACATAAGCATGGCCAGTATTTTTGTGCAGAAAAATTGGCAACCCTACTGTGAAGATGGAAGCGAATACTGTCCGTATATAAAATGAAAAGAAATAGATAATGACCAAAATAATTATACAAATTATAATTAGTAATTTTGGTGTAACCCTCTATTTCTTTTCAATTGTTTTTTTGTTTTTTTTTGTGTAACCTAGGGTTTCTACACTAGAGTGGTACTAAAAATAGGTGAGCGACACTTTTTTTGGTTTACTGTCCGTATATAAAACTATACTTCATTCTTAAAGGGGGAGACTTCATCAAGGCAAAAGTATCACTAAACTATATAAATGCCACAACCTGGAGGATTTGACCCTTCCAGTAGTGGTGAAATGAACATGATTTAAAACTTGAAGATGAAGCAAGCGTGGTGACATTACAAGATTTATTTTCTTTAACAAAAACTAACAGTAGCACCTTGGATGGTTTATTTGTGGTGAAATTTAAACTGTCTTGAGGCAAATAATGACTGTATGCTTCACTAGTGTCCTTGTTTGGTCGGACTTTAATCAATACAGAAGAGTTACTTGTTTGGTCGTACTTTAATCAATACAGAAGAGTTACGGTGATGTTTTATGGGCATGTCTGTCTGGATTTCACCAGTATAAACTACTGGGCAGCTACTTATATATGTATATCTGATGTGCAGAATGAATTTATCAAGAGCAATATCTGAAAAAATGGCTTTTAGAACCAGAAAAGTTTATTTATAGGCCAAAAATGATGCAATAAATCACTGGTCTTCTGGCAGTTATAGATAGAGAGCAATTTCTATTGCAGTATAATTCAGTAATAAATAATGATATATATGCATATGCATTTTCTCCTAACAGGATAAAGTTCCTGTAGTAATACAATGCCACAGGGAAATACTGGAAACAACCCACTAAATGCTTTGATCAGTTATCACATGGCATGAAAAAATCCCAGTAATCTTTACTGCTGGTTGATATATTTTGTATTCTTTTACATAGAAAAAAACTCTTCCTGGCCCCTTAACTGTTCTGCTCGGTTCTTAACATCAGCAAATAAGTTACCAAATATCTGATTCAATTGTAAGCATTAATGCACATGAGGTGGGGTGGCTGTTTCTGTGATCAGTTCAGCAAGATAGCTTCACTCAATGATGCGTACTTGACACAATATGATTTAAGAATACTTTAATATGATATAAGAATACTTTAATACAATGAGAATTAGGCTAATGTTTAAATGACAATAGCATCTTGAACGGGGCAAAACAATTATTTGCCAAACTGTGGATTCAGGCCAAGGAAGATCAGATTATGGGGCCCCTCAATTAAGCGCTCATATAAATATGATAAATTAGATTACCTAAAAGATATTGTATACAAGCAACCTGTAAAGGACTACTTAAAATTTAAGTCCTTGGTGTTCAACTAAGGCCCTATAGCTGCGGATGCAATACTAGCGGTCCAACCTAGCATGCTGGCCGAGAATAAGGGGAGTTGTAGTTCAGCAGTAGCTGGATGGCCAAAGTTGGATGTTGAGCATCTTTGGCAACTGCTGCCTTTCACGCTCAACCCTTTAATTGTGCCATCAATGGACATGAGTAATGACATACATATTCAAATTATAAATCATAAGAACAAAGTATAATATATTTATAAATCATATATACAAATATATTGATTGTGTTAGAGCACTGGTCCCCAAACCAGACCTCAAGCCCAACCCAATAGTCCTGGATTTATGGATTACGCACTTGTGTCAGAGGGTTTTTTAATTTTAATTTTTTAAAAACACCTTAAAACACAAATGGGTAATCCCTAAATCCTGGATTTGGATGGGCCTTGGTGACAGGCTTGGGAACCACTGTGTTAGAGGTACAATTTAAGCTGAAAATGAGTAAACATAGTTACTATAGGAAGTGAGAGACATTGAGGTGAACACAAGTAGCCCAAACAACAGAATAAAATTTAGAAAACAGTAGTCACTCAAATAGCAGTTTCAAACTACAAGTTTTTAATTAGTGTACACCAACATAACACTCTATTGAGCAATATATAAACATCTGATCCGGTGACACACAAAGTTGAAATGATTATCAAAAACGTATATAACGGGGGGGGGGGGGGCAGGGGGAAGCAACTAGCAACACAAACATGGCGGAGGAGCTCCTCAGCCTACAAGCCAAAAACTTGAATTTAATCCATGGCATCTCAGCCAAAACAAGATTTCAAGAGAGTCCAACCCAACTCAAAAGACATGGGGCAAAAAAAAAAAAAAAAAGAGAGAGAGAGGGACAAAATAACCTTCTCTCAGGGCCCAGATATCGGTCTACTTCTCTCTAGGCCTGGAAAGATCCGTGGAATCCACGTCGACAGTGACCCCTTCGAACCCTAAAAGCAGCTCAGAGAACTCAAGCGAAGACTGACACTTCACAGGGCGTAAGACCTGTGAAGATTTAAGACAACAATGCCCCGACAACAAAAGGGGATCTGCAAAAATTGTTGACAGACTTACAGAGTTTGATGAGAGCAGACGTGGCAACGGTACAGCAAGATGTACAGACATTGGGAAACTGAGGTGGCCGATTCTAAGCAAAGTACTAAAGACACAGAAGCTCAAGTGACCCAGATGAAGCAACATATATACCATCTTGACCAACAGTTGTCTGTGATGGATACTAGAGCAAAGCAGTGCATTATCCAGATCAGGGGTGTGCTGGAGATAGTTGAGCCCAATCTCCGGAATTACCTGACCAGCTGGCTGTCAACGCTTCGCCAGACATGCAGTGCTCAAGAGTATATTATGGATACCTTTCCAATCCAGAAGGCACTTAGAGCTCCCAAAAAAGGCACTGCAGGATGTGCAATTGAAATTACGTTCCACGACTGATAAATCCACACTGATGGCAATTTTGAGAATGTCGCAATGCCTGGTCCATGACAACTCTGTTTTGCAGATCTTTTACGATGTCCCTTTTACTTACCACACTTATCTTTATCTCGGGAAAAAGCCATCGAACTGGGGACTTCATCTCCTACGATAACCACAGACGAGAGTTCCAACCTAGTGCAATCCTCAATGCCCACATAAGTTTAATGTCTGTTTAGTTCTCATCATTTTGCCTGCTTAACCACACTACAGCGATATATTCAAGACACCATATTTTGGCACAACCTTAGAGCTTTCAAACAATTACTATAGGACCTTATAGTTCATGTTTTAATAGTTTTTAGATGGTTTCCTCTGCTATGGCACATACTACCGCCTCTCCACCCCCAAGGACCTCACGTCCGCTACTTGGCCTGTGTCGGAGGCCTTTTTATTTGGTCATAAAATGTGACGATATGCCCATTCTTTCTGGCAACCCATCTCTTTGGTCTACATCGCTTTGTTTTTCTGTACGTTTACCTATTCCTCATCTCTTCTCTTTCTTAGTACTACCTCATTTTCCGTTCTGCTTTTCTCTTTTTTCTCACCCGTACCATCGTATTTCTGTTCTTATTTTTTTTAAGTACTGGTCCACAGCAGAATACATCAGTGTATTGTCTATTTCTATGATAACGGACCTATTGTTCTTAGTTGAACTGTTTTATTTTAAATCTTTGCCGATCATTTGTGATGTGTTTTCTCGATGCTGGATGCTTTCACTGGTCAATAGGGGCTTCACCCTCCAATTGATGATTATGCTGTGCTAAACACCCCTCATGTTTAATTTTAGTGTTTTAAGAAGATACCTGCGTCTGAATTCAGCTTTCTCAGCAACTTACCATAAAGACGTGACTATAGAGGGACATCTGTTCAGAAGACTGTATATATGACCGAGGTATATAACTACGATTAACTGCAATTTCCCCCTATACATTTAATCCTATGGTAGGAATTATATAGCACCCCCACAGCTAACACGATGATTACGGTTATATGTTGACTCTCCGTTCAGTGCGTTCATACACTCAGTATATAGCATATATGGGAAGCACTTTGGTTTTAATCTCTTGTCTACATACATTTTGTATGCTACGCAGTGATAACTGTAAGTTATCAAAATCTAAAAGAGTCGGATATTACTTGATGCCTTATTTAATATGTTGGTTTTATGTATGATATACACTGTGGCATTATCTGGATGTGTGTGATTTTTATAATCCTGACTCAATATAAATTAAGATTTAAAAAAAAGTATATAACTGTATTATATATCACCACCCAAGACAGAGAGATATGGTAACGTAAAATATGGGAGAAAATATGTTTACAAGAAAAACCATAAAAAAAATGGCAAAAAAATCACTTAGAGGATATCGAAAATAATGACGTGCAACAAAAAGGAACAGATTCTTCCTTCAACTGGTAACTTAGAACTTTATGTTGAAGATCTTAAACTAAATAGATGGGAAGCGACAAAAGTTAAGCCCATAGTAGAATTAATGATAAATGGGAAGTTAATAACAGTCTCCCAAGTAAAAAACAAATAAGGACTACCAGATGCCAAAAGATTAACTTTTTTTAGGATCACCCATTTTATTTCCTCATCGCGAATGTATGAATAACCTAGTCCAGAAGAATTTTTGGGAAAGAAATACGACAAAAGGTTTAATCACTAAAACAAGACATTTTTGGAAACAATAGAAAATGAAAAAAAAATAGAGAATTTAAAAATATGGGAAAATAAGATGGGAAAGAAATTTCGCATTGAGGAGTGGTTCAGGGTCTATTCCCAAATCAGAAAGGTTACCCATTGCATAGGCCTACACGAGCTCTACTTTAAGATTTTCCATACATGGTACATGGTTCCCGCTAGAATCCAGAGATTCAACAACAGCAAGTCTGATCTTTGTTGGTCTTTTGATGTGATAAAGAAGTGGGAACCATGTACCCTATGTGGTGGAAATGTGAGGAAGTAAACAGAGTGTGTGTGTCTCTTATAGGATTAATTTAAAGAAATGTTTGGGGTAGATATAATTTTGAGACACCCCAGGCATTAGTTTTTCACTTGGACCTTCCTCTGAAGAACTCATTCCAAAATAATTTATTAATAAACATCCTGATGTCAATTAAAATATGTATGTCAAGAAATGGAAGATTAGAGGGGCTATAAGTTGTGGAGAAGTTCAATCCCAGGTTCACTTTATTTGCAGAATGGAAGAAGGTCATTTTAAAAAGAGACATAGAATGATTATATTCCACGATATATGGAAACCATGGCTTGAGGGAACTGAGTGTTTAGGAAAGACTGACTCATAATATAGTGGAAAACGAGGAGAGCCATAGACTCCAAGCACCACAATAGAAATTAAAGGAAAAGGGATTGAAGTCCAGGTAAGGACAAATGATCTGGCATTTTATTATTTGTTAGATGTTGTGGAATTTATGGCACAATTTGATATTTTATTTATATATATTGTTTGGTTTTATATTTATCCACATTAAGTATTTGTAAAATGACTATGACTGGTGGCGAGTTCCCCCCTCACAAATAAAAAAACAAACAAAATGTAGTGTAGATTAGTACAAAAATACATCACAAAAAATGCACTCATAACAGGCCTGTAAATAGTATGCTCTCACACGTAGCCTCTCTGTTCCTGCGTATCATGGAGCTTTCTGCCCGGACATTATTTGGACAGCTGAAGTCTATTTACAGCCATAGACACTTCAACATTAAAAGGTACTGCGGCATCTATATGTGTTACAAGACTGAGCAGCCAGACTGCATTCTATTCTTTAAATCTGTACAGGTTCCAGGATGTGGTGACATCATGCCTGTGTTATCATTTTGTGATTTTTTTTTCATTTTTGGAATTGTCTCATTATACACAGGCCTGCACGAGTGCATTCGTATTTGTGACATATTTTTGTATTAATCTCCTCCACATTTGCACTACATTATCTATGGATATCTTCTAACTGAGATTTTTTGTGTGTGTGTAATTGACTGCAGATTTTTGCCATTTTGTATGTTTTTTCTTGTAAATATATTTTTCGTTACTATACCTCTCCGGTGGTGATGTACATTTAGATGCCTTTTTGATAATCATTTGAAAGTTTTCTCAACTTTAATGTGCATCACTGGATCAGGTATTAATATATTAAGCAAAAAACAAAACAGACAGAGAAGCACTCCAAAACAGTATCAATAAATACAATATGGTGCATCGCCCCAAGGGGAGTCCATATAGCACCCCAAGAAAATAGTATATACAAAAAGAGAGTAGGAGGAGCACACAGAAAGAAAATCAATAAAGTAAGAAATACAGTACCATAGGTATACAAAAAATTTATTAGAGAAATACTGTATAAAAATATAATCTAAGTAATAAATTACATCCACTAGCACAAAAATACAGCAATAATTACTCACATAAATAAATAGCACCAGCACAAAATCGCTCTAGACACAGAAGCAAAAAAGAAAGAGGGACAGGAGGAACACACTGTGCAAAAAAATTGGAGGTCACCCGACGTTTCGGCTATAGAGCCTTTTTCAAGGGGACCACTTATTTCTCTAATGAATTTTTTGTATACCTATGGCACTGTATTTCTTACTTTATTCATTTTCTTTCTGTGTGCTCCTCCTACTCTCTTTTTGTATTAATATATTGAGCACCAGAGTGTTCTGTCAGTGTACACTAATTAAAAACTTAGCTTTTAAACCGGCCATTGGAGTTGCTACTTTTATTTAATATAGCCCAATGCTAAAGCAATTCAATATTTTAATTAAATATTAGCCCAACTGTTAAAGCACAAAACACCTTTAAAAAAAAATGTTTTTGCAATTGCTAAGGATTAAAACGTTACTATTTTATACCTCCCAACGTTTCAAATGGCCAAAGTGGTGGTGGTGGGGGGGCTCTTGGTATTTTTGTGAGTGGCAGAAGGTGTGACTATGGCCAGAGAACTACTGCGACATTTTAAGTAGCTTTATGACCAATTGGTTGCTATTTATGTAACTTGGTAAGTAATTTAGAATGAAAATAAAGCATATAATTTACAAACACTGATATATACACATATTTATTTATACACACTTCAGTGAGAGAGTTGTTGCTCTGGAGCTCTATGATTCACTCATACACAACAAATATTATTAGCTCCTAGAAAATGACATCAGAGGAGAAAATAGGGACAAAGGGACTTGGGTCTTAAATAGGGACTCTTCTGCCTAAACAGAGACACTTGGGAGCTATATTATTTAGTAAATATCAAGTAGTGACCCGAGTACCAGCTAGTATGACTGACTTAGGGACCCAGTAAATAAGTACGTGATGATGGCTGTTATAAGTGGATAGTCTATCATCAATATGATCATTATTAATGTTTATTATATGTCAGAGCAATGATGGCTAATTGTTGACATTCCAGCATCATGGGAAATGTAGTCCACAATAGTTGGAGAGCCAAAGGGTGTCTATCAGTATTTAGACTTTTTGGCAAATTGCAATGAATTGGTGTCTCACTGGTCAGTACCTCAGTCCAATCTCCTCTAGGAAACATGGTTCCAGAGGCAGCAGCTGATCCAGGGAGCTCGCCCAAGTCTCCATGCTCTCGAGACTTTCCTCCCACAAGCAATCGGCGTCCATCACCATGGAAACCAGCCGGGAAACCACGCAGAGTCATTTCCGGGTCAAGGATTGATCTTGGCGGCCATTTTTGATCTGGGCAAAAAAAAAAAACTACCGGTATTTGGTAGTGTGAGGATTACGTTACATATTTAGTTTTTCTGAGATGTCCCTAGTGGGTTAAATACGTAAGCTTTTCGTGACTAAAATGTTTTTCATAGATCATTCATTAATCACTAAATATGCCATGCCACTCTTTAACCATAGGTGGCGCTATCATCTAACGTACTACGTAGGACCCCCACAGTCTGCTATCACACTATGGAGCGGAGGCACCTGTGCAAATGACGCGGGAAAGTCCGACACTGTAATCTAATAAAAAGGTACACGTCTGTGTAATGCATTGATGATTAAATCTGTCAATGACCAAATAATTTCTTGTTTAAATGGACAGTAAGTGCAAATGAGATGGTTTCAAGAAGTTTTGTTGCAAAGGTAAATTAAAGCTGGGCTTATAATTAAGTGCAGTTTTATCACTTGGTTTTCCTTTTTTCGGAGATATTATATACTGTACTGTGATTGTCAACTCGTGAGCATTTTGCAGGTTTTTTAGTAAAGACGTATTTTTTTTTTTACACTATACTCACACACACGCCATACAACACACACCATACAATACAGACATGCCCATTTCATTATTGGGGAGGGAGAGAGAGCACAAACTTTATTCTGATGTAACGGACCAAACTTTTATTTTAAATAAAGATATATATTTGGCTATAATACTGTGTAGTGGTTTTATTTATTTCTGTGATGCTCAGCCAGCAATATGGAAGACTTTTTGCTGGCTAGTAGAATGAGTTTTAACTACCGTTCCGATGATGCCCAACCAGCCAAAGTCTCCCATTAGTCTTGCTGAGCATCATTGGAAAAGAAGTGATAAATAATATTCCACCATTCTCACACTGTCACTCACGTGTCTCTCTCTCTCCCCCCATACCCTCATGTCCATCTCCATTTCTTCCCATACCCTCATGTCCATCTCTCTCTCTCCCCATACCCTCTTGTCCATCTCTCTCTCTCCCCATACCCTCATGTCCATCTCTCTCTCTCCCCATGCCCTCATGTCTATCTCTCTCTCTCTCCCCATGCCCTCATGTCTATCTCTCTCTCTCTCCCAATACCCTCATGTCTATCTCTCTCTCTCTCTCCCAATACCCTCATGTCTGTCTCTCTCTCTCTCTCCCAATACCCTCATGTCTATCTCTCTCTCTCTCCCAATACCCTCATGTCCATCTCTCTCTCTCCCCATACCCTCATGTCCATCTCTCTCTCCCCATGCCCTCATGTCCATCTCTCTCTCTCCCAATACCCTCATGTCCATCTCTCTCTCCCCATGCCCTCATGTCCATCTCTCTCTCTCCCAATACCCTCATGTCCATCTCTCTCTCTCCCAATACCCTCATGTCCATCTCTCTCCCCATACCCTCATGTCCATCTCTCTCCCCATACCCTCATGTCCATCTCTCTCTCTCTCCCTCCCCATACCCTCATGTCCATCTCTCTCTCTCTCCCCATATCCTCATGTCCATCTCTCTCTCTCTCTCTCTCTCTCTCTCTCTCTCTCTCTCTCTCTCTCTCTCTCCATACCCTCATGTCCATCTCTCTCTCTCTCTCTCCATACCCTCATGTCCATCTCTCTCTCTCTCTCCCCATACCCTCATGTCCATCTCTCTCTCTCTCTCCCCATACCCTCATGTCCATCTCTCTCTCTCTCTCCCCCCGTACCCTCATGTCCATCTCTCTCTCTCTCTCCCCATACCCTCATGTCCATCTCTCTCTCTCTCCCCCCATACCCTCATGTCCATCTCGCTCTCTCTCTCTCCCCATACCCTCATATCCATCTCGCTCTCTCTCCCCCCGTACCCTCATGTCCATCTCTCTCTCTCTCTCCCCATACCTTCATGTCCATCTCTCTCGCTCTCTCCCCATACCCTCATGTCCATCTCTCTCTCTCTCTCCCCATACCCTCATGTCCGTCTCCCTCTCTCTCTCCCCCCGTACCCTCATGTCCATCTCTCTCTCTCTCTCTCCCCATACCCTCATGTCCATCTCTCTCTCTCTCCCCCCATACCCTCATGTCCATCTCTCTCTCCCCATACCCTCATGTCCATCTCTCTCTCTCCCCATACCCTCATGTCCATCTCTCTCTCTCCCCATACCCTCATGTCCATCTCTCTCTCTCTCTCTCTCTCTCCCCATACCCTCATGTCCATCTCCCTTTCTCTCTCCCCATACCCTCATGTCCATCTCTCTCCCCATACCCTCATGTCCATCTCTCTCTCTCTCCCCCCATACCCTCATGTCCATCTCGCTCTCTCTCTCTCCCCATACCCTCATGTCCATCTCTCTCTCTCTCTCTCTCTCCCCATACCCTCATGTCCATCTCTCTCTCTCTCTCCCCATACCCTCATGTCCATCTCTCTCTCTCTCCCCCCATACCCTCATGTCCATCTCTCTCTCTCTCCCCCCATACCCTCATGTCCATCTCTCTCTCTCTCCCCATACCCTCATGTCCATCTCTCTCTCTCTCTCCCCATACCCTCATGTCCATCTCTCTCTCTCTCTCCCCATATCCTCATGTCCATCTCTCTCTCTCTCTCTCTCTCTCTCTCTCTCTCTCTCTCTCTCCATACCCTCATGTCCATCTCTCTCTCTCTCTCCCCATACCCTCATGTCCATCTCTCTCTCTCTCCCCCCATACCCTCATGTCCATCTCTCTCTCTCTCTCCCCATACCCTCATGTCCATCTCTCTCTCTCCCCATACCCTCAAAAGTGACCCGGCACTCTGATGTCAGAGCAGCATGGTAGGACACGGCAGCATGCAGCATGGTAGGACACCTTTTCCATGTCTATCTTTCTGTTCCCCATGCTCCCCATGGTGGTCTCTTTTTCTGCATGTCTTGCTTTCTCCTCCTTCCTTCCCATGTCTGTCTGTCTCTCCTTAAAACCCACATATATCTCTCCCGCATGTCTCTCTCCTTATAACCCCATGTGTACCTTTTCTCCCCCACTCCCTATGTCTGTCCATCTCCTCCATGCCTTCAACATGTCTGTCTCTCCCCCCATATCGTTCTCCTATACCTCCTACCCACCATGTATTTGTCTCGTTTCCATGTCCCTTTTTTTATGCCCCCTACTGACCTCATCTCAGAACTCAATAAGCACTGCCTTGATTTCCCCGCACATAGTGATGACCTGTGCACGGAAAGAGTAGAAAGCTCTGACATAAGGAACAACCTGTTTGCCCATTAAAAATGCCACATTTTGCCCAATAAAAATGCCATTTTGTCCATTAAAAATACCAGTTTGCCCATTAAAATATGTTACAGTTTGTCCATTAATATGCCACAGCCATGTTGCCCATTATTATGCCACAGCCTGTTTGCCCACTGATATGCCACAGCCAGTTTTCCCATTTATATACCAATATTAGTTTACCCATTAATATGGCACTGTTAGTTTGTCCATTAAAATGCCACGGTTAATTTACCCAATACAAGCATTATCTCCTCTCCCGCCTTCCTCAGTACTCATCTTGCTGCTTCTCTTTTGTGTCCCCGGCCATCTTCTCGACACAGTCTTCTCTCTAAGCACGCTGAGTGCAGGAAGCGGGAAATAGAGGCTGGCTCAATGCGGACTCCTGCCCTCCATGTGAGACAGTGACGCGCAGAGGCATAACTAGAAACCACCGGGCCCCAGGGCAAGTGGGCCCTGGGCAAGAGCACACTTACACACAATCACACATAAATACACACAGTCACACACATTTAGTCACACATAAATACTTACATACATTTACACAGATACCCTTACACATACATAAATACACACACAGCCACCCTTACACACTTAGACACAGGATACACTTATACAGACACTCCTGCACACACACACAGACAGTAACCCTGACATACACATACTTATACTCATTGACACACACACACTCTGACACACACTTTCACATATTGACACACACATTCCACAGATACTTACAAATGTTTTTTTTGTTTAACCCCCAAAAGTTATGCTGTTGTTCCCCCTCCCTGTTTAATTACCTTTATGTGCAGGGTGGAGGCAGAACACCGGAATCTAGTTTCTTCTGCCAGGTGACATCCAGCGCACAGCCAATCACAGAGTGTGACAGGGGCGGAGCATGCACCCGCCGCACTGTGCTCAGTGTGGTTAGAAGGTGCGGTTACTGCAGGCGCTCACTTGTAGCCCGCACCTGGTGGAGGAGGTGCTAGGGAGAGAGCTCCCTGTTGCAGCGCCTCTCCTCCCGTGTGCTTGGGCGCGGTGCACCCGCCCAGGATCTGCCCTGCATACACACATATCACATATACAGCGAGTTACATACACACACATTAGTCAGCCGTTTTCTTAATTTCTTTTTTAAGAGACCATACATTTCTTAATGTGTCCCCCCTCCCTGCTGATTTAGCTCATTGCAGGGAAGTGGGGCTTTTCTGCTGCAGCCGGATCTTTATTCATCTTCCGTCGGGTGTCACGTGATATCCCGGCACTCAGACACTAAAGCGAGTTGTGCAAGGGGGGAAATCTGTGCAGATTACACAGACTGCAGGCTCCGCCCACTCACGCAACATTCTCTAGTGTTGAGTGCTGGGATGTTAAGTGACACCCGGCACTCAGACGGCAGATAAATGAAGATGCGCTGTAAGAACGGATGGCAGTGGCCAGGGAGGCCTGACCCGGGCGCCAGGCCTAATTTATTACCAAATACAGGTCTAATTAACAACAGGTAACCTGACAAAAAAGGAAAATACAAAGGTTAGCTGAAATTGCAAGCTTAGCGGAAAGTCTTGGGTTTATGGTATTTATGTGCCATTGACAGTGGTATAAAATATGCAGACAATATCCCAGCATGCCTAGCATCTTCTCATCAGGCAAACATCGCCTGTGTGTATTTATCAATGGTAACAGTGGACCTCACATGTATTCAGCTTCTATAAACTGTTATGTTCAATGCCAGGGGCGTTTGTTTTTTCCTGAAGTCGGCCACATGATCAGAAATGCATGTGTGTGATGCAGAGGCGTTGCTAGGTCTCCAAAAGATCCGGGGCTGGAGCCCATGGCAGACTTGATAGAAGTGGAGTAAATAAGCTCACATGCTTAGGTGGCATACAGACTGATATATATGATTCTAATGAATAATAGGTATATGGGTATATATCAGGGCTCAACAAATCCCAGGCGCCAGGACGCCATGGTGACCAGAAAATTAGATCTGGCGCATGGGAATTGTTGTCCACGCATGGAAGACTTGCTACTTGGATAATTATTTTTTTTTAATGCAGTGGAGAGCGAGGGAGCACCACACTATAGGGTCTGAGCGCCGGGTGTGCTCAGCAGGGCTAGAAACGAAGATGGTCTGTGCCTGTATGAGACACACCCCACTGTCAGACACACATAACAAGCACGCTTTCTCACACAGACCAAGCACACTGTATCACACAGACCAAGCACGCTGTCTCACACAGACCAAGCACGCTGTCTCACACAGACCAAGCACGCTGTCTCACACAGACCAAGCACGCTGTCTCACACAGACACACATAACAAACACACTATATCACACAGACCAAGCACGTTGTCTAACACAGACACACAGACACCAAGCACACTGTGTCACACAAACAAGCACTCACCAGTGTAGGTCAAAGCCATTGTTCTACAGAGATCAAGAATGGAAAGGCTGCCTCCTCTCCCCCATTCATGCGCATACATAATCACACACAGTCATGCATGCGCATACATAAAACACAGTGTCAGATAATCACACACTAATACAGAAAAACACACACAAGCCAGCAGTATGTTTTTCAGAATGTAATATTTAAGAAATAAAGCACTATATAATTTAAAATAATCAAAATAAAATGAAAGTGATCCAACCACCAATATTGTGTGTATAAAGAGAGGGTTATATTCACTCCCAGTTAATGTATAGCTGCTAGTACTGCAACATAGAATTCCTGCTTAAAAGGAGGACCTGTAAGAGAATTTAAAAAGAAAAAATCCAGACAGAACTTAAAGATAGGCAATTTCTAATGATGCAAATGTGCATAAAATAATTTGATACATATATATATATAAAAAAAAAAAGATAAATAAAAATATACACAAACATACAACAAATACAATTACATAAACATTTGTTCTCTGGCATACATTTACTATTAAATGCATAGATTACCAACAGAGTATCAAAATGCATAGATATCTAAAATATCCAAAATAAAGACCACCAAAATAGCTGATAAAAATTAAAATAGGGAAAATACCTTACCGGGTAACTGCATGGGCCTGCTGGGGGCGGTCTGGCCACAGGCCCCAGCACTAGCTGTCACCACCTACTCCAGGGAAATGTTGCACGTGGTCTCTCCCAGTGTCTCTCATCCTTCCCAAGTCTGGATCTCTCCTCTTCCTTCCCTATCCTCGTTTTCCCTTGTCAGTCTCTCTATCCTCTTCCTTTCCATGTCTGTTTCTCTCCTATCCCTTGCCATGTCTGTCTCTTTCCTTTCCCATGTCTATCTCTTCTCCTTCCCATGTCTGTCTCATCTCCCTTCCCATGCATGTCTCTCTCCTCTACCGCCTATAACTGTCTCTTTGTCTCTCTACTCATGTATGCCTCTTCTCCCCCCACGTCTGTCTCTCTCCTCTTCGCCCATGTGTGTCTATCTCTTCTTTCCCATATATGTCTTCTCTTCCTCCTCCCCCCCGTCTCCTCTCCCCCAACCTGTTGTTTCCTCTCCCCCCAACCTGTTGTCTCTGCTATCCACCCACTCTGTTGTCTTTTCTCTCTCCCCCACCCTGTTGTCTCTTCTCTCCCCCACCAAGTTGTTTCCTCTCTCCCCCACCCTGTTGTATTCTGTCTCCCCCCCAACTTGTTGCCTCTTCTTTTCCCCCAACCTCTTGCATCTTATTTCTCCCAACCTTTTGCATCTTATTTCCCCCAACCTCTTTCATCTTATTTCCCCCAACCTCTTTCATCTTATTTCCCCCAACCTCTTGCATCTTATTTCCCCCAACCTTTTGCATCTTACTTCCCCCAACCTCTTGTCTATAACTTCCTTCCAATCTCTTGTCTCTAACTCCCTCCCAACCTCTTGTCTATAACTTCCTTCCAACCTCTTGTCTCCTCCCCCTCCCCGTTGACTCCTCCCCTTCCCTGTTGTCTCCTCTTTACCAGATGCGGTGCGGATCGCTGATGGGGAGACGCAGGCACCAATGGCTCTGTGTGTGTTAAGCACACTCCGAGCTCAATCAGTACTGCCTCGCGCTCCCCGCGTGTAGCTCTACGTCTTCACTACGCACGGGAAGCGCGAGGCAGTACTGATTGAGCTCGGAGTGTGCTTAACACACACAGAGCCATTGGTGCCTGCGCTTCCCCGCCGAGGATCTGCACAGCACTACCGGGTGGGGGCGGACCTTCACCTAGCACCCTGTGCGGTCCGCCTCCCCACCGGTGAAAAAAAAAAAAAAAAAACTGAACCGGAGACTCGGGGCTATGGCCCCGAGATTCGGGGCTTCAGCCCCAGTAGCCCCCCCCTAGCGACGCCACTGGTGTGATGGGCTGCATTATTTTTATTTATTTCCGTGGATAATTAGCTTGATACCCACAGACAAATGTTTATTTTTCAATAATACACAAATAGATTAAAAAGACAGTGAGGTGACTCAGTGGGCTAACGTATCATCTGCAGAATCTGTTGACTCAGCTCTTCACCCCTTAATGAATGCCATTACATTGGGTAATAGTAAAACCCAAGGACGTATTAGAGAATATCTGATGTACCTTTCTTGGTTGAACGTTTTATTATTTTACTAAGAAAGCAGTGGATGCGTGGAATAGCCTCCCAGTGGAAGTGATATAGGTTAACATAGTGAAGGAGTTTAAGCATGCATGGGGTAGGTATAAGGCTATCCTAGATATAAGATAAGGCCAAGGACTAATGAAAATATTTAGATAACTGGGCAGACTGGATGGGCCTAATGGTTCTTATCTTCCGACATGCAAAGACTGTTTAAATCAATGTTATTTAAACAAAACTACACTACACATAGGACTAATGCTCATTGGATGACCCTGTTCTGTACTGGACTGGAGGTCGTTCTCATACACATTGGTGATTTTTACACTGTTGATAACATATTTCTGTATGTTACTTGTATACAATGCGTGTACAAATGAGGAATTTGCCCAGATATATTATCCTGAGGCGTCTCACTATCTAGTAATGCTTTGAAGCAATTAACTTTTCATTCTGTTCGCATGAGTACCTATCTTCAAAGAATATTGAAAAATGAGTAATGATTAGGCTATGTCTGAAATGTTCAATAAATAAAAACTCAATAACAATTTTTGTGATTTATTATGTTCCATTCTGCTGATGGTAAGGAATAAAATCTGGATAGCCTACAAGTATTACAGAGTTCATAATAGCTTTGCAGATCTATCCTGCTTGAAAATGACTGGCTCAAAATGGCATGATTGTAACTGAATCTTGGTATTTGTCTATGGAATTCTTGGCAGACATAACAAAACACAAAAAATGGAAGGAAGTTTCACACGAAAATCAAAAAAAGCCTTTCATGAATGAGACCTGTGTAATCCCTAAATAGAAACATTCCCCTTCATGATATTTGACATTGGGTTGAATGACATAGCGCACATTCCATGGCACTGTGCTGCCAGGAACAGTACATGCTACAATTAATCATGCAAACAACTGTGGCACGAAAGCTCAGACAGTGAGGGTTTTAAATCGCTAGCATGTAATAGGCTGATATTTATATTTATAACATGATCTAAGCAGTAGGGAGAGGGACTGGAATGGTTGGTGACATCAACACAGATTTCTCCAGTGATTAGTCCAGGGCTTGATAATTATCTGTAGACAGACCATTTCAGGAGCCAGCCTAGTTATTTCTAGGAGCCAGAGCAATGGTACTTTCAGTGACACATTATCTCCCTCTCCTCTCTATTTCTGACAGATCAAATTGTGTCAGTAGGATTTTGACAACCAAGTGTTTACAGAATAATGGATTAACATGTATTGCAATGATCGCATAAAGAAATAAAAAAAATTAATGGTTGTTCCTGGTCTGTTTAACTCTTAAGGCAACAGGTTCAACCCACCCCCATGAAATTGGGGGTGGATAGCTCTAGATGGCGACAAGCCCCTAGGATTGTCAAATCCTCTATACAGTTTTTTAAATAATCATTTATTGCACGGGATCACTGTGATTGATTCTCACAGTGATCACTCCAATAAATTTAAAAAATAATGGTTGATCCTGGTCTGCCTAACGCTTAAGGCAACAGGATCAACCCACCGCACACATGAATTGGGGGGCTGTAGATTGTGACAAGCCACATGGATTGTCAAATCCTCTATGCAGTTGATGGGAAAGCAGTCCGAGCAACTGCAGCCCTTTTTTGTGGCTTTCCAGACCTGCCTCAAGCCAGAGACATCCTGGAACACATTTTCATCAGCTTTGGAGACGTAATTAACAGGCCAGTGATGAAAATAACTGGGCTGTCATTTTTAAAGCCCATTGATGTGACTGGCTGTCACAGTGACTTTTTTTTCATTATTTCCTAGGTAGGCGACAGGCTTCCACAAAAGCTTTTTTGTTACTATTAGTCAGCTGTGCGGGGATTCCACAAATCTGAGGAATGAAAACAAGACGACCTTGATTTAGAACACGTGGTCATTTTTTCAGGTGTTTTTTTTTCCCTGAATAAAAACCTCTTCCTACAATTGAGCAAATACGCTAATCAATGCTTATTAGTTTGTAAAAGTGTCAGCCTTAGAAGGCATTATTACATTGTTGTTTTTCTTTTTAAGTTAGTAGTACCGTATTTTCCGGCGTATAAGATGACTGGGCGTATAAGACGACCCCCAACTTTTGAGAAGATTTTCCTGGGTTAAAAAGTCGTCTTATACTCCGGAAAATCCGGCATATAATATCTATATTTTAACTTTGGAGGTTAAAATATAGAGTTTGGGACCCTCCTTCCCCAATCCCCAGTACTTACCTACTTTCTGCTCTGTCTCCCGGCCGGTCCGTGGCTGTGAGGGAAGTGTTGTGAGCTCCCCGCTTCCCTCACAGCCACGGACCGGCTTAACAGCGGGAGACAGAGCAGAAAGTAGGTAAGTAAACCTCAGCACCCGCCCTATAAGACGATACCTGGTGTATAAGACGACCCCCGACTTTTGAGAAGATTTTCCTGGGTTAAAAAGCCGTCTTATATGCCGGAAAATACGGTAATTTAATTGCTACAGAAGTAGGAAACTATGTTTGTGGGAAGACTGACTGCACAGTGCCTTTGATGTTACAATCAAGATAAGATCCTTTATAATGTGTTGGGAGTAAAGGTCTATAAGTGAGATTTGCATTTCAAAAGGACATGTGCCTTAGTTCATTAGCACAGTTATTTGATTAGCATGGTTATTTGTTACCTGTTGTCTCTTTGTTTAAGTGCAAGTGAGATTAAATGATGGTGCAAAAAAGATTCTGATGATGAAGCTGGTTTCTTATTTCTTATTTATTTCGTCTAAAACTAATTTCGTTCATTATTGCATTAGTTTCAGACGAAATTTGTTCATTATTTTCGTTTCGTTTTATTCGTTCGTACGAATCAATTGATTCGTTCAGTTTATAGACTTTCGGCTTATGGAATGCATGTAATACTATTGGCTTTCTATAAACCGAACTAGAGTCCCCATTCATAAGAATTTCTTATGAATGGGGACTCTAGTTCGGTTTATAGAAAGCCAATAGTATTACATGTATTCTATAAGCCGAAAGTCTATAAACCGAAGGTCGTTCGGTTTATAGACTTTCCGTTTATAGAATACATGTAATTCTATGCTATTCTATAAGCCGAAAGTCTATAAACCGAAGGTCGTTCGGTTTATAGACTTTCGGTTTATAGAATAGCATAGAATTACATGTATTCTATAAACGGAAAGTCTATAAACCGAACTAGAGTCCCCATTCATACGAATAGGTCAATTGACCTATTCGTATGAATGGGGACTCTATTTCGGTTTATAGAATGCGAATAGCACGAATGGACGAATGATTTTCGTTTAATAACCATTCGTTCATTCGTCTTTCGTTAGTTTAGCATTTTCGTTTTTCGGACGAATGGACGAAAATGCATTCGTCCAAAAACGTATGCACAAGTCTAGTAGCTTGTTAGAAGAACTCGAATATTTTATTTTTATTATTATTATAATGAGTGTTTACAACTTTGATTTTTCCTCAAATTCACAACCAGACTAGTAAGGAGAATATTTACACTGTGTACCCCTGATGAAGTAGGTGTACCTACGAAACGCGTAGGGCGTGGCTAAGCCGCAAACCGGGCTTTTATTTGTTTGGTTGGACAAGGACTGTTCTGGACCACTCCCCTCATCTGGCTGTGGAGCGATTAATTTTTTTCGGTCCTAGACTTCAACCTGTTTGAGGAGGTCACGTCACCTGCGGGACTGTGAGACGCAGCCTTGTGCTTGTACGGCAGACTGCAGTCTTCACACACACCATTCTCCTAAGACTGCATTTTAACCCTTTTGCTGGACTTATAGATGAACTTTGAGTATTTTTTAATTGTTGCAGCAGCCTCAATTTATTCTATACCACCAACAGATTTGGGACTTTTGATAGTAGATGCATAACTTTTAACTAATATGCACAAAAAAGAGGTGTACCCAGCGCTGTATTCAAATAGCTCTCAGCAGCACTGTGGTAGTGTGTCCCTAAACCACACACTATATAACAATAGACAAAATACAATAACACAAAAGAAGTGCGCTTAAAAGCAGTTATGTAAGTAGTGCACCTTTGTAGTGGTATATATATACAAAATCAGGCTCTGTGTAGAGGTAAGTGAATGATCCAAGGAAAGGGAGATTGAGTTGGTCCCCCTCAAGGGGATACACTTACAGACTCCCAGAAAAAAGTAGGCACTTCAAATAGATCCTGTTGCAGTCAGCTGTCCAGGATATTGGGTCTCAGAAGGGATATAACACAGGACATCCAATTAGTACAAAAGAGTATACATTTAATAATAAAGACACAGCATCTGCTTACATGAGGGATCTTGTCATACAGGGTGGGCGCCACACAGCCGATGAGACACTGATCCTTCCAGCAGATACAGAATAAGTGTTTTTAAAAGGACTTTAAATATAAAAATAAAAACAAGATATGCATATAAACAAAGAAGCAGGTGGAGTCCAGACCGCTACGCGTTTCGCTTTACACGAGCTTCTACAAGGCGTCTGGACTCCCTGCTTCAGAATGGCCTTTTTATTGTAAATAGTGACTTCTGGGTTCTGACGCTTCCGTATTCGTCATCTTCTCGCGTCTCGCGTGATCTTGACTTTAATGTTTTCTCAGCTTTCGGCGATCTCGCGTCTCGCGGGAGTTTGACTTAGAGAAAAGAAACCTTCTCACTGGTTTTGATTTCGCGAGTTGTGTATCTCGCATATTGCAGAAAATCGGAGGATAAAAAAACAAAAAGCAAAACATGGCATATTACCTTAATAACAAGTCTGATTGTGCTCACTTTGTGCATCCCGAAAATAAGCTTATGAAAGGAATTCTCACCAACATTAGCATATTTAAATTTGCATATAGCTTATATAAACAAAAGGTGGAAGAGAATATAAAATATTAAGTCATAAAACAAATGGGATTTATATATATGGCTTATCCAAAATGTATATACATATATTAAAAGATGGGCAGATGAAAGCATATTTTCCAAAATGCACACAATGAGCTTACAATATTGCAATAGAAGCACACATATATAGCAGAAAAAAACTACATAAAATTATATAAGTCAAAATCTGCATTTAAACCGAGGGGCTTCAGAGTGTCCAAATTAAATACCCATTTCATCTCCTTTCTACCTATATTGAGTATGTTATCGCCCCCTCTCCAATGTTTGTGAACCTTCTCAACTGCACAAAATTTTATTCCACTGGGATCTTTTTGGTGAAAATCGAGGAAATGTTTTGAGAGGCTGTGGGTTATCAGATTGTTTTTGATATTCCTTATATGTTCCTCTATTCTTTTTTTCAATTGCCTGGTGGTCCGACCCACATACTGTAAGCCACACGGGCATTCAATTAAGTATATAACATTAACTGTGGAACATGTGATAAAGTTATTAATATCAAAACTTCGGCCATTTTTTGAAGAGATAAAATTAGTGATAGGATACTTCGGGTGGGTAATAGTTCTACAACCTATGCAATTTAAGCATCCATAAAAACCTTGTTTCCTACTAAGAAAGTGCTCTGGTGCTTTATTTGGAATTTTTTGCTGAGTGGTGTAATTATTGGTTAATTTTTGTTTGAAATTTGGGGCTCCCCTGAATACAATAGCAGGGTTGTCTGGTATGATGTTTTTCAAAATCTCATCACTTTGGAGAATTTTCCAATGTTTTTTTATAATCTTTTTTATTCGTTGAGATTTATTGGTATAATTAAATATCACGGGGTTTTTATTTTGGAAGGTATTTTCTAATATATCCTTTTTCTTATAGGTTAAAAGTTGGTCTCTATTACCTTCTACCACTTCTAAGATAGTATGTTCAACCTTAGTTTTATCGTATCCTTTTTCAAGAAATTTATCTTTCAATACCTCGGTTTGTTCCATGTATGTGGGTAAATCAGTGCAGTTTCGCCGGATACGGGTGAATTGGCTTTTTGGAATACCACCCAACCACGGGGGGTAGTGGCAGCTTGACTTATCAATAAAATTATTGGTGTCTACTTTCTTAAAATGGTTTTTTGTCTTTATTATGCCATTTTCTATGTATACTTCGAGATCCAAGAAGACGATCTTCTCTCTGCTATAGACTGTATTGAGCACTATATTTTTGTTATTGCTATTAAGATGTGTCAAAAAAGAGATGAGATCCTCCTCACTTCCCTTCCATATAAAAATGAGATCATCAATATATCTGTAATATAGGACCAGGTTCGCCAGCCAGCCATGCCCGCTCCAAACATGTGTGTTTTCCCATTGGGACATGAAGAGGTTGGCATAGCTGGGGGCGAACCTGGTCCCCAGGGCCGTACCTGTTTTCTGAAGATAGAATTTATCTAAGAACCAAAAGAAATTATGGTTTAAAATGATCTTAATTCCATCTATTACAAAATCTATTTGGTCTTCTCTCAAACGATTTGTCTCTTTTAGGATACGGTATATTGCTTCACATCCCTGTTGATGGTCTATAATTGTATATAGGGATGTGACATCACTTGACACCAAGATGCAATTATCTTCCCATTTACATGTCTGTAAGTTTTTGAGGATGCTAATAGTGTCTTTTAGGTATGATTTGGTATTTTTCACATAGGGTTGCAATATGTGATCTAAATATTCTGACAGGTTGGAGAACATGGAATCTATGCCGGATACTATTGGTCTTCCTGGAGGTTGGATTAGATCCTTATGTATTTTTGGAAGGAAATAAATTACAGGTATTTTTGGGTTATTGATGTTTATGTATTCATATTCGTTTTTTGAGAAGTAGTTATTTTCCTTTCCTTTATCTAGATATTTACTTAGAATTTTTTTGTAATCATTAGTGGGATCTTTTTTTAGAACTGCATATGTTTTTTCTTGTTGCAGTTGCCTCAGAGCCTCCTGTATATAGTATTCTCTAGATAAGATAACTGTACCTCCCCCTTTGTCGGCCGGTTTGATTACTAAATCCTCATCTTCTTGGAGCGCTTTTAAGATATTTAGTTCTTTTTTAGTCATATTCATGGTGTCATATTTTGACGGTTTAATTTTTCGGAGATCTTCCATGACTACTTTTTCAAAGACTTCTAACGCTCCAGATTTGTATGTTGTGGGATAAAATTTAGATTTTTTCTTTAATTTTGTGGATATAATGTTATTAGGGTCAATTGTTTTGATGTTTTCTGATGTTGGTTTTAAGGCATAAAATCTTTTGATTGTTGTGTTTCTAATGAATTTATTCACATCAATATATGCCGAGAAGAGATTGAACTTATTGGTGGGGGCAAACTTTAAACCTTTGCTAAGTACTAGTAATTGTTCTTGTGATAGAGTTTTATGGGATAGATTAAAAACTCCTATTGAGGTGTTATTTTTATTTAATATCTTAGTCTTCGCCTTCTTATGAGACTTTTTGCCCCCTCTGCTTCCTCTAGTTCTAATCTTTGTCTTTCTCTTTGGTTCCCTATTTGTCTGGAATTTATTAACTGGTAATTTTTTGGGTTTTGGTATCTTTTTCTCTGTTCTTTGGGTAGCGGGCGGAGTAGACTGTGATCTGAGTCTAAAAAAGGAGAAGTTTCTCCTGATTCGGATAAGACTTGGAATCTGTTATTACTTTCAAATGATTGATAGGTGTTTTGTTGTGTAGTATTTCTCCTTTCTGGGAATTTCGAATGTTGGCTCAGTCTAGTGAGTCTAGTTTGCACTGGAGTCTTAGGTATTTCTTTTCTCCTTACAACTGGATTATCTTCCAATTTTCTATAGGTTGGGTATTGCAAGGTTATATCATTTGTTTTAACAGTATCACGTATGTTGTGTTTATTGTTTCTATAATCAGATGGGTTTCGAAAAGTATTGAGTCTATAGTCTTCTTGGTCCCTATGATACTTTTTAATTTTAGTAATTCTTATTTCCTGTTCTATTTTTTCAATTTTTTTGACAGTATTTTCTGAAAGGTCTTGGTAATATGTACTCCTTGTATGTGATTTTAAATTTTCTTGTGTTTTTTGGATCTCTAAATCTAATTTATTCAGTGTTTTATTTCTCTGTTTTATGATAATTTCCATAAGTGTGAAGGTGCATAATTCTAAGGCATTATTCCAATCGTGCATAAAATTAGTGTCGCTGGTGTCAAATGTGGGATGTTTGAAAAGTCTTAAACCTCTAGGGGTGATTTTCTCCTCTAGGGGTTTGACATAAGACTATATACATCTTCTCTATTTTCTAATTTTTCTATGGGTGTTGTTTCAAAGATATCATCAACATTGATTCTATAATTATTTCTATATTCAAATAGAGACATTATAATAAAAAAGTGCAAAACAAACAGTGAAAACTGCAGCTGGGTGAGCTATAGGGAGTGAATCAACATCAGAAAACATCAAAACAATTGACCCTAATAACATTATATCCACAAAATTAAAGAAAAAATCTAAATTTTATCCCACAACATACAAATCTGGAGCGTTAGAAGTCTTTGAAAAAGTAGTCATGGAAGATCTCCGAAAAATTAAACCGTCAAAATATGACACCATGAATATGACTAAAAAAGAACTAAATATCTTAAAAGCGCTCCAAGAAGATGAGGATTTAGTAATCAAACCGGCCGACAAAGGGGGAGGTACAGTTATCTTATCTAGAGAATACTATATACAGGAGGCTCTGAGGCAACTGCAACAAGAAAAAACATATGCAGTTCTAAAAAAAGATCCCACTAATGATTACAAAAAAATTCTAAGTAAATATCTAGATAAAGGAAAGGAAAATAACTACTTCTCAAAAAACGAATATGAATACATAAACATCAATAACCCAAAAATACCTGTAATTTATTTCCTTCCAAAAATACATAAGGATCTAATCCAACCTCCAGGAAGACCAATAGTATCCGGCATAGATTCCATGTTCTCCAACCTGTCAGAATATTTAGATCACATATTGCAACCCTATGTGAAAAATACCAAATCATACCTAAAAGACACTATTAGCATCCTCAAAAACTTACAGACATGTAAATGGGAAGATAATTGCATCTTGGTGTCAAGTGATGTCACATCCCTATATACAATTATAGACCATCAACAGGGATGTGAAGCAATATACAGTATCCTAAAAGAGACAAATCGTTTGAGAGAAGACCAAATAGATTTTGTAATAGATGGAATTAAGATCATTTTAAACCATAATTTCTTTTGGTTCTTAGATAAATTCTATCTTCAGAAAACAGGTACGGCCCTGGGGACCAGGTTCGCCCCCAGCTATGCCAACCTCTTCATGTCCCAATGGGAAAACACACATGTTTGGAGCGGGCATGGCTGGCTGGCGAACCTGGTCCTATATTACAGATATATTGATGATCTCATTTTTATATGGAAGGGAAGTGAGGAGGATCTCATCTCTTTTTTGACACATCTTAATAGCAATAACAAAAATATAGTGCTCAATACAGTCTATAGCAGAGAGAAGATCGTCTTCTTGGATCTCGAAGTATACATAGAAAATGGCATAATAAAGACAAAAAACCATTTTAAGAAAGTAGACACTAATAATTTTATTGATAAGTCAAGCTGCCACTACCCCCCGTGGTTGGGTGGTATTCCAAAAAGCCAATTCACCCGTATCCGGCGAAACTGCACTGATTTACCCACATACATGGAACAAACCGAGGTATTGAAAGATAAATTTCTTGAAAAAGGATACGATAAAACTAAGGTTGAACATACTATCTTAGAAGTGGCAGAAGGTAATAGAGACCAACTTTTAACCTATAAGAAAAAGGATATATTAGAAAATACCTTCCAAAATAAAAACCCTGTGATATTTAATTATACCAATAAATCTCAACGAATAAAAAAGATTATAAAAAAACATTGGAAAATTCTCCAAAGTGATGAGATTTTGAAAAACATCATACCAGACAACCCTGCTATTGTATTCAAGGGAGCCCCAAATTTCAAACAAAAATTAACCAATAATTACACCACTCAGCAAAAAATTCCAAATAAAGCACCAGAGCACTTTCTTAGTAGGAAACAAGGTTTTTATGGATGCTTAAATTGCATAGGTTGTAGAACTATTACCCACCCGAAGTATCCTATCACTAATTTTATCTCTTCAAAATATGGCCGAAGTTTTGATATTAATAACTTTATCACATGTTCCACAGTTAATGTTATATACTTAATTGAATGCCCGTGTGGCTTACAGTATGTGGGTCGGACCACCAGGCAATTGAAAAAAAGAATAGAGGAACATATAAGGAATATCAAAAACGGTCTGATAACCCACAGCCTCGATTTTCACCAAAAAGATCCCAGTGGAATAAAATTTTGTGCAGTTGAGAAGGTTCACAAACATTGGAGAGGGGGCGATAACATACTCAATATAGGTAGAAAGGAGATGAAATGGGTATTTAATTTGGACACTCTGAAGCCCCTCGGTTTAAATGCAGATTTTGACTTATATAATGTTATGTAGTTTTTTTCTGCTATATATGTGTGCTTTTATTGCAATATTGTAAGCTCATTGTGTGCATTTTGGAAAATATACTTTCATCTGCCCATCTTTTAATATATGTATATACATTTTGGATAAGCCATATATATAAATCCCATTTGTTTTATGACTTAATATTTTATATTCTCTTCCACCTTTTGTTTATATAAGCTATATGCAAATTTAAATATGCTAATGTTGGTGAGAATTCCTTTCATAAGCTTATTTTCGGGATGCACAAAGTGAGCACAATCAGACTTGTTATTAAGGTAATATGCCATGTTTTGCTTTTTGTTTTTTTATCCTCCGATTTTCTGCAATATGCGAGATACACAACTCGCGAAATCAAAACCAGTGAGAAGGTTTCTTTTCTCTAAGTCAAACTCACGCGAGATCGCCGAAAGCTGAGAAAACATTAAAGTCAAGATCACGCGAAACGCGAGAAGATGACTAATACGGAAGCGTCAGAACCCGGAAGTCACTATTTACAATAAAAAGGCCATTCTGAAGCAGGGAGTCCAGACGCCTTGTAGAAGCTCGTGTAAAGCGAAACGCGTAGCGGTCTGGACTCCACCTGCTTCTTTGTTTATATGCATATCCTGTTTTTATTTTTATATTTAAAGTCCTTTTAAAAACACTTATTCTGTATCTGCTGGAAGGATCAGTGTCTCATCGGCTGTGTGGCGCCCACCCTGTATGACAAGATCCCTCATGTAAGCAGATGCTGTGTCTTTATTATTAAATGTATACTCTTTTGTACTAATTGGATGTCCTGTGTTATATCTCTTCTGAGACCCAATATCCTGGACAGCTGACTGCAACAGGATCTATTTGAAGTGCCTACTTTTTTCTGGGAGTCTGTAAGTGTATCCCCTTGAGGGGGACCAACTCAATCTCCCTTTCCTTGGATCATTCACTTACCTCTACACAGAGCCTGATTTTGTATATATATACCACTACAAAGGTGCACTACTTACATAACTGCTTTTAAGCGCACTTCTTTTGTGTTATTGTATTTTGTCTATAACTTTTAACTGCTTCTGTAGAGCATAATCACGGTATTTGTTTGTTTTATAGACTACTGCATTGATATATCTATATTTTTATGTTTTGAATTACACATCTTATACATTTTTTTTAGCCATTTGTAATATCTTCCTTCCTATTTTTATTTTATTTTTCACACGTAATACTGTAAGCACTATTATTGCCCCTGGTTTTTAGGGCCTATATAGTGACATAGCGCCTCCTTTGCTCACAAGCTTTTGTGTGCTTTTCCCTTCTTTTTAGCTTATTAGGTGGTAGGACGCCACTTTTTGGAAAGCCAGCCATCACTATTCCTAGCAGTTTTTTTTTCTTCTTTTTGTTAAGCAGGTGAGTGTATCTCACTGCTAACTCTGTTCACGCTGTGTCTTTAAATACCCATAAGTATTCTATTTAAAAACCCACAGATCCTATTGAAGTAAGTATGATAGGCACGCTGATAAACTTGCTTACCATGTGACCATAAAGTAGAGCTACAAAGGGGAGATGTCCACCTCTAATGACCTCAGTATAGTTGTATATTTTACCAGCAGGCCGATAAAACATTGACATACACTAGACACCGAAGATGTGCAGTGCCACCTTTCCATGGGAGTAGAACCATCAATATTCTGTGAACAATTCATGAGCCTTGCACATGGCTGAGGTCTATTTATCAAATGTAATTTTATTTATTAAATTTATTTTCAAAGTTAATGGTACTGAGCAAACAAGGAAATAGCCCAAATTTGTTTTTATCCAGGGGACACCTTTAATACACTTTTCTCGTAATCTACACATATACATATAGATATGTTTAATTCACAACATTCACATTATGGACAGCACTTCTTAAAGCCTACAGTGAAAATATTTTATGACTGTGTATCATTTGCAGAAGACATTTGCAAAATCTAATACATATCACAAGTTTACAGTTCTGTAAATACAAAGCAATTGATGTTTCATTACAAAAAATGTTTTATCTTATTTCAATATAAGAGGGTGCTGGCAGAGGATACCATCTGTAGCTAACTGAAATAACCTGGGGAACAAAGCTGAAAGCATCTACAGACCATAAAAATGAGCAATGGTTTCAGTTTACAAGTATTGTACATCTGCTACATAGGCCTGAAACCAACACATTTTCACTTAAAGGGACACCAAAAAAATGAAAAGGTTTTACTTTTTTTATTTTGTATTATTGATTTCAGATATGTCTTTTGTTTTTCTTATGTGACTGTATTTAATAAAATATGTAACTAAACAAGTTTGTTTAGCCATGTTTTTGGGTGCCACCCCCCAGAGACTTTACAATACAAATATACAATTTTAACACAGAACACAAACAGATAAGAAATATAACCATGATTACAGGTGCACAGTATAGTGCTTGTACAGTATGCTTCTTGTACATTATGGTGCTTGTACAATATGCTTCTTGTACAGTAAACAAGTAGAATTTGATACCTTTACTGACTGGACTGTCATACTATCTTTTTATTTTGGTTGTTTTAACACTCGTGACAAATTGTATCTTCTACTGTCCCTGTTTAAGAAAGGAATGTGTACGCCTTTATACCTGGGACTGTCCTCCTTTCTCTACTACCCACAGCTTGGACCATGGGGTCTACTGACTAAACGGTGAACTGTACTGAACAGACAATGAAATTACAAAAAAGGTTATGTAACGGCTACCCCAATGGGAGAGGGGGTATCAGCCGTTGGGGACGTCCTTCTTCCTGGCAAGATGCTGTGCAGTAGTGGGGTTGCTTTATCCCATCCGCTGGATCCAAGTAGAGAGTAAGGCAGAGCTCTTAAAAGAGCTAGTGATTTATGCTGGGCAGGTTCCCTTTCAAGAACGAGACAAGGCTACGTTTTGAAGGGTGAAGTAAAAACTGACTCCACTGAGCGTTTATTGCTGCTTTTATGCAAGATTTTACAGTATTGTCACCACCCACTGGACCTTGTGCGGCACCAACATTGCAAGTACAGCAGCCAATCAGGCACAATGTTACAATAGAAACACACCCAGTAACTACAGTACATTCCCTCTGCCTGGGAGATAATTGAGTTAAACTTTGTATCTGCTCAATTATCTCCAAGCTAAAAAATATACTTTTTCACATTTATTATAACTTCAAAACTATGCATGGGATTTCAACAAAAGTTACATTTTCATAATCAATCCATTCATGGGAACAACATATTCAAAAATGGCACGAATTGGACCAGGGGTTCAGAAGTTAGTAAAAATGTGGATATGACCGACTGTTCGGATGTTTGTATGCCTAAAATAGTTCCACGATTTCAGTCCCTGTGGTCGGTCTATTTTCCTGTTGTATTAGCTGTCAAATGCATGAACGGAACTGCTCCTGCCTCCTCTCATTGGATGTAGATTGTTCGTATGAAGGAAACCACACAAATAGTCTCTGTTCTCAGTTCTTATGCAGCAAATATATAGCTTAACAAGGGGTTTTGTTACAGGTTAGTTGGAGAATCTTTGCAATTCAATTGTCAATTTATGATTGTTCACTGAATTGACACCCTAAATCCTACCTTTCTTCACCTATTTAATCTAGGGCCTTGACTGCTACTCTGATCACTACTGTCCAGACCTTGGGCCAAACGTTTACTCTGATTTTACACCACTGTCTTAGAACATTGGCTGTGAGTCTTACTCTGATTAATATGTAGACCTTAGACACAGGACTTCTGCTGTTATTGGCCTGTGAACCATAATTACATTTTCATATGCCTGATATTCTTCTAAACATTGATTCTAGTCCAATTGCAGCCTGTAAGTCATGTATGGATGTTGGGGCTTAGGCTAGTAAACCTCAACTCTTATCTATTCACTAAAAAGTGAACTGTGGTGAACGACAAAAATCAGGTATTAATAGCAGAGTTGCAAAGACAGGGAAATTGGATACTTTATTCCCAGTTAATTGAGATAGTAAATTCACAGTTTATGATGCTTTTCCATTCAATTTCAAGTGAGTAGACCCCTATGTGTTTGTTCAAGAAGTTTATAGATATACAAATACGCTTAGGGCTAGGTGATCTTGAAGGTCTGAGAATAAGGTCTTATTTTATTGGCCCTGTTATTTGCAAAATCAGTGTCGCTGATTAAGAGAATGACAGGAGGGTTTAGTCCCTGTTAAAATATCCAAAATTTTCAGCATAAAATATTTTATTGATGAACTGTGAGCGCATAACACTGATTACTGGTAATATTTCAGGCAGCTGGAGATTCCACTGAAAATTGTTTTAATATATAAATTATAAGGTTCTTCTCCATCCATTCAGTGAACTGGAGAATGAATAACTTGTCAGCATAGATTTATGATTACTGACTTATCTTGCAGCATAACCTCTATTTCTTCTTGCTAATAACAGCAAATCATTGATCTACATTCAATTTTAAAAAAAAACCTCCTTGTACTGCCAGACTGTTTCAGTGTCTTCATTAAATGTCTGTTCCACATGTGTGCTCGATCTAATAAGTCCATGGTATTATTGGCTCAATATATATTAAAAAGGTGAATACATATATGTTGAGGGGGTACAACACACCTCATGCAAAACAACCACACATGCACATGCAACATGCTGATTAATCAACTCCATTACTCAGTCTGCGTATGTGCAGAAACTGGGATGCGGGAGAGATAAAATTCAGTATAGAAGAGAGGTCCCAAAGTGAGACAGTGCAGCATAAATTGGGAATTTAGGAATATACGCAATAGCTGATAACACGCAAACTCAACAAATAAGCCTTGAGGAAGATGGTTTCTTTCTGTTACTATGGCAACAAAGTATTAAGTACCCTTTTCTTGTGTTACATGTTACTTGCTTTAATGAATCTACTTTGCTACATTCATTTTAGTAGGACTTGATGCGTGGATATGATACTCTCAGGGTGTCTATTCCTTGTAACAGAGCAGTAAAAATACGATGCAGAAAAATACGGCACTCACGGAACAAGGTGAAAATAAGCGGTGGTTTGATCCATAAGTAAAAAAAGTGTTACACGTCCTCACAACAGAAAAAATGGGAAAAAAATGAATCAAATGGGGTGAACAGCATGACGCGTTTTGCGCTTGGCGCGCTTAAACATATGCATTAAGTGCACCAAACATCTCAGAAGTGTAAAAACAGCCTGTGTCCTAAATTGTACAACAGTCCAAAAACAGTTGTGTCTTCAATGGGTTAAAAGCTATTTTAAATGAACTGCCCAACATATAATTGCACTACATTATGATTCACAGTAATTACCAGCTCTGACAGCTGAGACTGCCTTTCATTTTTTTTGTTTTTGTTAGCACTCTGGTTAACTTTTTTTCATCTAACCTCTAGTCTAGCCAATCAAAACCATACTCTGTCTCATGGTTACAAGAACTGGCTGATATTATTCCTTCTGAAAGCAAGTGGTTCCAAGAGTATCAATGTAGCAATAAACGTATATATTTTATTCATGAGTGAAATGCATTGAGTATAAAAGATGTATTAGTCACTTTACTAATCTAGGGAAATGACTGTTGTCCCATGTCAGTTACAAAAATAAAGTAGATCTCACATCACTGGAGTATTCTGACAACTAATCGTGTACTTATTTAACAACCTGTCTTGTCAGGACTCTGCAGCTGTCCCAGAGACGTTCATTGAGAAATAGCCAAGTGTTCTGTCTGTGACGTACGAGGATATTCTATCACCAGCGGGCGGCGCCAGGCTGTCAATTTCATGAATAGGGGCGGAGCATAGCTGTAAATATGTGTGAAACGTCCCTCGTGATCTGCGCGATGACGTAACCGATAGATCATGTAAACAAGAGCTGAGCGTTGTGGAACGCGCTGGATAGTTCTGGAGAAGCTTACTTCAGTTAGGGAGCGAGGGAAAAGTTACAGGTTCTAGTTTCACATTCAGTGTATTCGTGTAGTGTTTCCTCATCGCTATGGACTACATTGCCGCCTAGGTACAATGGGAAATGTAGTCCATAATAGCTTAAGCACCTAAAGGTAGTATATTTCGTATAATGTGATTGCATCGGAAATATTATGTGTTGCTTGTCGTAATAAATTTACTAAGCGTCTAAAATAAGATAAATGTATTATCTATGTATTTATATTTATTTATTAATGTGTAAAATGAATATATATATATATATAGCATCACAAAGTGAGGCTACACTTAAAAAATGTAAAATTAACAACAATTATGAAAAGAAAGCCAACATCATATATCAGAATATTGTAGACTAATATACTAATGTTTATATATATATCTACATAGGTCTATATAATATAGATTTTTTTTCAAAGGCATTATAAAAAGTACAGCCTGCCTCTGAAAGGTTATAATCACAAAGCAGACAGATAAAGCAAATGTTTAATGCACAAATTAATATTGTGCGCTAAATGCAGTCACCCAAAAACAATTCTTTATTATTGCACATTTCCTGTGACTATAGAAATAAACATTTCTAAATGTAATGAATATTTGTGTGCAACAATAATGATATGCTTACAATGCTCATGTTGCTGGCACTCATATAATCACTAGTGCCAAAATAATCAGTTAACAGAAGTCCTAAATAACATAACTATTACTACTACACAGTACCCTATAATTAGTAAAGGCAGGCTTGTTACATTCTGCATTAGAAAGCTTATTAATATATACTGTGTGTCTACATTAAATGATTTGCCCTCTAACATTCATCTTTGAATTTATTTTCCAGAATAGATTAAGTTGTGCATTTACAAATTTAATTTCAAGCAAAATGATTTTATATTTATATATATATATTCCTACAGGGATTCAGTCCTGTTTCTTAAATGTATCATAGGTATGTAAAAAAGCAAAAGTGATAAGGTAAGGGTAAGGTCACATAAAAGATTAGCACACAAAAAAAGACTGCATTGTATAAGTGACTATGTCGTTATCAAGGGACATTCCTGGGCATCAGTTTATCTTGTTCACTATAGTCAAAAAAATATTCTTCTTTTATTAGTTAACCATGATAATGCAACAAGGGAACAGATGGATATTGTACATGCAAACTAAATTCAAAATAGCTGATTAATAATTATGTAAAATAAGAATGCTACATTTTGGTACTTTAAAGGCAGAGTTCCTGCATAGAGTAGTTGGCATATTTAGGGGGTACTTCCTGTTTAAAGGGACTCTGTCACCTAAGCATTGTTTTTACTGTGCTTGTAGAGCACAGAAATTATTGCAAATGATCTATACATTGTGTTAGAAAAAGTAAATGCTTAATTTAGGAGAACATTTTTTTAAATGTGCCTCCTGCTTATGACATCACCAGTGGCATATCTAAATTTTCCGTTTCAATAGGAATTTGCATACCATGCCACAGGTGATATCACAAGTAAAAACATTTCAGTAAAAACAAAGCTCAGTTGAAACAGTTCATTTAATTTCAGACATCTCATAGGAAATGTTGACATCAAAGCACTTGTTCAATGTAATGTTTGGGGAAAATAAATTGAAAAACACTGTGGAATAGATTTATTTTAAATGATAGTATTTTGCTGTGGGTTTTTTGGCTGTAGGGTGCAGTTACTGATGATCAGACCAAGCATGCTGTACACATAGGTCACTCTGTGACTCACTGGCAGTGTGTAGTTGTCACAGTGATATTTGTGGTAAATGACCCAGTAACTATCTTTACCCCTCACCTAGTACTGTGTGAATCCTGGCCGTGCACATAGCATATAAATAGGGAGTAGGACGCGGGAGAGTCGATACAAAATCCTCTCCTCTGATACACACACACACACACCGCCTCCATCATCACCACAATAACATGCCCGCCTACTCCTGCCTCCCGCGGGCTGCATCCAGCGCACACACCCACTTTCAATCCATGTGCAGCTCAGAGAGGATAGTACCCATCCGCCTCCTGCAGCCAGGCAGCTCAGGGGGTCAGCAGCTTTCAGGGCCCACCATGCACCTGTCTGCACCACACCTCCAGAAACCTCAGGAGCAGCATCCTCATCAGCTTCCATCGTCTCCCGACCTGCGGGCCTGGCTCAGCGACATGGTGCAGCACGATACCCTCAGGCCCGAGCAGCCTCACCAGGCCCCGGAGTATGAGTGGTCGCCGACCGGGACCTTACAGCAGCCCGCCGATGAAGCTCACACTAGCCCCGAGCTGTCTTTTGGCTCCAGCAGCAAAGAGAGACTGGCCCTGCATTGGGCCGAACTGGAGAAACAGGACAAGTACCTGCGGGAGAAGCAGCACTATCGCTTCCACATCATCCCGGACGGGAACTGCCTGTACCGGGCCGTCAGCAAGGCGGTGTCCGGGGATCAGGGCCTGCACGCTGAGCTGCGGGAGCGCACCGTGCACCATGTGGCCGACCACCTGGACACCTTCACCCTGCTCATCGAGGGCGACGTAGGCGAGTTCCTCATCAACGCTGCGCAGGACGGGGCCTGGGGCGGTTACCCGGAGTTACTGGCCATGAGCCAAATGCTGGGGGTCAACATCCACCTGACCACGGGGGGTAGGCCCGAGTGCCCCACGGTCTCCACCATGGTTCACTACCTGGGGCCCGAGGATACCTCCCGGCCCAGCATTTGGCTGAGCTGGTTGAGCAATGGCCACTACGATGCAGTGTTTGATCAGCCCCTTCCTAACCCGGAGTATGAGAACTGGTGCAAGCAGAGCCAGGCACAGAGACAGAGGGACCAGGAGCTGGCCAGGGACATGGCTATCTCCCTCTCCAAAATGTACATCCAACAGAATTCCTGCTCCTGAGACCAGTGGGCGCCACACAACACCTCTCGCCCCCCACGGTGGGGAAAGACTCGTGCATTTTTATTGTTGTTCCTGTAACGATTTTGGTGGGATTGGGGAGATCATCCGAAGAATCGCCGTTCGTGGCTTGGACCATCCCCAAAAATGCCCATCGAGCAGGACACCTTAAGACCATGGACCACAAACCGTTCCTCCCCTTCTCTCGGCTGGACTTCGTGTTTGGTTTTTGGGGGGTTCTAGCACACTCCACTCATCCCAAGAATGCACTTTAAACCTTCCCATGTACTGCACATTTTGATGCCTTAACCATCATTGTCTAACAAGCTCCTAATAGCAGCAGTGAGACATGGGGATGATGTCCATTAACCCAGGATGATACATGGAGATGTGTACTATTGTGTTTATTTGTGTTTATATTAATGTTGATTTGCAGCACAGATTTCCAACACTTTTTTTTTTGTTTGTTTTGTTACGTCTTGTAAAGACTTGTCAAGGCCCCATGCTAGGGCATACAGGACATTATACTGAAACAGTTAATCAGATAGGACTTTGTTAATTGGCACTGATGGGTTAAAACACGAACCCTTTGTCTCTAACTAGTGGATTTCTACCAGTGCATAAGTTAAGGACAAGATCATCTGTGGGTGGGCAAGTTTTGGATTGCAGTAATGTACATTATTTTTTTTCCACCTCTGTATTTATTAATGCAATTCCTATTTTTCAACTTTGTAATATTTTGGGATTTGTATTATGTACATACTAGTTACATTCCAAGTTAGCACGGAATGAATAAATCTTCTTAACTTTCCCCCCCCCCCCCCTATTTTTTTTAATTGCTTTCTGGGTCCCTTTGTCCTCTACAAAGGCCTAGCCAGGTGGTTGAGACACTGTCTGCTTGAATCTGTTTGTTTGTCTTCTGATGCAGGTACTGCCTATTCGCAATCTTATTTGGAAACGTTCCCTGACCTTAGTCACTCGGATTTGCAATAGTTTTTATATAATAGTGTAATTGAGAATATAAGTTTTTAATGCAATACTTGGTAATTAGGCCTTGATTCAATTTTATTTAGATGTATTGAATTAGTAGTGTGCGTTGTTTCAAAGGCGAGTGACTGTCAGTGGTGACTAATCGTTTTGGAGACAAACATATTATCAAGTCTAATATGTTATTGAACTTTCAGTTTCCATGTGAATGATACATATTATTGCATCATTTAAACCATTTCACTGAGAATCTTATGGGGTTTGATTAAATACTAGTTCTAAGTATTATCACCAATTTTGTTACCTACTCATATAATCTTTTAATGGTGAGTAATCTTAGCTACCAATAATGGCTGTATTTAATAATTATAAAGAAGTTTTTTTTACAAAAGGACAGGTGATTTTCTAGGTAGAATCCTGTTTGTAAACCAAATATTGGCTAATTTGTATTCTACAAAGCATAGGATATCATTGCTGTTTTGTATTAAAAGCATACTTCTATTAAAGTTAGATTTTGCCAGCTGTAATGACTTTTCAAACAGTTCTATAACATACTGGATATGTTGCCTTTAGGACTGAATTTGTCAGTTTAGTGATTATTCTGTGAAATATCTTATGCAGCTTTAAATCTGATTACAGAGAACAGGCAGGCTGTGCATTCTATCACATATATCAGGGGTGTCCAAGTTTATTCTGCAAAGGGCCACTTTGCTAGAAATGTATGCGTGCGTGGGCCGCATTCATTTTTCATTCATTCAGAGAATAATATATCTAATTATATACGTGTGTGTGTGTGTGTGTGTGTGTGTATATATAGTATGTATGTATGCGTGTGTGTGTGTATATGTGTATATATATATATATATATATATATATATATATATATATATATATATATATATTACCCTAATGTGTAGTGGTCACATTAACTACAAACACACACATGCATACACAGTCACATTTACCCCCCCCCCCCTTCCCACACACACAGTCACAATTACCCCACACACATACTCGCATACATACACTTACCCCACACACATACACATTTATACACACTCGCATACATACATACACTTACCCCACACCCACTTAACATGCACTCACATAGATACACATTTATACACACACTCGCATACATACACTTACCCCACACACACACTCGCATACATACACTTACCCCACACACACACTCGCATACATACACTTACCCCACACACACTCGCATACATACACTTACCCCACACACACACTCACATACATACACTTACCCCACACACACACACTCACATACATACACTTACCCCACACACACACTCGCATACATACACTTACCCCCCACACACACACTCACATACACTTACCCCACACACTACTACACATTTATACACACACTCACATACATACACTTAACCCACACACACATTGATACATACATACATACATACATACATACATACATACATACATACACTTAACCCACACACACATTGATACACACACTCACATACATACATACACTTACCCCACACACGTGGCTGTGGACTCCCGGTGCGCTTCTTCCCTCCCTCTGACCCTTGCGCATAACCTCATGCGCAGGGTAGAGGAGGGGATTTGTGCACTGCACACCGCACGGGAAGCTGTATTGGGGAACGAAGTTCCCTACATAGAAGCGTGTAGGGAACATCATTCCCCGACACAGCTTCTCATGTGGTGTGCAGTTCGAGGTGCGGCTACCGAAGCAGAGCTCAGGCGGGCCGCACCTTGGACGCCTCTGACATATATGAAGGTGCCTGATATTGTACCTTACAATAACCCAAAAATACTCAGCACAACAGTATTGTGGGGAAAAAATTAGTTTATTACACCTTACATGGCTATGTTCCAACCTACCAAGAGGTCTTTATCAAAGATAATTGATTGTGATATCAGGGAGACGTATGGCACCCAACCATTAGATTGCAACTCTTCAATATTGGATTGCATTTAGCTTGTGAAATATTGACCAAACTATTTTGTTAAATAGAATATTTGACGACATAAGTTGATTTTGTTGCATTTATATCATATCCTAGTTTTGCCCACGAGCAGGATGGCTTCTATTCATGAAAGAGGGAATTAGAGAATGTTTCCAACTCTGCTAATTTGACCTTAAGTTTGAAATTCATGAATAAAACCTATAGTTTCCCTTTCACAAATTCAGCAGTTATAACCCAGGCCAGGGTTTCACAAACTGCTGGCTCCTTTCATTCATTGGATTTGTTTTTGATATAATTCATTGAAATTGTCAAGCTCTCAAGGGATAGCTAAAAGTCTAGAAAGCTAAGGTGGCTATTTTAACAGGTGAATATTCCTAACTGTATATATAATATTCTGCTGTGTTTTTTTTTTTCTTTCTATATCTTTTGGGCGGTGGCCTGTTCTACACAAATATAAAATGCATCTTTTACCCATCTGCACGTTTAAAACTAGTGCTAGGCATCCTCCAGCTCTAGAGGGCTATACATTCCAAGTTGCTGAGTATGCCTTCAGTGCCCTAAAGAAGTTGAAGTGCTAAAGATTTATCTCCACACTATTGTAAACACACACACACCTTTCCAGACACACCTCTCCAAAGAGAGTTTCGATTTTCTTGACCTCTCTGGAAAAAAAAAAAAAAAAAAACAGGTTGAGTCTCCTCTAGAGCCATTGCTTGTTTGTTTGTTTTTGTAATCCGCTTCCCAGAATGTCCTGTAACACATGGAATCAAACAATCTAATTTTTTAGAGATTTAAAAAAAAAAAAAAAAGCTTAATGTTTTAAATGCCCCCCAAAAACCTTGCTAGGTTACAAGACATTGTTTACTTGCAAGATTACATCAATAAAGACTACAAATGCAGTAACTATTGTAACACTCTTTGCATGTATAGCACTAGCAGGGGATAGATATGTTTAGAAGCTTGGGTCAAATCTTTATCTGACCCAAGATATCAGCCTACTGATAAAGCTGGACAAGCAAAGGAGGCTAAACAAGGTACTTTATTTGTAATCTTTCTATTTAAAGTCTACACTTTATACAATCTTCCAATTAAACATAACTTTATTGTTTGATGGGTCTGCTTTATTACAGTTTGGGCTAAATTAATTTTTAATTTGCCCAAGAAAGTGTATTATTTTCTTTTGCTATTTTTAACATCCCTCGTCATGCATTTTGTTTCCCCTCTTAAATACCCATGAAGAAACCCAGTGCAAACCCAAAATCTATATGGACACCATCCCACTTTTGATAAACCAATATTAAAAAAAAAAAAAAAGTAATGCTGCATTCCAAAATAACGATGTCTTTGCTCTCAGCATAATTAATTAACAAGCATGAGATCATCCAGATTATTTAACAAGGCCAAATAACTTTGTGATGCAGTAATAATGTTTTTTGTATTCTGTTTAATTTGTGCTTTGGGCTCTTAGTTGGTATGCTCTTTGTATTATTTGTCTCATATGAAGTGTTGATTGTAGTTACTCCATTATGCACAGATTTAATTCACTTCCTGATCCATGATCCTCTGCTTTGCTTACCCTGTCTTTATACAACCTTGAATTACAGAAAAGTAACTTAAAATGAACAACTAATGGTTTATCTTGCTGATTTGTGCATTCTGGTGGATCTTCTTTTTGTCACTGTTTGTATTTTTGTATCATGTCTTTTTTTGTTTGTTTGTTTGTTCTGTCCTCCTAGTTTCTTCCTTGTCAGTTGGGTGCGGTTTGCAAGATGATTAAATCTGTGCCATAGATACACATAACCCTCAATCTGCTAATTAATCATACATTTTCTGAATGTTTTCACTTGCTAAAAATAGTCCCAAGAAATAAATTGTATTACAATGGTGCGTTATTATAGTGAAATGTTACTTTTCATCACGCCAGCAATCCGTCGGAGGAAGATTACACAACTGTTCATATACTTCTGACAATAAACTGCTTCAGTGACACACTTTTCTTCAAAGTTACGTGAACCAAAATGGATATTAAAAAAACAATTAAAACTACACATGAGTTATTAATTTCTTCAAAATGTTTCTGAAGCATATAGAGAACAATGGGCAAGACATTTAAATGCTTCTTTCACCATCATAGGCAAATCCAGCTCCATGATTTTCTGGATTGGGTTCAGAAAAGTATATAAGATTAAAGAACCATTTTCCACGTAGAATTCCAGGGGATGTTACTACTACTCGTTTTGTCAATCTTAGAAGGTTACAAGGCAGAGTTGACCCGGCGAGGAAATGAACCTGCAACTCCTTTTGCAGCTGGTGTGATATCCCAATAAGCCACCGCAACAACATTTTGACATTGATATATATACTTTAAGCACTAACAAAAGTATAATATAGATGATAAACCTGCACTATAGTAAACATAAAATATAATAACATTTTGTATTATAATAAATAAAAAAAAACCTTAACATTCTTATTTAGTTTTGCATTGAAAAATGTAAATTGTCTTGCTAACGTATTAGCTATATGGTGAAATTTTACATCTGCAACTACTAGTGAGAATTTAGAGCCTCATGAAAGAATGAGAAACAACAAAGATTTACTAAAACCTTGCATCTGCCTGCCCTCAAATAATGAGGTCACCATCTCACCGTGCTTTAAGTATCGCTCACTAGGCATTGTGGGAAACCCATGTCACCATTTTGGATTGAGTAGACCTCATCGGTTACAGAAGCCATGTTGGTAGTTTTAGAAGCCAGCGGGAGGCGTAAGAAAGTCTATGCCCTTCCTGGTGATTTTGCCACCTGTATGAAACATCCCTGTGTTTTGTGGATAACTGGTTTGCTTTAAGCTGTTTTTACAATAGGAATGAAAAGCATTAAAGGATTTCGATATTGCATGAATAGTATTGTAATGTACATGGACCAAGAGAAAGTGTATTACTGTATTGTCCCAAATATAACCAAATTAGAATTCTTAAGTCAGTGGTGTGGCCTGTGATCGTGCCCAGTTCCTTAGGAAGATTGAAATCTCTTTAACATATTGTGCTTTAAGTGCCCCCTCCTCTGGGGTCGGCTATTGGGGTTCCCTGATTTGCATAGCCTCTTGCTATACTTCCCCACTCTTGTGTGCTATTAGATGCGGATTCTCTACCTGCTCTTTCTCTGCTCATGATGCTGGGACTTAATGTTCACAGAGATCATGTCAGAAGCTTGGTAACTTTCAAATTATCTTTCAAAATTTGGAATTTACTTGTTCTCCATGAAAATACATCAAATGAGTCGCAAAATGCATAGGAAATACAGTCAAGAGGTTGCCCTTCAAAATGATTAACTTGGATTAACTAGGACAATGTGCCATTGGACCACCGGAGTGATGGTTCCTGATAATGACTATAAAACTGTAATTATTCCATCAAAAAAAATCAGCCATTTCTACTTACAAAAGTCATTTACCACATCCACAATGTCCACACTGTATTTCTCATCCATTTGCCGTTATTTTAATAGACACAATTAGCATTTCTTCCAAAATCTTAGTTCTTAGTGACTCCAAACTTGTGTATATAACATTTTACTTTACACACTGCCATACCACCATTCCCCACTGTGGATAGTACAAAAGAAGTACTGCGATTAGGTTACATCGCAATAAAGAGTAGCTTTACCTTTTACATATTTGAGAGTATTAGGAAGGAGCGGGAATAGAAACTACTGGGTCACAGTGGTAAATCTGTCACGTGTTCCTCTGACCATTTGGAGAATTGAAAAGCACGATTCAGTAAAGTTTGTGACTAATTACTCTCACAAGCACAGTAGATATTTGCGACCAAAGAGAAACCAGAAATGTGTATATCCTTCCAGTAATTATTTAATAGCTGTATAAGATGAGCAGCACTGACATAGATAAATAAATGCCCATAATTAATATTTAGAAGACACCAATATTTTATATTATATTTCTATGTCTTCAATGACTGGTAGGAGCTTTCTGGATGGCTGAGTATGGTTACCTCTGTTTTTCAGTAAATGTGACGGCTTAATGCATAGCCTTACAGAACAAGCCACTTTCTGCGGAATTCAACTCCCAGCATGCTCAGTTCCAGCTTAGCAGGTATAGTGTGCCCTGTATACATATATGGGTGTGGGATGTCTTATTATAACACTACCATGCCTAAAAAACTTTTGTGTACAGTAGGTCTACAAACACTGTTATTGTTGACTGCATCTACAATCATATTCAATCAGCCATATTACTAGATAACTTTACTGGATTTGTAGTTACAGACTGGGATTGTTACACAGCACACTAACTTTTTTGGTTGTTGACTGCAGCTCCCATGACACACAGCCAGCCCATTACTGGCGGAATACCATAGGAACTGTAGACTGAGGTAATAGTGGCTAATCTTTATCACCCCAGGTATTGTACACTTCCCATGATGCTCAGGTGTATACTGGCCTGTTGACTACTAGTACCATGGTTATATAATTTCCCATATTATGGGTAACATTTGCCTCCCACCAAGAAAACCCTCTTCTGAGCCAACAAAGGTAAACGGGGGGAGGAGTTAGGAGGTATTGGCGCTGAGCTGTCAGAGTTTGAGTTCTGCCCCCTCACAATATCAATTTGACTGTTATTGACTCCATGGATTTGTCTCAACAATTTTCTTCAATAAATTGCCAATATCATCAGTCCATTACTGCTTTGATATTTTGCCCCCTCCCCCTGAAAAAATCCTGTGGATGCCCATGCGCCCGGGTGCTTTTATTTATGGGGAGACCCTTGCCGTAGCACTTGCTTAACAAGTAAAAAAAAATCCTTCCTGATCCTGAAAACCCGCGATTGGCTGTTTAACCCTGGATCGGGGCCGTATAACTTATACTCTATGCATGAATTCTGTGGACAAAAGATCTTAACTTTTACTATAACTTATGCTATACACATTTATCCTGCAACCATTGTGTCATCCCACTCTGCGGTGCTCCTTGGCCACAAGATTATCCTGATCATCCTAGCTTCTGATCTGACCTGCGTATTAATAATACTCACTCAGTAAGTAGCCCAGCCCAATATCTCAGTATAAAAAAAGTAACTTACTATGCTAGCTTTGGCATGTTTTTTGGCCATGAGATCATCCTGGCTCCACTTGGCTCCTGATTGGTCCACAGACTGACATAGTAGTACAAGTCTCTCCTATATATATATATACACTGAAGCTTTTGTGATGCGTTGCCCAGCCCCTTGACCAACAATGGTGGGTGTGGTCACAATACTGCCAATATAAGGAAATGGGCAGGGCTAACATTGCAGGAAATGGATATTGATATTATTGCAGATGTATGTTTAAAGACAGCTCTAAATTAATGTCCAATGCGTAGTTTGTAGTGCAAAAAATATTTTCAAATCACATTAATATTAATTGTACTTTCTGTACATATTTGAAACAATGCTTAAATCAGGCAGTAAGTATTTTTTTTCTGTGGCTGTGTATGTGAGGTGTGTATGTCACTGGCTGTGTATGTGAGGTGCGTGTGTGTATGTGAGGTGTGTGTGTGTATGGGACTGGCTATGTATGTGAGTTGTGTGTGTGTGTGTGCGCATGTGAGGTGTGTGTGTAATTGACTGGCTGTGTATGTGATGTGCTTGTGTGTATGTTACTGGCTGTGTATGTGACTGGCTGTGTATGTGAGGTGTTTGTGCGTGTGTATGTGACTGGCTGTGTATGTGAGGTGTGTGTGTGTATGTGACTGGCTGTGGATGTGAGGTGTGTGTGAATATGTGACTGGCTGTGGATCTGAGGTGTATGTGACTGGCTGTGGATGTGAGGTGTTTATGTGAGGCACTTAGCAACACCTAAAAATACTTACATTTCCGTTGGTGGTTGCTCTCCTGACATTCTACGGGCAAGAGCAACGAAAGTGATGTGTTTTCACTTACATTGCTCTAGGGTGGGCTGGTTAATTATATCTGCTAGGGGATTACGTGTAATGTAAACGTTTTTTTGAAGCTGTCTGAGCGCATGTATAGCAATCAGTAACAGCCGATCAGAGGCAAAGGCGGTTTGGTGATTGCTCAGATGAGCATATGTGTAAATATTGATCTGCCTATACTATGTATAGTATACCCTGTGTATTAACCCCTAACCTGCCACTGATTACTGCACAGCAGCACATTTTTTCTTGTATGTGCATTTTTAGGGGTTAATTTTTTTGGTACTGTCTATTTATTTATTATTATTATATGAGCTATTAACCTCTTCCTTGCTCTACATGTCAAAATTCCAAGTTGGAAAACCAAAATGCGCACCTGTCAAATGTGGCCTTTCAACTCACAAACAAGCTGACAAAGCTATGCATGGGTGGTATCCCTGTACTAAGATGATGCTATTGGGGTGTTGTTTGGCAGTGACACATACCAAAATCTGTGAATTGATGTCTGAAGTACAATGTTTGGGGGGGAAAAAACACAGAAAGATTACTACCACAAACAACCCGACAAACCTATGCATGGGTGGTATCACTCTACTCAGGAGAAATAGTAGAATCTATTTAGCAGATTTTTCATTAGCTTTTGTAGAAAAATATTTTTCAAATAAAAGTCAGAATTTTTTTTTTCAATATTTAGTCATATTTTACTTATTTATTGACTAGTGACTTGCTAATGACAATCTTTAAATTGTGCATACTGCTGTACTAATTATTCCATCAGTATTGTGCAATTAAAAGATGATCACAAACAAGTCACTAGTCAGATGATTCTGTAAAAAGATCACTGTGTTACACTGTGATTGGAGCTGGACTTGCTGTGGTGATTAATTTTTGCTGCACACAATTTTTTGTTGTTTGGGGTGGGGTTAGAGGTGGAGTTTAGGGGTCGGAGGTAGGGTCGAGGTTATGGGACCCCACTGACTTGCTTTGCCCAGGGACCTACAATGTTGTTACGACAGCCTTGGCTGTTACACAGTTTTAATTTAACTTTCTAAGGAGATGGGAAGGAACACATGACAATACTAGGGGAATCAGATTGAGGAGTATCCTCTTCCTCTGCAGTTTGCAGGGCATTATTCCAGGGGGCAGACAGGCACAGGGAGCCAGGGTCTCAGCCAATCCAGCTACAGATAGAGTCAGGGGACTGGCTTTGGCAGAGATCCATGGGAACCAGAGCCTGAAGTCCAAATAGATAAATGCAAAAGCCCCTCCCTAACATTTTAGTCACATTTTTATCAATGGATTTTAGTCATAGTTTTAGTCCTATTAAATTATTATTACTTTTATGTAATTATGGTTTAGTTTTAGTCACTGAAAACATGCAGTTGACAAAAACGATGACGAAAATGTTTAGTCGTCAAAATTAACACTGGTCCCAAGCATTTAGGATAAGCCGTATCCAACCTGTACAGATATTCAAATATTAATAAGGTCAGAGATATCTTACACTGATCCATTTGTGTGAAACAAACCCATGTTTCATCATGTGCAGCATGGAATATTTTTGTTTAGAAATCTGGTTACTCCAAAAAATAACATCCGAGTTTAAGAATTGCTGCGTGCCTAGAAAGGGGCGAGCGTCAGTGCACTGGGCGATCGCTGTGTAAATTCTTATCAAGTGTATCCAGTTCAAGTATTCTTGTTGGCTGAACTTTGAGCGCCTTCAAGAGAAAGGCTCTATGTTTATTATTCACAGCAGGTGCTGTTTTAACACATACCCCTCCCTAGCAGATGTTTGCAAGGAAAATGAAGCTTCTTTAAGAGATTATCTGATTAATCCGTGTTTCCATTAATGCAGCAAAGTAATGAAAGAGGCACCGGTCGGTCTGTAAACGGTATTCCCTCCAATACAGAAAAAATGACCGCTTCATAAAATAATGCTGACAAATAATCAACAAAACACACATACACACCTCCTTGTATAACTTTGACCTGGCCAGGTACTAAGGTGCAATGGTAGTCAGAAAATACACAAAAAAGACTTGTTTTGTTACTTCCTCCGTCCGGATCTGCCATCAATGGTATCCATAGAAATCCCTTCTTATTTCAAACAAGGATACAGCGAAGAATGCAGTGTCTACCCAATATACACCGATCAGTCCCGAAATGGATTTGGGTTGGGCACTTTAGTCAAATTTCACAAATCTCCGAATTGTGGCTACCCCTTATCTCTAAAGTAGGGTCTGAATCGGCCGTTCGGACCATTTGGAAACTCAATTATCGGAGACGTTCAGATCAGGACATTTACGCCATGACAACAATAGATTTATGGTGACCCGATATTAGCCTATCACCCTGCCAACATGCTCCGAATCCGGGTAACAAAGGCGGAATTGACCCACTTCAATTCTCTTGATCTGAACTGGAGAATTCAACTTCAAAGGCCTCAAAAGTAAAACACAAAAGAATTTAAACTGCTTTTATCACAGGGACATTCCTAGTTACAGGCCCTAATCTAATTTCTGATACAAATATCAATCATAATGATATTTGTAAAAAAAGAAAAAGATATTTGCACATGTATGGAACTATAAGCATGTCAAAAACACATCAAAAAAAGTGTTATGTAGCAAAATACATGTGCACCACAGACACCAAAATGTAAGCACAATGAAAGGAAAGGTGTACCCCTGCACCAAAATGTGTATGTATATCAATAGGCACTGTTATTCACAATCACAGCACATCAGTCCTGGAATAACAAGGCAAGTTATATGAAAATACTGTTGAAATAGGTACATGGAAAATGCTGTAAATACACAGGAAAAAGCATATATTACATGAGAATTGAAGAATTTGAACATGGGGCAGAGTGACTTGAATGCTGCAGTACACACCCCAATCCACCTGTGAGATCCCAGCAACCAGCTCAAGGTACACACGATTCACAACCCAATCAGGATCGTTATAGAAAGGAGGGAGATTCACCACCACACCCACTGAGAGGGAAATTAGTCGATGGTGAGAGATGCATGCCCTTAATCTTTATCTACTTTGACCGTGAAGGGAGGCCGAAGGGATGACAAGCATTGCTGGCTGATCCTGGTGTTGTCAGAGTGCCTAGGCCCACCATGGCCAGGGACATTCTGAAAAGGTACTGTGATGGTACTGTGACGGTAACCCTTGGTACCCCGGCTGGGTACCTCCATCAGTCTCTGCTTCCTAGGGATCCTCAGCCCTCACAAGGGCTGAGAACAGTGATTTTAGCCCAGGATCTCCTGATCTCTCCAGCCATCCAAATCACTAGCCGAGACTTAGTGCAGGATGAAGAATAATGAACACTTTATTGATAACAACACACAATTATGTACAGACAAAATGACAGCACAGACAATAGTATACAATGGGATGGATGGAACAAAGCATAGTTCTCCACTAAGTCCTCCAAGTAACTGGGTCTAGGAGTACATTGGACCCTTACACTGTAATGACCACATTTGGCTCTGCCCCGTATCCCCCCCCTCCCCCTTCCCGGATGTACTTTCAGGCTGCAAACCTAATAGGAATTATCATATAATGAGTAAACATAATTATACAGCACAAATGTTAGACTTATACAGACACGCGATGAACACAACATAATCAGTAAAACAGTAAATTCAATTAACTCAGAACAATGGATGAGGGTGTAAACTATCACTCATTGTCCCTGACTCCCCTGTGACACACTGTAATCAATGCAAAGTGAAAACTTACCCACTATGCCCACCTTACCCAAAAACAGAACCCCTTTTCAATGCCATGGCCCATAATCTGTAGGAAGGAGCCGGGCCATTATTTCTCTCCAAGAACCCCAGTGATGGAGGGCTCTGTCACAGGTACTCTGACCACCTACTTCTCAAAAAGTTTAGGCTTTCCCGTATGGCCATCCTGGATTTATACCAGCACATAAGACAATATCTGGAGCCTCTGACTGGAAGGAGCCATTGAAAACCTGGGCTGGTGACATTGTTAGCAGTACTCCATCATCTAGATTCACATACCTTCTAATCAGGTTGTGAGCGGTAGGTCGGGATCAGTCAACAATTCTTTGCCTGGTGCCTTCATTTAGTGCTATGAGTCCTGGTCTTCAGAGTTAAGGAGCACACCCACTTTCCCCCGAAGGATGCAAAGTGGTACAAGGTCCAGTTGAACTTTTACCAGGTGGCAGGGCTATAGACGGGAATTATCTAAAAACAGGACGCATTACCACTCCTTGAATATTCAGACCACCTGTGATGCTCACCAGTGCATCATGAGAGTAAAGTTAGGGCATTCTGACTTGTGTCACATATTGCAGGAGTCATACGTCATCTCCTGTATTCTGACTGTGTTGACATTCTTGGTTAACCTTTTCCCATCTTCTGGCTGGTGTTCCTGAATGTAGCAGATGGTAAAAGTTGGACAATTCCACAATTTTCCTCAAAAGTGAACGTTTGTGCTCGTTTGCACTTTTGCATTGAACACATTTTGATATTCACACAAAGGGTGCAGCTGGAATTCCAATGTGTTCTTAAATTGAGCATTATGGTATTTATATGGAATGTGGTTATCTCACAGCTTGTACTCAGCTCTTGTCAGTGATTGGCTGCATGTAATTTTAAACCTTCAAAAAGGATTTTTTTTTTGCAAATATGTGCATTTCTGATTTTTCTTCGGTTTGGATTTGGTTATATTTGGCTGATTTTGGTCAATTTTGCTCTGTGTCCGAAATGCTCCCATCGGATATAATGGAGGTTTTGTGGCTTTTTGGAGATGTTTCGGCTGCATTCAGTTTGTAATGGAATCGGCTATGATTTCCTAATTGCAAACATGTACAGAGCCACATCAGGCTACCCGAGAAGAGCACAGAGGAGGGGGAGAAGAGAACAGAGGAGGGGGGGAAGGAGAGGAGAAGGGGGAAGATAGAACAGAAGAGGTGGGAAGAGAACAGAGGGGGAGAGAAGAGAACAGAGGAGGGGAGAGAAGCGAACAGAGGAGGGGGGGAGGAGAGGAGGAGGGGGAGGAGAAAACAGAAGAGGGGGGAAGAGAACAGAGGGGGAGAGAAGAGAACAGAGGAGGGGGAGAAGAGAACAGAGGATGGGGAAGGAGAGGAGGAGTGGGAGGAGAGAACAGAAGAGGGGGGAAGAGAACAGAGGAGGGGGGAGAGAACAGATATGGGGAGGTGGGGGAGAGAACAGATATGGTGAGGAGGGGAGAGAGAACAGATATGGTGAAGAGGGGAGAGAGAACAGATATGGTGAGGAGGGGAGAGAGAACAGATATGGAGAGGAGGGGAGAGAAAACAGATATGGGGAGGAGGGGGAGAGAGAGAACAGATATGGGGGAGTTGGAGAGAGACAGACATGGCAAGGAAGAGGAAAGGAACAAACATGGGAAGGGAAAGACACAAACATGGAGGAAGAGGGAAGAGACAGGCATGAGGGGGGCGCCACTTGGAAGGCCTATACAGGGCGCCGGAACACTTAAGGCCGACCCTGATTGTACTAGAAGTGAAGCCCTACCTTTTTTTCGCTATGCAGTATACAGTACAAATGTTTTAATAGACAGGACGAAAGAAAGGACCTCATCCGAACCTGTACTGAAGCGTAATCTCAGTAAAATAGAAATGTGATTTTTCCAGTACAACCAAATCCTTACTCACAAATGTCCTTACAGTGAAGGTCCTTAAAGCAGGGTATGGCTATATTTCTTAAAGGTCCAGCCTTGATGTGTTCTGTATGAGCGATGATCCCCCCCGGAGCAACGGCTTTTATACTTCTTTTATGAATACATAATCAATGCAGAGGTAAACGCTTCCAACATTTCAATAGACTGAAAACCATGGTATTTGTTATAATAATGAAAAAAATCTAGCTGCTCAAAAGAATCAATGAAAGATGTAAGGGTTTAAAATGAAATATATTTCTTTTATTTTGTCTTTATTATGTTTTTAGTAAAGGTATATACAAAAAAAGTAAAATAACCAATGTACACATATTAGCCATGCAAAATAGTAAGTATTAAAATTAAGGACAAAATTACATACATAAAGTCATTAGTCTGAAAGAAATGCATTAAATGGAACCTTACCATTGGAACCGAAATCCCCAGGAGGAACACACAAATAATTATTACTATTACTGGTACATGTGGTACTTTGGATGAAAATACGTTTACTGAAGCCTCTGCACAGATCCAGACAACATTGTATTATAAAGGCAGACCATCAAACATCAACAGCTTTAAAACAAATAAGATTTTAATGGAAAATTAAATGGTCGCCCAAAGGAAGAGAATTCCAGTCTGAAGCCCAAAGCACTTCTATATCTGAAATATGTATGTGCACGCAGGTTGTGTAGTTTATATGTTTTTTGCGTATAAGTTGGATACACATTGCTTGTTAAGTACAGAACCCGTTTTTTTCTTCTTCCTATCTTTACTTTCCTAGGGTCACAGGGTTTTTTTTTTTTTTTTACTGTACTACAACACACTGCCAGCCTAGACCTGTGTGGAAGCTTCAAAAGGGCGAAACGCATAAGGTAGCGCTGTGCTCTATTTTTCAAAACTTGCATATTATTGTATTTGTTTACAAAAACTGTGTTTATTATTCTAAACAACTCTAGACATCTCTTTTTTTTTCTCCATGTGAATGTGCCAGTAACACACTGTATTGCTTTCTTCCTTTTTTTTTGGGTGGTAGGGAACCCCAAACAAACCCTTGTGACTTGTCATGCAGGTGGATTACGTCAAGGGAAATTTGTAATTTGCATTTCAGGCCTCAAGGTGATGTCATATACTAAGGTGAACTGACAATAAGGCCTTTATTACTCAACTGGAAAAATTATCCTACTTAGCTATACATGTTCATTAACAGAACAGTACAAAGAACAAGAGGTCACCCACTAAGACTTGAAGAAAGGAGATTTAGTCTACGACAGCAGAAGGAATTCTTTACAGTAATAACAATAAAGGTATGGAATTCACTGCCTGAAGAGGTGGTGCTAGCAAATACATTAGATGCCTTTAACCCCCTTTGTGACAAGACCTTTTGACCTTGTCTTTCCCTTGGTGACAAGGGCTGTTTTGACATTTCTGGGGTGTTTGTGGTTAGCTGTAATTTCCTTATTTCTCACATACTGTACCCACACAAATTATATGTTGTTTTTATCATCATAAGAAGGGCTTTCATTAGATACTATTATGTTCATCATATCTTATAATTTACAACAAACAAATCATAAAATATGATGAAAAAAATACTACACTACAGTGACCTTTTGACCCCAACCCGAACCCTAAATTTAACCCTAACCCTAAATTTAACCCCAAATATCACCCTTATGCTAACCCTTAATAAATTGTAATTTAATTGTAACCCTACCCCTTATGCTAACCCTAATTTTGTTGTAACCCTAAAAACTATTGTTACCCTAACAACTATTGTTACCCTAACCCTAGATTTTAGCTAATTATGTTTTTTTTTTTTTTTTTATATTATTACAATGTTTGTGACTGCCTCTAGGGGCAGACAAGCAACAGCATCAGAGCGTTGGAAGTGAATTTTTTTTCACTTCTGAAGCTCTACTCACAAGAGGGAGACAGCTTGCTCCGTGGAGCGATCGTGGGTGCCCCAGACCTGCATTTTCGGTGCTGCCCAATGCCTTGAAATTGAGGCAATAGAGCAGCACCATTAGAGCGGTTTTAATTAACACATTAATTAACACATTGATGTGTTATTAGAATTGCAAGCAAATACATAGATTAAGGGGGGTATATGTTTTAAGTGTATCTGTGCTGTCTTCTGTTTATGACATTAACTTTTTCTTGACATTGAAACAGTGTTAATTTTGTCAACTAAACATTTTCATCATAGTTTTCATGTTTTCAGTGACTAAAGCTAAACAATAACTAAATAAAAACTAAGTTATTAGGACTAAAACTATGGCCAACAAATCCCCTGACGAAAACTTGACGAAAATGTTAGAGAGGGACTATTGCATTTACCTACTTGGACTTCTGGTTCCCTTGGATCTCCTCTGACCTTATCAGCAGCTGGATTGGCTGAGACGCAGGCTCTGCAAACCACAGAGGAAGAGGACAATCCTCCATCTGATTCACCTGGTACTGTCAAATGGGTGCTTCCCCTCCCATCTCCCTAGCAAGTTAACTTAATACTGTATAACAGCCTTCTCAGACCTGTTCCCTCCCTCACTGCTGGAGATTTAGTTGACTAAAACTACACAAAACTAAAACAATTTAGATTACCGTATTTGCTCGAATTTAAGACAAGGTTTTTTCAGAGCAAATCAAGGTCGTCTTATAGTCTGACCTCAAATCGAGCTGCAGGGGACCTGGATCCCCCTCGCTAACAGGCATCAGTGGGTAAAAGATGGGCGCCATCCTTCATCTGCTTCTTCTCCTGATAATCGGGCGCATGCACGCTATCTGTAGAAGCGTTCACGTCGGAAAGCAAATAACTGTTTGCTTTTCGACTTGAATGCTTCTCCACATAGAGCGCATACACCCAATTATCTGGAGAAGGAGCAGATGACCGGCGGCGCCCGTCTATTACCCACTGATGCCTGCTCCTCTCGGACGAAGCAGACAAGCGGTGAGAGGTGAACCTGGCTCTTTAGGTGTGTGTGTGTATGAGTGTGTGAGTATTAGTAAGTGTGTGTGTGCGCGAGTATGAGTATAAGTGTGTGAGTATGTGTGTGAATATAAGTATGTGTGAGTATATGTGTGAGTATGAGTGTGTGTGTGATTATATTTGTGTGTATGCGGTGTTGGCACTTTGAGGTCTGCAAATTGATTTTGGACAAAAATTGGGCACTCGTCTTAGTATGCGATTCAATTACTGAGAGGCAGAACACCCTGCATGTAGGTAACTATTACCCTGATAAAAGAAGAAACTGCAGAGCTGCAGTTGTGTTCTTTTTTTCTTTTTATAAAGACCAAAATCCTATGGCATAGCTGAGAGGGTTGGAGGGTTGGGAAAGGGGGTAGTTGTATTTAACTGTCCTATTTGATTTCCTTTCAACTTGGAATACCCTGTTTCCACTCATTTCAAATGGGGATTATACTAAATCTGGGGGGCGAGTAGGGGAACGTTTAATGGAAGGGTTTAAAATTGTTAAGGAATGTAAGAATTGGCAATACATTAATATATTTGTTATTAAAATGCAGTGACCTAACAACTTGGTCTTGAAAGCTTGCAACCTAACTATCAGTTAGCCAATAAATGGTATCATTTTAACCCTGCATGTTTCCTTTGTTTACATGGCTAACATGGTACTGCTCCTTTACCTGTCAAAATGCAAAACTGAAAGAAAAAGATTGTTTAAAAAAAAAAAAATATATGTATATATAGTTTACTGCAGTGACACCTACTGTTTAAATACAGTATAATCCACCAGTGAGATACATCTGAAAGAACTGGCTTGTGAACACAATTTACACGAAAATTTATAAGGAATAATGTCATTGTGTATTTACAAAATACTGGTCAGGGCCAGCTTGCCATAATCCATAAACCTACGGTTTGATACAATGTCTTAAAAAGGACTGTATCACCTAAACATTGTTTTCACTGTGAAGCTAGAGAACAATGGGTTTTAAATGTGTCTGTTGAGTCTCCTGCTTATGACATCACATGTGGCTTAATATGCAAATTGCTCATTTTCCATTGAAAAGCAGTGCATTTGCAAATCAGGCCACCGGTGATGTCATAAAGATGAGACACCACAGACACATTTAGAAACTCTTTTCTCCTAATTTAAGCACTCAATTGCAATTTTGCTAACACACTGTAGAGATCATTTTTAATCATTTTTTATTATCTACGTGCACAGTAAAAACAATGTTCTGGTTATACAGTTCCTTCAAATCACTTGCTTCCCCTGTACGGACCTACAAGTTTATTTGCGGTCAGAAACAAGCTTAGAATTCTATCCCCATTTCAGAACATCCTAGAACACAGCTGGAGGAAGCAGCATTCCAGAGCACCACAAGACGAGTCCATAACGTTCTAGAAACGCAGAGAATTGACCTTGTTAATCCTACCTTTTTAAATACCGGTAATAAGCACAAATCATTCTAAAGACAATATAGAAAAAAACATTGTTAGGATCCTTTTTCTTTCTTTACTGTCAATAGTTTTTTTATGATCTACTCTTCCATATCATTTGTATCTCGGAGGAAGCCCAAGCGGTGAAACGCGTCAGGTCCATCCTGTGTAAACATATGAAACTTGACGGCATTTCACTGCAGAATCTCAATTTTATTACTTACTTTTCAAGTGTGCTTATGGTTTTGTAAATATTTAACGTCATGTAATAATATAATGTTTAATATAATGTATTGATTATTATTTTAGCAATTCACTTTGTACATTGTTTGTTTTTAGATCCTGTTGTGCTTTAATTATTAGCGAGTGCACCATTTTTATATCGTTACATTACATTATATTTATAAATCTCCAAGCCAACACTTTACACAGTGCATAGAATGGAAATACAGACTGCAATAGATGAACATAGACAATATATGAGGTAGAGGACCCTGCTCACACACTGACAGTCTGGTGAGAAAAGGGTACAAGAGACAAAAAGTGACCAGGCAGGAAAAGGAAAGAAAGATGCAAGGTGAGTCTGGCCAGAGTTTACCAAATAGGTGATCCAGGGTTATGAATTGCAAGCATGCATTCTCCAAGCAAATAGAAAGGAAAGTTGTTGGAGAGTGCATGTGATGCATAGTGGATTGGATAGTAAGATGGCTGACCTACGGATAGCAGCAAATAGAGAAGGACGTTTCTACATTACATGATGAGGCTAGATTATGTCGCTTGTTTTATGGCAGCTGCATCCCGTGGATTTATAGATTCCTTCCTCTCTTAATTATTACCATTTCCGCAGGTAGGCCATTCCAGGGCTCGACAAACCCCAGGCGCCAGGTCGCCATGGCGACCAGGAAATTAGACCTGGCGCCTGGGTGCTGTCAGCCTCATGGTCCCCTTGCCGCTGCCATCTGATTTTTCCGCAGCGCGAGGGGGTAAAGTCTGTGCCGATGGCCGATGGCACAGACTGCAAGCTCCGCCCCCTCGCGCAACGCGTGTCTGAGTGCCGGGTGTCGTCACGTGACATCCTGGCACTCAGCAGGCCGACCAAAGGAGATCAGCAGCAGCACGAGTGTCCCCCTCCCCTGCAGTGAGGTAAAGCAGCAGGGAGGGGGGACACATCAAGAAGAAACCCCCAAGAAAAGACTATGTGAGGTGGGTGTGTGTTTGTATGTATTGTAAAGTAGGTGTGTGTGAGGTGTTTAGATATTTATGCATATGTAAAGTAGGTGTGTGTGAGGTGTTTGGATATATGTGTATATGTAAAGTAGGTGTGTGTGAGGTGTTTGTATATATGTGTATATGTAAAGTAGGTGTGTGTGAGGTGTTTGGATATATGTGTATATGTAAAGTAGGTGTGTGTGAGGTGTTTGGATATATGTGTATATGTAAAGTAGGTGTGTTTGTATATATGTGAAGTAGGCGTGTGTGTTTATGAATTGTGTTTACGTTTGCGTGATTGTCTGGCTCCTAAAAAAAAATTCTGGCTCCTAAAATCAAATTAAATTTGTCAAGCCCTGGGCCATTCCATCATCCACTCTATAAAGTAATATTATCTCACATGGCATCTAAGGTTCTAATGCTCGTATACAGGATGGGATGACACTAGTGTATTCCCGCAGGCCGCTGTGCAAATGATGAAGCTCATGCAGGTTACTTTTATATGTGACGACAATGTGGCTTCTTGAGAACTGTGCAAATAAATATATGGATTGCTTGGCCTTTTTGAGGGCATATTGATTTATCACTGCCTTACATTCTCCATTAATGTTACAATATTGAATAACAATTATAGTCTTTTTTTAAGCTATCGAGTGGGAACATTGACTCAGGGCTGTTGTTTTAGACTTTGCTTGTAGCTGAGATGTCAGAAATATTAACCAGATCATTGCAATTCCCTCAAACCATAAACGATTACAAAGAAATCCACTAGTTCTGCATTGAATCTACAGGTTCAAGCGACGACCTCAGAAATACAATTCTAACAAAATCTTATTTTTTATGCTTTGTCACGATGGTTACTCTTCTGCTGTGCAGGAGGCAAAATGTCCTGGTCCGTGCTCGAACTTGACCCCGAACTTGACCCCGAACCCCATTAAAGTCAATTGGGACACGAACTTTTGGCCACTAAAATGCCTCTAAAAAAGTCATGGAAAGGGCTCGAGGGCTGCAAAAGGAAGTAAAATGTGGGTAAGAGTAGGACAAGTGCCCTGCAAGCAAATGTGGATAGGGAAATAACCTAGTGCCCCCCCCCCCCCGGTCCCCACCCATGAGCGGCGGGTGGGGACCACAAATAATGTGACTAGGGGTGCCCAGCCCCTAGTCACTTACCCCCCCCCCCCCCAATAAAATAAAAAATTCCTACCTACCCTCCCTCACCCTAATAATAGTGAGGGGGTGGGCAATAAGCTAACCTGTAAAAAAAAAAAAAAACATTTATACTTACCATTTGAGGTCTTCTTTCTTCATTCTTCTTTTTTCTTTCTTCAGCCCGAAAAAAGGCAAATAAAAAACAATAATACCCGCCGCAAAAAAAAAAAACGAGAGCAAAAAAAATAAAAAATCCACAGGTGAAAAATAATCCAACTACTTTTTTCTTTCTTCAGCCCCAAAAAAGGCCATTGCCGGCGGGTGGGGACCCTAAAAAGAATGAGGGGGGGACCTAGTGTCCCCCCCCCCCCCGTCCCCACCCATGGCCAGCGGGTGGGGACCCTAATAAGAATGAGTGGGGGGACCTAGTGTCCCCCCCGGTCCCTACCCATGGCCGGCGGGTGGGGACCCTAAGAAGAATGATTGGCGGGACCTAGTGTCCCCCCCCCCGTCCCCACCCATGGCCGGCGGGTGGGGACCCTAATAAGAATGGGGGGGGGGGGTCCTGAGGACAGGTTTGAGAAACATTGCAAGGGTCTGCACAATATAGAGGGAACTGCAGGGAATTGAGGGGGAAATTTCAAACTTTAGGCCAATGTAATCAAAATCTTCAATGCAGCTGAATGAGAGCATTTTTCCAACTCGGCTACTTTGGCCTTAAGTTTGAAATTCCATTCTCAATTTCCTGCAGTTCTCTCTTTATTGAGCAGACCCTTTAATGCTAAGTGACATGCATTTTTCTAGATGCGTTAGGGATACACGGTGGGCATGTTAGAATCTTGTATGTATCACCTGTTCTTGCACTCCTTTTCCTTTTGTAATGTTAGAAATATTATTCAGATAACAATAATAGTATAGGCTTTATTTATGATAGAGGCATTTGCAGAGAATTGATAAGGAAATTTCCAAATTAAGGCCTAAGTAGTCGATTTGGAAAAAACTCACCACTTCAGCTGATTCCAGTTCAATGTTTAACCATTGTTGTCTGCTTTATGACTTTGTTGTCATTAGCTGGAAAAGATTCTCAGTGTTTCTATTGCTTGTACTGCAGAGGGGCACGAGTTCAGCCAGTTCTGTTGCATGTGAAGTAGCACATGAAGGAAGGCTTGGAAAGAGAGTAGGACTGTTGCTACAGTAACTCAAATGAACTTTAAATGCAGTCTTTAACATAGTAATTTAGGTTGAAAAATGACTTACATCCATTAAATTCAAACCTTTGCCTCTCTTTCTTCCTGTTGTTGTTTAAAGGGACATGTGCATTTAAAACAAACACATATATAAATCATATGCCACTGTTTTTTTTGTATATGTTTGAATTCATTGCATATAAAAGGAAAAATAAAATTATGTGTTTATTATGGCTCCATTTTGTGAATAATTCCTATGATGCAGCATCATCCAAAATCTTCCAGCCAGTCTTATTTACAACTGGTGCCAAAGCCTGCATGATGATGTCATAAGATACTCCCCTGCTCTCTTACTGGCTCCTGTGTATCATAGTGGGCAGGACTAGGTGGCTTTGAACGACTTTTGCTGTAAAGTCACTAGGGAGCGGCACCCAAAAACACTATATTTCACAACATAGTGTCACCCAGTCACACTTGTTTAGTTACATATTTTATTAAATACAGTCACATAAGAAAAACAAAAGACATATCTGAAAACAACAATACAAAATAAAAAACAAGGAAAGCCTTTTAATTTTTTGGTGGTAGTGTCCCTTTAAGAGCTAGGAGGCATTAAGGCGAATATGAAAAGTCAGATCACTTTCCTTTTCTTTACTCTACATGACGCAAAACGTAAAAATATTTTTGTACCCTGTGAATGGAACTGCCCCTTTAAGGAAAAAGAAGGGGGAGGATACTAAAGGACTTAACACAGCACCATGAAGTACCCACAGAACTTGCCATGCACCTATATTGCACCCACAGCACTTGGCTTGCACTCATATTGCACCTACATGATTTGGCATGCCACAGTGTCACTTTTCCCCACAGAACTAGCCAGTTTCACTTTCCTCATAGAACATGTTATTTTGCCCCACAGACCATGCCACAGCATCACTTTCTCAATTATAATATGCCAGTATTTAACCCCTCAATATGCCAGGATTTAACCGTTCAATATGCCAGGATTATTTTGCCACTCAATATGCCATGATTTAGCCATTCAATATGCCAGGATTTAGCCACTCAATATGCCAGGATTATTATGCCACTCAATATGCCAGTATTTAAATCCCCTCAGTATGCCAGGATTATTTTGCCACTCAATATGCCAGGATTTAGCCATTCAATATGCCAGGATTATTATGCCACTCAATATGCCAGTTTTTAACTCCTCAGTATGCCAGGATTATTATGCCATTCAATATGCCAGGATTATTATGCCCCTCAATATGCCAGGAGTTTGCCCCCAATATGCCATTTAATATGCCAGGATTTTGCTCTCAATATGCCAGGATTTTGCCCCCCAATATGCCATTTAATATGCCAGGATTTTGCCCCCCAATATGCCATTTAATATGCCAGGATTTTGCCCCTCAATATGCCAGGAGTTTGCCCCTTAATATGCCAGGATTTTGCTCTCAAGATGCCAGGATTTTGCCCCCCAATATGCCATTTAATATGCCAGGATTTTGCCCCCCAATATGCCATTGAATATGCCAGGATTTTGCCCCCTAATATTCCATTTAATATGCCAGGATTTTGCCCCCTAATATTCCATTTAATATGCCAGAATTTTTCTCTCAATATGCCAGGATATAGCCAATTAATATGCCAGGATATTGTCAATTAATATGCCAGGATATTGCCCCTCAGTATGCTCGTTATGCCACCCTCATCCTCCCTTACCCAGTACTTACCTCCTTGCTTCTGTCTCCCGGTGCAGGTCCGTGGCTGTGAGGGCAGCGTTGTGCGCTCCCCTCCAGCTGCGCGACTTCAATAAAGTTTCAAACTTTATTGAAGCAGCGCGGCTCGAGTGGAGCGCACAACGCTGCCCTCACAGCAACGGACCTGCACCGGGAGACAGCAGCAAGGAGTGGTGCCGGCAGGAGGTGTAACCCGGTGCAGTCCACACCCCCCGCACCCCCCTCGGGAAGCCACTGCCGCAGGTTACCTACCCGTGCTCTGGAATGTGTTTATGGGGAAATCGGATCACCTTACTCTTTTGCCAGACGCAGGCACTTCTGAAATCCAAATGGTTAAATGGCTGCCAACATCGGCCATGTTTCCAGGGACACATATTTGTTCCACATGCTGCAGAAAGACCATGCAAAGTGCAGCCCGGCAATATGTAGGATGGATATACGCACAGACACAATCCAATTAATTAATCAGGGCGGAGATCTCATAGAACCTACCATGATTAATTAATTGGACTCTGTCTGTGCATATATGCATCCTACATACTGCTGGGCTGCAAGTTGCATGCTCTTTCTGCAGCATGTGGAACAAATATGTGTCCCTGGAAACATGGCCGATGTTGGGAACTCTGAAATGCCTATACTAAACAATGAACGTACAGATTCCATTCCCTGTCCGTTTTCTCCATGTGTGTTTGAAAAGTTTGGTTCACAATTGACAAACTGCACTTATTTGGTGTGAAACTCCAGGACTAATGAGGGGAGAGCGATAGACACTGAAATATTGTGCAATTAAACAGTTGCTGGGCCTGTGAGGTCTGAACAAGCAACTAATCAATGTGCAGCCAAGTGATTAGCTGGGAGCCAAGTATTCCTGCCAGGAAACATATCTGTGGGGATCCTTTTCACTCCAACTCACACTATAAAAGACCAGTTCTGCAGCTGGCTTCCTTTCCCTTCTCTACACAAATAACATCCAGTGTTTCATCGGGTGAATCTAGGCATGCCTCTTCCTGCTACTGGTCAGATCTGACATTAAGGGCTTTTTTCGTTTGCTTTGTGTTTACCAACCGAACAGCATTGTACAGTTGCTTATTAAAGATAATAAGGTTGTGATGTTCATTTTATGCTCAGTGATTTTGTTAATCCTATTAATTAGGATGCTTGCTCTAATGAGCCATGCCCCCCCCCCCCCCCCCCCCGTGATGCTGAGATGTGCGGCATGCATTAAAGGGGCTGTATCACCTAATGTACAGAATGAAAGGACTGAACATTATCAATATATTGTGTTAGCAAAATTGCAAGCAAATGGCAAAATTAGGAGAAAGTGTGTTTTAAAGGTCTCCTGGAGTCTCCTGTTAATTACATCATCTGTGGTTCAATATGTAAATTAACTGGTTTTCAGTGGGAAATGTGTAACTTGGAAATCAAGCCACAGGCGATGTCATAAACAGGAGACTCCACAGACAGATTTATAGCACATATTGTCTCCTAATATAGGAATCTGCTTGCAATTTTGCTAAAATGAGATCTCATTAAGGAATCATGAGAATTATTTTGTAAGATTAAAAGTGGAGCAATCAGCAGAGACATTCCAGTCTTCACCCAAGTCCTGACAAACAGTATCCAGGATATACATTACAAAGGTGATAGAGCCTGTGGTTGTCGGGCTTGGCATCTCTGCATGCCATCCAAGTGTCCATATGTTTTTGGCCCAAATCCCATCTGTCCCTCTTTCTGCCCTATAAACCTATCACAGAGTGCCAATGCAATAAAACTCATCACAGAGCTCCAAAGCAATACAACTCATCACAGAGCTCCAAAGCAATAAAACTCATCACAGAGCTCCAAAGCAATAAAACTCATCACAGCGCTCCAACACAATAAAACTCATCACAGAGCTCCAAAGCAATAAAACTCATCAAAGAGCTCCAAAGCAATACAACTCATCACAGAGCTTCAAAGCAATAAAACTCATCACAGAGCTCCAAAGCAATAAAACTCATCACAGAGCTTCAACGCAATAAAACTCACCACAGAGCTCCAACGCAATAAAACTCATCACAGAGCTCCAAAGCAATACAACTCATCACAGAGCTCCAAAGCAATACAACTCATCACAGAGCTCCAAAGCAATAAAACTCATCACAGAGCTCCAAAGCAATAAAACTCATCACAGAGCTCCAAAGCAATAAAACTCACCACAGAGCTCCAAAGCAATAAAACTCATCACAGAGCTCCCAAGCAATAAAACTCATCCCAGAGCTACAAAGCAATACAACTCATTATATAGTGTTTGTTTATATACGGTGTTTAGTTTTTATAAATAAAAAGCATTATTCGTATTTTAAATGGCCATAAAGTTTCCTAAGAAAATGCCCTGCCCATAGCATTAACTATGGCTGCCCCCCACCCCCAACATCCCTATTTGGTCATTTGAAATGCTGAGAGAAATAAGGACAGTAAATTATTTTAGTGCAGATTTAATAATCCATGAAATTATATAAAATGTTAAAGAATATGACAATAATGTGAAGACAATATATTCTGACAATCAATGTCCCCAAACATGCAAGATATAGCAATCTCTTAAGCAAAACAATTACACAAACAATTTAAATAACATAAGTAAAGCTACAGGAACTGTTAAATGAATATTTTCTAAAGAATGTGTTAAATTAAATATTCAGCTTCCGTCATTAGATCTAATGTCTTATAATTCATGAGCAGACACCAGACTACTTTATTGGTGTCCAGGTTCCATACTGAACAATTCAAATCAGTCATTTTTTTCTCTCTCCAAAGCTCACCCTAATCCACAGCTTAGACACTTTGTGTGTTATTTATCTCTCTCTTCTTCCATCAGGACCGTTTCCAGCTAAGGCTATTTATACTAAATAATGTGCTGTGTTTCTATCTCCAATCCCTGCAGATGGACTGATCTATGAAAAGGAGAATCTTCCTAGTGCTGTGTATAGTCAAATGCTGTACAGCTGCCCAAGAGGATTTCTTGTAGATTAGCAGTCACACGCCGCCTGCTCTGCTTGTCTTGGCACATGATATTTATGGACTACAGCTAATCGCAGCCAATGCAAATCCACAAACAAATATGCTGTAGGACTTTACTTTTCTGGCTACTTCTGGATGACCGGCCAACGTAAACCGTGCTGCCACAGTACTGCCACAGTGCTGCCTGTCTCATCTAAGATAGAATCTTTCCAAACCTACAGAGAATGGTGGCTTGTCAGAAAGTATTGTATTTATTTATTGTGCTGCTTTTCTTCATAAAATGTATTCCTGTTGGTTACTTGGGCTCTGGATCCTTTTACACTTTCCTATACTTTTGTATCCCCTGACTCTCTGGCCTCTGGATCCAACATAGTAACATAGTAATTTAGGTTGAAAAAAGACACAAGTCCATCAAGTTCAACCCTTCTACCTATCATTACAGCTTTTGATCCAAAAGAAGGCAAAAACCCCTAAGGAAGCTATTTCGAATTTTGCCTCCTGGGGGGAAAAATTCCTTCTTGACTCCAAGAGGCAATCAGATTTCTCCTTGGATCTATAAGCTCTTTTATTAATGCTTATTCTATTATTAATAGCCCTGTATGTTCTGCTTTCCTAAAAAAACATCCAAACCATTTTTAAATGCATCTATTGTGGTTGCTAGCACTACCTCTCTTGGCAGGGAGTTCCATAACTTTATTGTCCTAACCGTAAAGAATCCCTTCCTTTGCTGTCTATGAAATCTTTGCTCTTCCAGCCTGAGGGGGTGACCTCTTGTTCTTTGTACCTTTCTGTTAATGAACAGGTCACTGGAGAGCTCTTTATATTGGCCCTGCACATATTTATATAATGTTATCATATCCCCTCTGAGATGCCTTTTTTCTAACGTATATAAATTCAATTTTTTAAGCCAAGAGAAAGTTGTTACATTTCCCATCAACTATTCTTGACCGTTCCGCCCTTCCTCTTTTTTTTCTTTTGAAGGATAACTCTGGCATTATGAGTCACAGTTGTTACTAGGGTTGCCACCTGGCCGGTATTTTACCAGCAGGCTGGTAAGAAATTGGCATCAGGCCAATGTTAAGTCTATGGAGACAGTACCAAGGCCGGTATTTTTTTGAAGAAAAGGTGACAACCCTCGTTGTTACGCTATCCTACCCTAATCACTTAAATGAACAAATATGATTATTCAATTTATGCTCCTCTTGCAGGCTCTAAATTACAAATAAACAACCGTGGAAAAGACTAGTGCACATTCAAATGTAAATATTACTCAAATTTCGTCAGGCAGAAAGGCCTGATTTGTTTTATATTTGCATGGATAGATGGAATAAATACTGGATTCTGATTGGTGATGATCCATGGAGCATTTACAGGAGAAACACTACTGTAGCACTTTCCTTGTTCCTGCTCCTGACTTTCCAAAAATATTATTGGATCCGGCAAATCAAAAGAAACCGGCATGTGGGCAGAACTGTGTGTGCATACAAGCACTGAAGATGGCGCTAGTGTCTACAAAAAAATTACAAAAAAGCTTTATTGAACACATTGTATCTTTATTAAAAACATGCAGCTGACTGTTTCTTTAAATGTGTCAAACACGTAGGCCTGTGTGGCTATACAACCTCTAATGAAACCTTAAAAAATACAGAGAATGTAATCTGAGTTTATAAGAAAAAAATAATACAAGATATTATCAGTGAAGAAATCTCACTAACCATGAGCAGAAACAGAGCTACTGATAAGATGTTTTTTTTCTATTTCCAGCTCCAAACACAAGTTTAACTTAGGTTAAGCATTCATACAGCTCTCCAGATTGTCAAGAGTCAAGGACATACAATGGCAGTTCCATCGGGGTGAAGCACATATAACCTTTCTGCTATCAAATCGAGGATTTAGCTATTGGCTATGATTGTTAGATGAAGGTGTCTAACCAATCGACAGCTTAGAGTTGACTTAGCTCCACATCAACCTTTTGTTAACAAACAGCCATAGAAAAAATGTGATATTCTTATCTACACAAGACTCTGAAATGCTGGCCCTATTTGCTGTTGTTAGTAATAAGATGCTATGTCATAAAAAAAATTATATATCTTGCACCATTACATACTATTGTATATACCTTTTGCACATCGTTTTTAAAATCGTGTAACTTTTTTTTATTTCTTAATTCAAATTGATAAAGGATTTTTTTAAAAAACAATTCATTGCACTTTTGGTTATTTTTCCTTGAGCACTGTAGGCATTGTACATCATTTCTCTTCCCTCCCTCACATGGAATGTCTAGAACTAATAGTTTGGAATTTAGAATCCTTGCATAGAATGTTTTCTTCAGTCTGTGATTCTAATAATATGATAGAAACCGAAACATAACCACATACCAGACACATGAGTAAACAATACTACACATGAGTTCAAGGAGACTGTGCAATAGGTAGTCTGATTGCATAGCTGTAAAAGATTTAGTCAAGGAACAATGAGTAACTTGACTGCACAACATATGACCTGTAATACATAAAATGTACTGTATATGGTTGCCATATATCTCACCCATATAAGATCCAATACCTTACAAAGAAGAGAAATCCCACTAATTTTAGGATATATTTTTGCTCTTGGCATTAATCTTTCCTGTTCTTCTATGATTTATATTTCGGCTCCTCTACAGACATTTATCTTAAAGGTACTCTATCATCTAAACCAATGATGGCGAACGTTTTTGTGCCCGAGTTCCCAATTTTTGTCCGAAACCAATTTTCAGACCTCAAAGTGCCAACACCACACACACACATATACACATGCACACTGTCTCTCACACACACACACACACACACACACACACATATACACATGCACACTGTCTCACACACACACACACACACTTATACTCACACACTCATATTAACACACACACACACTGACATACACACACACACGCTTATACTCAGATACACACACACACTTATACTCACACACACTCATACACTTATACTCACACACACTTATACTCGCACACACACTTATACTCGCACATACTTATATTCATGCTCGCACACACACTTATATGCATACTTGAGCACACACACTTATACTCATAATCGCACACACATTTATACTCATACTCGCACGCACACTTTACTCATACTCGCACATACACTTATACTCATACTCACACTTACACTCATACTCACACTTACACACTAATACTCATAATTACACACACACACTCATACTCACACACACTTATACTCACGCACACGTATACTCATACTCACACACACACACATACTCACACGTACTCATACACACACACACTCATACTAACTCACACTTATATTCATACTGACAGATACTTATATTCATACTTGCACACACACTTAAATGCATACTCATGCACACACACTTATACTCATACTGACACACACTAATTCTCATACTTGCACACACACTCATACTCATACACACACTAATACTCACACACACACACTTATACTCATACTCACACACACACTTATACTCATACTCACACTAACACACACCATACTTATACTCACACATACGTATACTCATACACTCATACTCAGACACTTATACTCATAGACACACACAGCCAGGTTCCCCGCTCACCGTTTGTCTGCTCCTTCCGAGAGGAGCATGCATCAGTAATTAAAAGGCAGGTGCTTCTTCTCCAGATAACTGGACGCATGCACGCTATGTGAAGAAGCGTTCAAGTCAGAAAGCAAACAATTAATTGTTTTCCGTATTGAATGCTTCTACAGAGAGGGCCTTCTTTAACAGCTGCCCCGGACCCAGTTACTCCTGGGGGGCCCAAGGCATCTGACCCATGGGCCCCCTGCCCTTGCGCTTCCTCTTTGCAGCACATTCCGAAAAAAAATAAAAATCATTGCCACCGGATATGACAGTACATCATATCCTGTGGCTTTTTTTCCCTCCTCCATGCAGGAGAGAAGACAGCACGGAGGAAACGTCCAGGGACATGGAGCAGCCAGGGGGTGAGTACTGGAGAAGGGGGAGGAGGGTGGTATATAACAAGCACTGTAACATTGACATATTAATAGAAAACCTAACTGGGGCATCTTAATGGGCAAATTGGCTGTGGTATCTTAATGGCACAATATTACTGTCATCTGAATGGCAAAATAATACTGGTATCTGAATGGCGCAATAATACTGGCATCTGAATGGCACAATAACACTGGCATCTTAATCGCACAATGTAACTGGCATCGCAATGGCACAATAATACTGGCATCGTAATGGCACAATAATACTGGCATTTTAATGGGCAAATTGGCTGTGGCATCTTAATGGCACAATAATACTAGCATCTTAATGGGCAAATTGGCTGTGGAATATTAATGGCACAATAACACTGGCATCTTAATGGTACAATATTACAAGCATCTGAATGGCACAATAATACTGGCATCTTAATGGCACAATAATATTGGCATCTTAATTGGCAAATTGGCTGTGGCATATTAATGGCACAATAATACTAGCATCTTAATGGGCAAATTGGCTGTGGAATCTTAATGGCACAATAATACTGGCATCTTAATGGTACAATATTACAAGCATCTGAATGGAAACATAATACTGGCATCTGAATGGCACAATATTATTGGCATCTGAATGGCAAAATAATACTGGCATCTGAATGGCGCAATAATACTGGCATCTGAATGGCACAATAATACTGGCATCTTAATGGTACAATATTACTCGCATCTGAATGGCACAATATTACTGGCATCTCAATGGCACAATAATACTGGCATCTTAATGGCACAATAATATTGGCATCTTAATGGTACAATATTACAAGCATCTGAATGGAAACATAATACTGGCATCTGAATGGCACAATATTATTGGCATCTGAATGGCAAAATAATACAGGCATCTGAATTTCGCAATAATACTGGCATCTGAATGGCACAATAATACTGGCATCTTAATGGTACAATATTACTCGCATCTGAATGGCACAATAATACTGGCATCTTAATTGTACAATATTACTGGCATCTCAATGGCACAATAATACTGGCATCTTAATGGCACAATAATACTAGCATCTTAATGGGCAAACTGGCTGTGGAATCTTAATGGCACAATAATACTGGCATCTTAATGGTACAATATTACTGGTATCTGAATGGCACAATAATATTGGCATCTGAATAGCACAATATTATTGGCATCTGAATGGCACAATAATACTGGCATCTTAATGGGCAAATTGGAAGTAACATCTTAATGACACAAAAATACTGGCATTTAAATGGTACAATATTACTTCCATCTGAATGGCACAATAATGCTGGCATCTGAATGGCACAATAATACTGGCATCTTAATGGGCAAATTGTCTGTGGCATTTTAATGGCACAATAATACTGGCGCCTTAATGGTGCAATATTACTGGCATCTGAAAGGCACAATAATGCTGGTATCTTAAAGGGAAAATTGGCTGTGGCATCTTCTTGCTTATTATTTATGTTTATTTCTGCCTTGCCCTGTAGTCCTGTCCTTGCCCTGTAGTCCTGCACTCTGTATTTCAGTTCTGCTCTCCCTCAGTTACATTTCTGTTTTAGCTCTGCTTAGTTGTCATTAGTTAATTTCCTCTTAAGCACTGGGGTCTGGATATAGCAGCTGCTTCACAGGGCCTGGTTGTAGCTGCAAAAACTTGGGGTCCCAAACCTCCAAGCGATTGCAGTTACCCAGCACCAGGTCCTGTGTCTCCACCCTGCAACGTAGCTCCTGATCTCGGGCGCTCAGGGTCTATTAACATCTGGGACCCCGTGCGGTACATATGGCTGTAGGCAAACAGCAGGAGTTCGCGTAGTGGAGTTTTCCAAGCAGTACCTTCAGCATGTCAGCTGTTCCATGCCAGTTCCAGGGACCCTCCAACTCTAGTCTGATATTCTGAGTATCAGAGTTCCATGTCTGAAGCCCTCCTGCAGAGCGGATCTCCATCCTGTCCTGAGTGTCTGATCGAGATGACTTCACCGGAGTGCATCGTTGCTTCCTGAGGAAGTCAAGAGGACTTCATTGTCATGGTCCATTGCTTCTTGAAGAAGTCACTCTGAGCAGATAACTGTTGGTCTTGTCCGGAGGTAGCTCTTTTGAAAAAGCGAGGATGCTTCTTGAGTATGCTGGTTTCTGGGTCTTTTTTAGTTCGGTGTTTGAACCCTTCCTATGAAGTGGATCTCCATCCAGACCAGGGAATCTGCATGAGACAACTTCCTAGCCCTGGTTCGTCTTGTCAAGTTTCTTGAGGAAGCTGCTGGTCGTGCCCAGAGTTCGCTCCTTGAGAAGTGGTTACTGTAACAATGCACCCTTGTGCAGACTCTTCCAGGCTGTATCCAGGCTTTTCTGTATCCTTCTTGCTTTGCTTTCTTGTTTCTTTTCTTGTAGTCCTGCACTCTGTATTTCTGTTCTGTTCTTCCTCAGTTACTTTTCTGTTTTAGCTCTGCTTGGCAATCATTTAGTTAATTTCCTCTTAAGCACTGGGACCTGGATACAGCATCTGCTTCACAGGTCCTGGCATGTGGCTGAAAAAACTTGGGGTGCCAAACCTCCAAGGAATTGCAGTTACCCAGTACCCAGCTCCTGATCTCGGGCACTCAGGGTCCCTTACCATCCTGGACCCTGTGCGTTACAAATTGTCTGTGGCATCTTAATGGCACAATAATACTGGCTTCTTAATGGGCAAATTGGCTGTGGAATCTTAACAGCACAATAATACTGGCAACTTAACAGGCACATTGGCTGTGGCATCTTAACAGCACAATAATACTGGCATCTTAATGGACAAATTGGTTGTGGCATCTTAACGGCACAATAATACAAGCATCTTAATGGGGAAATTGGCTGTGGAATCTTAACAGCACAATAATACTGGCATCTTAATGGCACAATAATACAGGCATCTTAATGGGGAAATTGGCTGTGGCATCTTAACAGCACAATAATACTGGCATCTTACTGGCACAATACTACTGGCATCTTAATGGGCAAATTGGCTGTGACATTTTAATGGTACAATAATACTGGCATATTAATTTGCAAATTGGCTGTGGCATATTAGTGGGCAAGTTGGCTGTGGCATTTTAATGGGCTAATTGTGGCATATTTAATGGACAAACAGTGGCATATTTTAATAGGCAAATTGGCTGTTGCATATTTTAATGACAAAGTGACTGTGGCATGGTACTTGGTATCTGACAGTGGCTTATTTTAATTGGCAAGTATTGCTGTGGCATGTTCTGTGAGGTAAAATAACATGTACTATGGGGGAAAGTGACAATGTGGCTTTCAGGGGCAGTTCTGTGGGAAAAAGTGACACTGTGGTATGTTCTGTGGGGCAAATTGACATTTTGGCATGCCAAATTGTGCGGGTGCAAAATGAGTGCAAGCCAAGTGCTGTGGGTGCAATATAGTTGCATGACAAGTGTTATGGATAATCTATAGGGCTGTGTTAAGTCCTTTAGGTGCAATGTGGGTGCAGAAAAAGGGAATAAAAACAAGAAATGCATTTTTTCAATAACATTTTTATTACATTTGAAAATAGTTGAATATAACATTAAGAAGTTCATATAAGTATAAATGCAACTAGTGGGAGAGAGAGACGTGTGTGTGTATATATATATGTGTGTGTATATATATATGTATATATATATATATATATATATACTAATCCAAGGTACTCGCACTCAGCGTGACATCCGTCATAAATCCTTCAAAATGCCTGGGTGCAGCTCTCATCCAAATATAAAAAGTCCAGAGAAGTGTGTCGAGGATGCACTCACAGGTCTTAGCAATATCAAATTTTAATGATTAAGAATAACCAACAACACCAAGTGGTGTTGTTGGTTATTCTTAATCATTAAAATTTGATATTGCTAAGACCTGTGAGTGCATCCTCGACACACTTCTCTGGACTTTTTATATATATATATATATATATATATATATATATATATGTGAGTGTATACATATTTTTATATATATATATATATATATATATATATATATATATATATATATATATATATATATATATATATATATATATAAATGAACATATGTAAGTGCTCTCTAATATCCGTGTGTTTTTTTGTAACTTAGACAATGAGTAGTTGTAGTGCAGTGTTGCATAGTAAGAAGGTATACATATTGCAGCCATATATACACATTATGATCCATATATACAGTTTATACACTGCAATAAAGGTATTCACTGCATTAAAAGTCCAATTGTGTGTGTGCTTAATTTTGTGTGGTTTTTTTTTGGTGGGGGTATATTGCGATGGAGGGTGTGATTGCATGCCAGGGAGGGGGGCAGGTTCCAGGGGGCCCAAGCGGCCCAAGCTAATGCTTGCCCAGGGTCCAATCAATATCAAAGATGTCCCTGCCTACAGATAGCGCACATGCGCCCGAATATCTTGTGAAGAAGCAGTTGACTGGCGGCGTCCGTCATTTAACCACTGATGCATGCTCCTCTCGGACAGAGCAGACAAGCTTTGAGAGGTGAACCTGGCGTGTGTGTCTGTGTGTCTGTGTGTGTGTGTCTGTGTGTGTGTGTCTATGAGTGTGCCATAGGTTCGCTGATCTAAACATTGTTTATACTGTGAATGTACAGAATAAAAAATGATTGAAAATTACATTGTGTAAGTTTCCAGTTTAAGACATCACCTTTGACTTAATATGCAAATTACACATTTCCCACTGAAAAGCAGTTCATTTGCATATCAAGTCACAGGTGATGTCATAAACAGTAGACTCCACAGACACATTTAACCCCTCAGTGACAGAGTTCTATGCTGCATGTGATGTGCCTTGAAGATCAGAATGCCATTATTTTTGTCATATGTTTGCTTTACTGTTATTTCTTTCTTCGTGTTCAGTACACCCACACAAATTCTATATAATTTTTTAAAGGACAGATGGGGCTTTCTTTTGATACTATTATTTTCATCATATGGTATAATTTGCTATTAAGAAATATATAAAATATGATGAAAATATGCCCCAAAAAAAAACACTTTTTCTAAATTTTTTACATAATTACAAACTGTAAAAAACAAAACATCTATATAGTTTCTAATATTTGTACTGAGTTTAGAAATACCAATATTTACATGTTTCTCAGGTTTTTTTTTTTTTTCCAATTAATAGGGCAATAACCGAAACTAGTGTTTTTTGTTTTCTCCTTCAGTGACCTTTTGACCCCAACCTTAACCCTAACCCTAAATCTACCCCCCTTAATTTAACCCTTGTACTAATCTTAATTCTCACCCTAACCCACCGGTAACCCTAACACTGATTGTAACCCTATTGAACAGTGAATTGGATATTGATATTTTTCTAACACTTTTATTAAGTGTTGCAAATCCTACAATAAAGATATCATAAACTGTAAACAAATACGTCACATCATATCATGATATTTCTGCATTACTCTAAAAAATAATCACACAATAGTAAACAGTACAATATCACAAAAATACAGCTTTATTGTAACTCATGGTAAATACTATTGTTTTTGTTCCTATTGCTGTGGTTTGCATTTCAGTGTTTATTTTGTTTTGCTTCTGTTGTTTTTCCTGTACCAATCTCCTGCCATGCTCCCTTTTTGGATGCAGTCGAGTTCTTCCTGGCAGTAGATGGAGTAACACACCAGGGGGAAGTAATGAGAGATAAAACATATGTAAACAAACTGCCTAATTAATATGTCCTGTGCAGCCTCGCTGCTATGTTTTACTAAACACTTTTTAGTCCTAATTCTTACTGTGAGTGAGATTCTGTTTACAGTACACTGCCGCTGGCTAATCTCTAATGTCTCCATTCATTTGTACACTTTATATAAATATTGAAATATTTTGAAGTACATTTATATCTTCTCCCTTAAAATATTTTTAAACGGCACTAATGCTAATTTGTTTAGGAAAAAAAAAACTAGCAAATTGTCTGGGTCGCTAATTTATTCACTACTTAAATTATTTTTCTACCAAGTTCAGTAAATCATTGGTTAAACAGAAGGCGAAAAAAGCACAATGAAAAGGTACACTTTTTTGCTTCTCCAGCACTTTTATCGTTCTGACACTATGTCCGGGGGAATGCAGTTCTTACCATTAAGTAAACCGCGCATGATCAGTCAAATCACAGATTTGACAGCTGGAAGGAAACGCAGTCTGAGTTGCCGAGGGTTACAGTGAGGGTAAGAATTAGCTGTAATCAACATAATTAAACCTAACGTTTACTCTAAACCCTAAACCCTCTAGATTGAACCCTAATCCTTATCCTCACTGGAACCAACCCCTGACAACTCAGACTGTTGGAGGCGGGAGCAGGGCCTACATCAGTGTTAGTTTATCCATTAATATGCCACTGATAATTTGTCCATTAATATGCCACTGATAATTTGACCATTAATATGCCACTGATAATTTGACCAATAATATGCCACTGATAATTTGACCATTAAAATGCCACTAATAATATGCCCATTAATAGCCACTGATGATGTGTCCATTAATATTCCACTGATAATTTGACCATTAATAGCCACTGGCTACTCAAACACATGGCTCTCAACACGACTTGGGAGATCATTAATAAACAAATTAAAAAGAAGACCCATGAGGTACTCCACTTAATACACTGGTCCAATTTGAGGATTTTCCATTTACAGCAACCCTCTGCATTCTATCTTTTAGCCAATTTTCAATCCAAATACATACATTTGCCCCCAAACCTATTTCTCTCAATTTGTAGAGTAACCTTTTGTGTGGAACTGTAGAGACATTTCTTCCCAGCTGTCAAATCTGTGATGTTAGTGATAGCGCTGTTCACTCAATGGTAAGAACTACATTCCCCGGACATATTGTCAGAATACCTGCATTATACATCCAGCACATGTGTCTGACAGACCATTGGAGGTAACAGGCCACACCCACTAGCAGTGATGAGAGTGCAACTGAGGGGGAGCTTCACTATGCTACAAAATTAGACTTATATCCTCTTAGGCAACAGTGGCCTACCTTGGGCTGAGCATTAGTTTAAATATTGTTTAACCCTTTAATGATAAACAGACAAACAGGGTTGTGGATCATAAAAGTGTTCAAGTTTGATGCACAGGAATAGCCTTGGAGCTCCACTCCGCAATACAGCCAAAGCAGCATATAATCAGACACAAACAAGAAGATTGGCTGCTCGCTGATAGCATGGAATGATGACCCCCAAGTCCAAGCACTTGTATAAAAAGCAATAGTTTATTCCAACTTCTTTAAAATCAGAAGCAGTTTCATCACTCTTGACTTTAACATAGTTATGGTTGAGGACGGAAGGAGGCACCCAAGGCAGTATAACCCAAGGGAAGTTTACAAACACAGCTTCATACCTAACATTAGAAAAATGGAGGAGAGATCAAAATGTCACTTAATTCCACTATTTAAATAAAATAATTAAAAAAGGGGGGCATACAAAACCAAAAACAACCACCCCAGAATCACTGGATGAACCCTACCAATGCATACCAATAGTGTAACCTGCAATTGCAAACTGTATAGTAAGGAATTGTTACTAAATAACTGAGCACCGGAGAGAAAGAGATCTAATGTACTAAAATGTTGAAGTCATTAAGATGTTCTTAGACAGAACAGATCCATATTCACATATATTTACTAAATAGCTTTAAAACATTAAAGGTTACTTTGAGGAAAATAAATATTTTTACAAAAAAAAAACCAGAATCACAACCAGTAGGACTTGCATAAAGAAAATATTAAAGGAAATAAACCACATCCCACTCTGAATTTAACCCCGCAGACTGCCTGGTACCCAAAACAAAAATCCAATAGGCTTCTCGTTGGCCAATTTTCCTATGTAAATCCCCACCGCGTTCAGACAAAGTGACCCTTGAATAATCTGACACCCTAGGCCATGTGGGTGTGCCTAAAAATGCCTGCTGTGTTAACCCCTTAATGACCAGTAATTGTTTGGTGCTTTTGGCCCAAAACAGCAGCTGTACAGACCCTGTTGTGGGTTCCCTGTCAATGTTTCGAAGTACTTTGCAATGTGACTCGTGACATCACAGAGTCCTGTCCGAACCCAGAAGTACAGGCATGGCTCAAATTAGAAAACATGTAGCCGGCACTCAGTTTGATTACCAGTTACATTTTTCCTCTCATACTGAGGCCATTTAAGGCAGACTCGTCTGACAAGCAGGATCTCGCTGCAAATCTCTGCAGTAGTATCTGGAACACAGCTCATCATGGAGACTGCGATGTGCTGTTATTCAAAGGATGCTCGATGCTATCCTAATCGAGTTTGGCCCATGTCTGTCATGAGGACATTGAACTTTCTTTTGCGTTAGGAGGTTAAATATGATTAAATATTGCTAGAGTCTGTCATACTAACACTGGATAAATACAGGGTCAGCACTATAGGTTATGCAGATGTTTGCAAGTTGATGGAAATTGTTTGCAACATAAGCGCACTGGACAGTTAAATTGTTACTGTATTGCATGGTCTTCATCTCAGTACTATAAAGGGGAAGCATGGTTCCCATGGAAACACAAATGTGGCCAATTACATTCTTAAGTTCACTCCTTTATCCTGCTGAGTGGCAGTGGGACAGTGTTGATCTCTCTCGTGGCACTCCAAGAAGGGTTACATTGTTGCATTTATTACTGAATTGCACATAGTGATTTTGGTATTTGTGGATATCATGCCTTCTTTAATTCACATAGATTGCTGGATCACATCTTCATTCATCTTGAAGAATTATTTGACTCAGATGCTAACGTGCTCTGTGAGACCTACATGGAGTAAAGAGGGCTCCATAAGGTGCTTTCCTTGTTAAAGCAGTGCTATCTAAAACTTCTACACTTGCTGCAATCTTTAGATTAAACATAAATTATATTTTCTGGGCTATAAATTGACAAAAAAATAAAAAAAAAAACACCTCTTCACTTCTATGTCTTGCAAAATTTCAGTTATACATCATTTCTTTGTTGTCCTCCTGACGTCAGGTTGGTGGTTCTTAGGGTAGCTCACTGTTCACCACAATTGTTCTTGACTTCAACGATTGTTTTGATTTTCACACATTTTACCATAACATTAACCTCAAGTTGGGGAGGGGGGCGCATTACCAGCTATGGTCCAGAGTGGACGTGTCTTATACAAGCTCCACATTTACAGGATAAAATCTTGAGAAATATCATGGTCTCACGGACCAAAAACTCCTAAGCTGACTACCCCAAAGCCTGCTTCAGAGATTGGACTGAGAAAAAAAAAAAGACCAGGCCACCACTCCAGCCAAAAGGAATTGGCTCTGCATGTATCAAAATTCACAGCTTTAACTGGAGGTGCATTTGCATCTCAAAGGAAGATTGTGTTTTTCACATGATACATTGTACTGTGAGCTGAAATTGTAAACATTGCAACTTTGTAAAGGTTCACAGGAGGGTCAGGAAATTAAAGTAGAGCAATACTTTTAAAAAAGGTGCCTCTTGTTTATGATTTATACTATCTCGCTAAGGGTTAATGGTGGAAAGAAAGTTCTAAAAGCATTTTATTCATCTTAATGCAACTATGTATAAGGGAAGGGTGAGAGGGGGCATTTTTAAAAATCTTTAATCCCACTTATACTATGTTGGAGTTGTTCCGCAGTTTGGCTATGACACAATCTATACTTTGTACATGAAAAGCCATTTCTTGTCTATGGAAATCCCCTGAAGAAGATGGGAGTGCCTGGTACTTTCCTAGACTTTATTGGTAATTCAGGTGTTTTGTGCAATAACCACACACACTAGTTTTGAATGTAATGTGTTTCTTTCAAGGACAAAACACACTCCGCTTTCTTTATATAAAGCAAAGATAACATTGGGGGTCTTATTCACTAATCCATACATTTTAGGGTACATATATGTGGACTACAAATTGTACAACTTGAATGCACCAACTCTCGACCCAGTTGGAAATATTGGGCCAATTCACTATAGTAGATGTAACTATTCTAAGTTGTCCCAAGTTGGCTCAGCATTGACTTTAACAAGAACTGATCTTATGGGGGCTCTCAACTCAATGGCATCTTGTCTATGTTAATGGAGACGGCTGACTCACTTTTTTTTAAACCATACAGGTTTATGCAGGGCCAATTCTGTTCTTCATGCAGGAGGAACTCACCAGGTTTTCCTTGTACAATGCATAGTTATCTCAACTCCTTTTCAGCCACCTGTTTAGTGAATAGATACCTAATGCTATGTGTCAAGCATAGTGAGCAGTATAACTGATGAATACATTGTTGTACACAGCTTGCACAGATCACGGCAAGGTTGTGGGAATGAAGAGCACCACTGTAGATAGCCTTTATTATCACCTAAAATGTTTAATTAATACCCAGATTATCCTTTGACACATTTGTGGTTTAATGAATAACCTCCTAAGAGGCTCATATATAAAGTTAGAAATGCCAGTTGCCAATAAATTCCAATTTCAGGAAAAAGTTCTCAAAATGGAGAAATCGGCAAATAAACCAATGGAATTTCCCATTCTGATTATCCCACTTACAACTTTGGTGCAAAATCTCATTTATATTAGAGGTGGCCCTTTAATGGGTTCAGGTGGGTCAAATGACACAGATGGCACTTTAAGGGGGTCGGCATACCACCTTTTGCACCAGTTACCCCTCCAATCCCCTTTGTGCTGGCAGGGCAGTGGGGAGGGAATATAGTCATTGGCACAGACTGCTTGCTCTGCCCCCTCACTCTCTACACATCTGAATCTAAACTCTGGGTGCCACATCACATTCCGGTACTCGGTAAGAAGAAGGTGTGGAATTGGACACGAGACAGCAACAGCAGAGTGAGGAACTCTCCCTGTCCCAGGCAAGTTTATTTATGCATTTGCTGCTCACTGGCATGATATATAAAGTTTAAGCATTTACTACTTATTGGCATGATATGCAAAGTGTATACATTTACTACTCACTGGCATGATATAAAAAGTTTACACATTTAAAGCTTATTGCATGACATACAAAGTGTATGCATGTACATGCACAGTGGCCTGATATACAGCATTTATGTATTCACTGCTCATTGGCATCATATACAAATATGTATTTACTGCTCATTTGCATTATATAAAAAATTTAGGCATTTACTGCTCAGTGGCAACATATACAAAGTTTATGCATTTACTGCTCAGTGGCATCACATACAACGTTTATGCATTTACTGCTCAGTGGCATCACATACAACGTTTATGCATTTACTCCTCAGTGGCATCACATACAACGTTTATGCATTTACTGCTCAGTGGCATCTTAATGGTATTTCAAATAATTTGCCCATAGACAAGGTGCTGATTCTGAGAAGTTTAATTTTTCTTTTAATTATCATGATAATTTCAGTCCGTGTTCTAAAAAATAGTTGAGAAAATGCAATGTGTTTTATACTGCACTGTAACGATATTCCCTTTCCTTTCTCCACACTTGTTTATTCTGTTCTTATCCTATGTTTCTGCGGCCGTTTGTCTTTCTGGATTTGTTTTGTTCCGTAAAAGTATAATTGTCTATCAGAGTTAGAGCGAAAAAGGAAATAGAGCAATGGAAGAAATGATCTGCCTTTGTTCCTGAGGCATTTAATGACCAATATTTATTGTACTTAATACCGCAATTGTTACTTACATTGGTTGTAATTCCCCAATGCCTAGTTTCCTTCCATAACCTTTTACGTTTGGCCATGTTGTTAAATTCTCCTGAGCATTGCCGATGGATTGTAGTTGCCGTTTTCATTGCTGGGTTTTTTCATTCATTATAACTGGTCATTAGTGTAGTTGAGCTTTGGCTGTTGTGCAAGTTCCACTCCTACCAGCAGAATAACTAGAAATTAAATGTTTAGCTGCCTCTAATGCCAACTCTGTCATATACACACTGGGACAGATCTACTCAGGGGAGGGCTGGCCACTGTTGGTGCCACTTCAACAGCCCACCGGATATAATCAGAGATAGACACACATAGATTTGCAAGACAGATTTGCTGACAGACAAGGTACAGACAGGCAGACTAGTAAATTGAATAGAAAGATTGAAAGTGTTAATGACTGGGGAAATTAGCAGGGAAAAGTATTACAGCCCCAGTTCATTGAGAGAGATTAGAAAGCAGCCATGGGGGGGGGGGGGGGAATTTCCCTCCTCCCCCCCTTGTCAGCCTCCCCTGGGTCTACTGCAAAGGAGATACTAGATAAAAATACATCAAGCCCAAGTTCGTGTCACATACAAAAATATATTATATGTATATAACATTAATCAACAGAGCAAATCAAACTCTATATATGCTTTGATAATATTATAAACTCAACTTGCAGCTGGGGAGATCAGTGCCACATGACAGTACCTGTGCCCTTTTGTGGTATTGCATGATAATTATAAAATAAGAGTGATGAAGGAGAGGTACCCATCCCTGCTGTCTGTACCCACAACCTGGGAAAATCCTATTTACTGTGCTTTTGAAAGAATATTCTATATAATTGTCATCTACAGACATAACTCATGTCATATTGGCTACCATATCCCATCTATTTTAAGGGACTATATCACCTAAACATTGCTTTTACTGTGAATGTAGATAATAAAAAATGATTGAAAATGATCTACTATATATGCTGCGTTAGTAAAATTGTAAGCAAATGCATAAATTAGGAGAAAAATGTCTTCTGTGGTGTCTCCAGCTTATGGCATCACCTGTGGCTCGATATGTAAATGAGACGCTTATCAATGGGGAATATATAATTTGCATATTAAGCCACAGGTGACTCTCTTTAACTTCACAGCTCTCAAAGCTATACAACTGGGGCCTACTGAGCTGCTGCCGCTCTCTAACATGTTTGCCATGGTAACTAGTCAACCGTCCCCTACGAAATATAGTTTCAGTTTTGGCCAGATACACCGCTGGAGTTTCAGCAAGAGAAGCTATCTCCAGGAAAGAAAAATAAGCAGTGAAATAAAAAAAAACTGACAATATATATATATTTTTAATTTAGTATATTAAGGTAATTTCTGCCTGATTTAAAAACTGCTTTTTGAACTCTGTAACCTGTAAAAAAAAAAATGGCTGAACAGACACGCATGCTTAGAATCAGTAGTTGGAGTTAAAGTACTATCTGTTTCGATTAATAACAAGGAAGTTCAGTGTGATAGAGGGGATTTGCTTCTTAGGGTACCTAAGTAAAACAATAGTGGGATGGACCTTTAATGGTCTGTGTTGGCAGTACTTTATATCACCTCCACACCCAGGAACGGTAGATTTTCATCTATCATTTAATATACAGAACTGTAATGATTGACTTCATTTTCTAGCACTTGTCTCTGCTCTATACTCATCTATTCTGTCCTGTACCTACTCTTTCGACTTTTGCCCTCTTGTCTCTATAAATGATCTCCCCCACCAGTCTCTCTGGCCTTCTCACTCAATGGTTTTATTTTGCTTTCATTTTCTGCCTAAAAAAAACCCTATATATTGTGTTACCAGAATCGCAAGTACATTTATAGAATTATTATTTTTTAATTAAGAGTGTCTATGCGCTCACCCATTATCACGTCATCTTGTGACTTGATACATAAATTCCTAATTGAACACATTTACAAATCAAGTCACAACGTTATTTGATAAATGGGATAGAGAACAGACACATGTAAAACATATTACTTTAATCCGTGCAGTTCTGACAACACTCACAGTACATACATTATTGTTGGTGACAGGTCCCTTATTATTTGGGATAGCAGTTTTTCTTGCCCTACGCCATTATGGGATAGCAGATGATACTATATGTTTCTTGATCATGCTACAGCAAAATATCTACATTATTTTTGTTTCTGAGTTGCCCAATATTTCCCACGTTACTCTCTCTTTATTTTTTTCTCCCCCTTTTTAACAATAATTCACATTGCACTACACACTTTCCCCTCTGCAGACAGTAGGTAAGCGTTTGAGAGGCTGTTTACTAGCAGACTGCTGGATTACAGCCTTTGATAAACAATATGTGTTTGCTGGTGATTTCATTTGTAAGTCCTGCTTAGAAACTACGGTTTATTGGATTTCAGTGCTCAAGGGCTTCTGATTATACGGTAAAGTTCAAGCCACGATGAGCAAGTTTTGCAGTTTTCAGCAACTAAATGGTCCCTCAGTGAGGAAGGAAAGTGGGAATTCTAAACTATTTTGTTCTTGTAATTATTAGTTTGTTTGGTTAATCAATAAATATTCATTTTTGTATGCAGGGAAAGGGTGGGAAAGAGAAAGGTACAATAAATGTGGAGAAAACTGTGCAGATTATCTGTCAGAGAGAGAAACGATGAAGCACATTGGAGGGAGAAAAAACAATTAACACATTTTAGAAGTACAATAGGGTTAGGAGAGAGGAACTGGGGATTATTCTGAAGTCTGAGGTGTATAGGTCCTCTGAAGCGGAGAGGTCCCTGGTCAGTTAATGTTGGAGAGTGGAGAGCTGTCAGGGCTGGAGTTTTTTTTTTTTTCGCAGGGGGGAAATGTCAAGCAGTAGGGAGATGTCAGAACTGGAGTGATCATCGAAAAAGGTGGTAAGTAAAGATTTGGTAGATTCAATAATGGTTGGGTATGTGAGGATCACTTTGCTGAGGAACCAGGAGCACTCTACAGGATGTACCAATAGAGAGGTGATGGTAAGGCTCAAGGGGTTATGGTCATACCTATGTGGGAGTTCTGTAGAAGTAGGAGGTGTTGGCATTATATGAAGAAATTGTTTAATCTTTGTCTAAGGATTGTTAAGCTCCCCAACAGTCAACTAAGTAAAGGGCAGCTAAGAGGGATTTGATTTTCCTGGAAACATGTTGAGGGGTATGAGAATGGTCCACCAAAGTGCTTATAATATTTTAACATTTAAATTTTTTGGAAAATTATTTTAAACATTCACTTAATGCAATATCTTTCTAAAGGATATGGAGGTGGAAATTTTAGGACAAATTCTGCACATCAAGGTTGTGTCAAGTAAATACATTTTATAAGGATATGCTTTAATGAAGAAGTACTAATTAACTACCTTACTGAGCTCTCTTCGCACTGTGTAGTTCTATGAGGGGGCTGACATGTTCTTCCGAGTCATGGGTCTGATCTGGCATATTCTGCTGGATGCCGACCCTAGATTCCGAAGAACATGTCTTCCCTCGGATTGCACTACACGACACTAAGTGAGATAAATATGACTTTATTAGTATTCTTTCATGAAAGCATTTCTATTTAAAAAGTCTTTACTTAAAACCATCTTTCAGTTAAAAATTTAAATAACCCCTTGGGGATATTAACAATATTGACCATCTGTTGCCAAAGTAATCATGTTGCAAATAGCAAACCCCCCAATCATGGTATACACCGTGTACTGCAAGGTACTTCCTAGGAATATATCTTAATCATAGAAATGAATATAAGTTTGTATTTATATTATACATGTTAACTACTAATTGGATATGAACTAAACCTCTTCCACTTTCTTTAGACCCAAACACAACCCCCTCCCCCTGTTCTGTGTCTCTCTCCCCCCTCCCCCTGTTCTGTCTCTCTCCCCCCCTCCCCCTGTCTATATTTGGTGCAGTGAGGCTATATCTAGTGTGGTTGGTTTATATCTGGTGCTGTGGATCTATATTTGGTGCAGTGAGGCTATATCTAGTGTGGTTGGTTTATATCTGGTGCTGTGGATCTATATTTGGTGCAGTGAGGCTATATCTAGTGTGGTTGGTTTATATCTGGTGCTGTGGATCTATATTTGGTGCAGTCAGGCTATATCTAGTGTGGTTGGTTTATATCTGGTGCTGTGGATCTGTATCTGGTGCAGGGTTTATCAACCCTTTGCATGCCTTCACTGATAATGACAAAGCTCCTCCACTTCATAACAACTTGTCAAAAAGAGGCGCGGCACAGAAAGGATGACGGTAAAATTATGCCCCCCCCCTGAAAAAATTTCTGCGGATGCCCATGCCATCCAGCGCGATGGGGTTAAAAAACGTAACCTGAAGAATGGAAACAAAAACTGATTCAATAAAAATACCATTTTTAAACAAAAAAAATGTAAGTGGAATTTATCACGGAGCTGACTGACAATTTACCAATTGATATTCAAGCTGTGAGTAATCTCTCCACCCTGTCAAGAAGTCTCTGTTGCCTGCTAGTGATGGGCACATGCATCAAAATAAAGCATGTATAGGCTGATTATTAGATCCATAAGGAATCCAATGCTTGACATCTATAATGACACATAATGTCATTATATAATGAGATAAAATTAAACAGTAACAGTCTGTATTCCTCCTGCAGTCCCAATTGAATTCTCCGGTGTGAATGCATACTGAGCGCACACACATTTGTGCGCTTACAAAGTGACGCTGACAATTTGAGGGACACTCAACCTCTCAAGCTCCACCAACAAGCATCCCGGTTCTCTAGCTATATATATATATATATATATATATATATATATATATATATATATAGATAGATAGATAGATAGATATATAGATAGTTAGATAGAATCCCAACATTCTAAATGGTCAAAGGGGGACACTTTGCTTTTTAAGGGGAGTGGCTAAAGGAGTGGCTGTAGGCAAGACATTAGTGATAAATCTTAGTATGTCAGCATCCCAATCATTCTGTTGAGGTATGCATTTACTGTTATAAATAAAAGTGTTTAGAAAATTGGGCAGACTAGATGGGCCCAGTGGTTCTTATCTGCCAACACATTCTATGTTTCTATTTTATAAAATATATCTTATAATAATTAGCAAGTATCTTCCTTTCTATCTGTGATTAAATAAACCTTATTATGTTATTATGATGTACACACACACACACACACACACATATATATATATATATATATATATATTGTGTGAGTTATATTATTTTCTAACCCACATTAGGATCCAGTTAAGTAAAAAGAACCTATAACATATTGTATATAATCAAGTTTTTACGATAATATCATCTCGCGTCAGATTAGAGATGAATAAACAGACTGGGTGAATGTATAACGATGCAAGATGAGTTCATCTGCATAGAACTAAATATAACTTGTGATCTGCATAAAATAAATTAGTATGCACTTAGCTCATTGGTTTTCATTGCATCTTCCTTTCTAGAATATCTGTATTTTTAAGTGTGACAATTAGCTGAGATTCCTTCACTCTCCCATTCTGTTTTCTTGGCTAGCGAAAAAAATCTTGATTATTAAAATAAAACAATTATATTATATAATGAAGATTTTTAGAACTTAAAGGGACTCTGTCAACCTAAACATTACTTATACTGTGAATGCAAAGAATTAAACATGATGCCACATGATCTTACACATTGAGTGTAATGGCATACAAAGGCATAAAATAAGAGAACACTATTTTTAAAAGGGTCCGTAGTGTCTCCTGTTTATGACATCACCTTGTGGCTTGATATTCAAATTACATAATTCCCATTGAAAAGTTTTTTATTTGCATATCAAGGTAAAAGTGATGTCATAGACAGGAGACACTGGATACACATTTAAAACCTATTGTTCGTTTATTGTTATGCATTTTTATGTAATTCTTCTAACATAGATAATCTTTCATATTCACAGTTTAAGCAATGTTTAACTTGAAACAGTGCCTTTAAACTGTGGTATACTGTTGATTTAAGAAAGGATGCTCTGCACTGTACGTGGGGAACTCTATGGTCGGCGGCCATTTTAAGTTGGGTTGGGGAGTCTCTAGTTTTTCCGTCGTGTGTGCATCTGAGCTGAATAAAGAACTGCTTTGTGTGACTACTATCAAGTTGTGCTTGCTCCTTCTCTCCATGTTCAATACTACACACAGAAAACACTACATAAAATAAATAATTTGTTCATTATAAGCTTATTAGTGCATGCATTGCATTAGATGATGAGTATATGATGCCACAGAGGGAGCAGTATATTAGGAAATGTATAATGAAGCCAATCTAGGAGTACAGTAGAAACGCCAGGGCTGTGTGTTAGATTTCCTGTGCAGGAGAGATTGTGTCATCTTTGATCTAATCTACAAACATAATGGAATCAACTGTTTGATGTCCATGAGTTTTTTTGAGTGAAGAAGTCCATAATGATCCCAAGGAGGACAACATCTTCTTGAGATTGTTATGAACTTTCAGTATCAGGTTCTCTAGTTTATTGAACCACAGGTTCTTATAACTGAGAGTCGTGTTAGTTGTGGTTTTACAACAGCTTAACGAAAGGAGTCAACCAGAAGTACTCACTTTCCATGTTCCGAGGTCCATCCCCTCAATAGCAGTGCTTTCATGTTGACCTCACTTTAGGTCAGGCTGGAGTGCTGTTTAATATAGAATGTAGTGTATACTGCAGGTTCAGTAGACACTGGGCCTGACTGGTGTGTGTGTATCCACCGCTGGCTGAAGAGGTATCTGATACTTTTATACATTATTGGCATTACCTATATATTATAAACATTTTTGTCTCACTGGACAATTCTGCATCTGATGCTAAAATAGTTATTCTCTGTTTATTGGAAAGACCTATTATTCTCTTTCTCCCATAAAGAGATTGTTGATATTTACAAGATTTCTGAGTTTCATGCAAACTTTTGCTTTATCGGGAAGAAGTTCTAATGAGATGTCTTCTATACTTACCTTCTACACAACATGCCGGTGGAATATAAGAATCATTAAATTTAATATTGCTTTCAATCCCTCTGAGTCTCAGATTTTGAGAAACTGTGGATAAACACAGTAATTATTGAGAATGGGTGGCTCTAATGGGCCAATTAGCATTGCAGGTGTAATTAGCATCTTGCAGGAATTAGAATCTTTGAAGTTCTTGCAAAAGTCCTTGGCACTTTGATAAATTCCATGGGTTTTCAAATAGTTAAGTCTTATCTGCACACAATGTTAGAACTCCTCTGCTCTCAGAAGATCTTGTACGGAAACGATGTCCACAGGAGATAATAATCTGCAACCATCTGCTGCGTAAAAGCTGCCTATCCATTTTAAATGTGAGTAAATCAGGACAGGAGAATGATTAAAGGCCGGGTGGAAATATATGGTGCTTTATGGGATAATTGGAGAAACAATAACCCGTTGGAAAATCTCGGTTAAACGTATGGCGGTGTGTTCGTAGGCTAGAGCTTTGGCTGGGATATTAATAACATTTTCTGAACCATTGTCTTATTAATTCTTTATAGGTTTATAGCTGGTTGAGTGTGGACAATGGAGGTGAGGCCAGACTGGGATATAAATAGTATTTTTAGGTTTTGGAACATTCAACACAGCTCCGCCGTAGTAAAATCATCGCTAATTTGTAAGAAGAATCTCAAAAACGATCCCACTTTTTGAAAAATGTATATAAATACATTTAGTTATATTAAAGTCTACATCAGTAGTGCTACATCCTGGAATGGACACTGGGTCGACTGCTTGGTCACTCTGTAAAATGGTGTTTATTTAAAGAGCTTTAGTCATAATATCATGGTTTTACTTAGCGGTTTAGGTTGCTAAAGACTGTAACAATGGAGCTGACATCACCAGCGAACTTGGAGTGGCTTCACTAAAGCCTTAGCTTCTTTAGGTCTAAGAGACTGAGGTCTATTCACTAAACGGTGAGCAGTGGTGGATTGAGTCAATTTGCTATTGGCAGCTGACAGTCCAAAAGACTTGGGCCTGCAAGTTAAAACAAATTGTACCAGAGTTTAGTATAACTGAAATTGGCTCTCACCTCATGGTTGTCACCTCGGTTCTTAGTGACTAGAAGCATGGAGAGTAAAGTACATTTTTAAGCTGTTTATTTTTTTGAAAATAATTTTATACTACTTTCTCCTGTGCTAGAAGGCCTATTCGTACGCCTGAGCTGTGTATGATGGTCTTCTTTTCACAGGGTATAATGTTGACAGTATGGACCGGTAGACACAAGGGTTAAGTTATGAACATTGTTTTAATACAATATTCAACTATGCTTGTTAGGTGAGGGTCTGGGCCCTTCCCTCCCCCACTCCATGTCTAAGTCTATTGGACGAAACTCGTCAGGTGTGACTTGTCTTACCGTCGGGTCTGACATGCTGCGGCTCTATTTCACTATCACTACTTTTAAATATGTTGAAATAAAAATAAAGTGTTATCTTTACTAGACCCCATGCAGTATGGGAACTGAATCACTAAGGAACCATTATTTCTCTCTTTCACATTAAGAAATCAAATGTAGAAATGTCAGCCCCCTCAATATAATTCATTTTAACAGGCGGAGAAATTTTAATTTAAATTAACTCTGATTCATTCTTTTTGTGATGCTGGCCATGGTGACACCGGTATTTCAGTGATTAGCAGCCAGCTTCAGCTGAAACCAATTAACCCCTTAAGGACAAGATTTTTTTTGTCGTTAACCTGAATTTCTATCTCAATTACTGTGCTCATAGAAACTATATACTCATTTTTTAAAGGATACCTTTGGCTTTTCTATTGATACCATATTCACCCGTATAAAGCGTGATTTAATATGAATTGGCCACACCACTTGTTTCCATTCAGGACATGTTTATCCATCATGTGTCCATAAGGGGTTAAGAAATATGTGAAGTGCGTTTCATCATTTAAAGGGCCATGGTATAGTTAAAGCAGGCAAGCTGGCTAAATTGATATCATATGTAGTCATTGTGAACTCATGACCTATCCAATTTAGGTTAGTTAGTTTAGGGCTGCAACCTCAGCTATTTTTTTTACCTTCCACATATAACTTTTGCAGGCTGATTTGCACTATGTAGAACCAGAAGGAAATCAATTAACCAAACAGTATTGCTCTGTGGGATCCATTACTTGATTAGGTAATTGATTTCCTTTTGGCACACATCAGGGGGGAATGGGTGATACACCCGTCCCAGGGGGTCACCGGCCCTTTAAAAAAAAAAAAAAGTGGGCACATGGGGCAGCTGCCCAGGGGCCCATTCATTCCTGGGGGGCCCAAAGCAGCTGCCCTATGGGCCCCCCACTGCCCGTGTGACTCACACGGAGACAGTCACGATCGGGCAGCAGCCGGCAGATGACAGATGGACCCGGCTTTTAGTCACAGTCATGTCATAACCGGTGGCTGTATTTACAGCGTGCGTGCCGGAAGAAACCCTGCGGAGGGGACGAGCAGCACCCAGGTAAGTACTGGGGAAGGGGGGATTGGCTATTAATGGACAAATTATGAGTGGGCTTATAATGGACACATTATCATTGGGCTATTAATGGACAAATTATCATTGGGCTATTAATGGACACATTATCATTGGGCTATTAATGGACAAATTATGAGTGGGCTTATAATGGACAAATTATCATTGGGCTATTAATGGACACATTATCAATGGGCTATTAATGGACAAATTATCAATGGGCTATTAATGGACAAATTATCATTGGGCTATTAATGGACACATTATCATTGGGCTATTAATGGACATATTATCAATGGGCTATTAATGGACACATTATCAATGGGCTATTAATGGATAAACAATCGAAGGGGGGGCAGAATTTTTTATTTTTTTTGCAAAGCAGCCTGAAAAAGTTATATGTGGCCGATAAAACATGGCCGAGATGGCAACCCTAGTTCAGTTTGGAATTTAAGATTCAACATGGGGAAAACACGTATGTACGCACACAACTTACCAAAATAAGCCTGATTGTGACCAATCTACAGTGCCCACATGTTGGGTTTAACCAAGGTCACTTATGAAAGCTATACACGTCAAGGTTGTGATCAGTAAAATGTTGCCTGGCATGCAATAAATATTCATGTACCTAACACAGTCTTAGACACAGCCTTATTTTCCATAATGATCCATTATTATTATTATCACAGGATAATGCAGTCAGGCTAGCCCAATCTTACTAACTAAGATATCATGCTACTGAAGGTGACACAATGCAGTTTATGGAGCGTTCATGGACCAGTAGAAATAATGAAGATCCAGCAAACTATGCACCAGCACACTGCAATATATAGAGAAGTCATGTATATCGCTACCTTCTTTCTGAGAATGTCTGTGGCAACCTCACTTTATCTTAAGCACGGCCATATGGAGTTATCTGGTTGATTATTGCTATGAATCACAAATAAGGATTAAAGGTGTATTTTTTTCATGAGCTGTAGTATTGCTCCTGATCACGTGAGTTAGTAATTTGTACGGCTGTAAGCGCTATGATTGCGGGTTTAATTTAGGATAGTGATTTCATTTGCATGATGCTAGTTATACTCATATTTATTTTATATTGTTTATTTGATTTTGCATTGCCACTCTCCCTGTTTGTTTTACTCTTTCCAGGCTCTATCTAGCCGAGCTACCTTGTTCTCAACTAAATTACTATCTAATTACAGAACAATTCACTGACTAACTCTGTCGCAGTGAAGTTTAATTTGTCTCAGGAGGAATTGGAACATAAACATTTTTCTGCCATGGAACTGGCACCAAGATTAAGTAGGAATTGACAGCTAAGGATAACATTCAATGATATCTCACCAACTGAAATCACTAACCTAGTTAGCCAGGAAAATCTACTTCTCATGGTCCTTGTCTGTTCCTATTTGTCAAATTACTCTGTTTAGTTAATCTTTAGTAACTGACATGGTGATCAAAGTTTGTTTGTAATTCCACTATAAATATGGGAAATAACTGAATTTACTGCCAGAATAAAGCATTTCCTAGCCCCGATACCCTTGGGGTTGTAATTAAGTTATTGGATTGCCACCTTTTGTCTCCATAAGTTTAACCTTGGTCTGAAGCCAAATTCTTACCACAAAATATTGGCTGGGTTGTAACCCTAGATGGTGGGCTGGGTTTTATATATTATTTACATCTCTGCCATACCATAACAGGGTCTCTTTAAAGCTGGGTGAAGTTCCCCTTTCTTCCATAACTACTATTCCTTCCTCTTTTTACTATGCATGGCCTGAGGTCTGGCCTTAGTGTAGGGGTTGGCTGTCTCCTGGTATGGCCAACCTGGATTGCAGTAGCTAATGAAGCTACTTACTGAACTCCCCATGGGTGTATGCCGTGTGGAGTGAATATCAGGAAGCTATTGTACAGTGACTTTATACCGGTAGTGCGCAATATATGGATTACACTTGCGCCAGATTCTCGGGAACCTCATCCCGGTTGGGGGCAATTTCTACCGCGAGTACATTAGTACCTGGTTATTTACATGACTCATGAAAAATGTTTTATGCAAATGTTATGGATATTTTATATGGTCCATGGGTTTAAGTTGCAATTATTAATTCAGTGTAGTGTTATTCTTTCATATAAACTCTGCAACCTCATTAGTGAACAAATGGTTGTCTGTGCTTATTAGACGTGCAAAACTAAAATTTTCGTTTCGTTTTCGTAAAATGTTATTTATTTAATCTAAAACGATTTTCGTTCATTACTGCATTCGTTTCAGACGAAATTCGTTCATTATTTTTGTTTCGTTTTATTCGTTCGTACGAATCAATTGACCTACACATTCCATTAACCGAAAGTCAATAAACCAAAAGAGATATCGGTTTATAGACTTTCGGTTTATGGAATGTATGTAATGCTATTGGCTTTCTATAAACCGACTCTATATCTGTTTATAGAAGGCCAATAGGATTACATGCATTCCATAAACCGAAAGTCTATAAGCCGAATGTCTTTCGGTTTATAGAAAACATGTAATGTTATTGGTATTCTATAATCCAAAATAGAGTCCTCATTCATACGAATTGACCTATTCGTATGAATGGGGACTCTATTTCGGTTTATAGAATACCAATAGCATTACATGTATTCCATAAACCGAAAGACATTCGGTTTATAGACTTTCGGTTTATGGAAAACATGTAATGCTATTGGCTTTCTATAAACCGAAATAGAGTCCCCATTCATAAGAATTTCTTATAAATGGGGACTCTACTTCGGTTTATAGAAAGCCAATAGCATTACATGCATTCCATAAACCGAAGGTCGTTCATTATGTCGGTTTATGGAATGTATGTAATGCTATTGGTATTCTATAAACTGACTCTATTTCAGTTTATAGAATGCCAATAGCACGAATGGACGAATGATTTTCGTTTATTAACCATTAGTTCATTCGGCTTTCGTTAGTTTAGCATTTTCGTTATTCGTTTTTCGGACGAATGAACTAAAATGCTATTTTCAGACGAAAATGCATTAGTCCGAAAACGAATGCACATGTCTAGTGCTTATTTATGATGGGAGGACATGTTCTATCCATCAGTCATATGTGAGCAATAAATCTTTATTTTAAAACAATATATATTTTAACAAGGCATGGGTGTGTATTAGTAAGAATTATACTACATCTACTAGGATAATGCAGATATTAATACTAAGTGATAACCATATCTTGTATATAAACCAACGTCTTTATAAACTACAAAAATATATTCTTTCTGTCAGAACAGATGGCCAGAGTTTCAGTTCAGCATAACTGAATGAGAGGTATGTACAATACAAATTGAGAAGTAAAATATTTAAACTTGTACAGACTCTTTTGCAGATCTATTGACTATTATATCAATCCCTATATTACACTTCAGAGCTTTTACACATAACAAATGGTGACAAATGTTTTTTTTATACCCTTCCCAAGACTTGTTTTATAACCTTCCCGACATGACCCCTGATGTGTTCTGCTAACCAGGCGTCCCAAGACATTGTGCTGCCTGGGGTGAAAAACAAAATGCTACCACCCCCCTCATGATAATTCAAACTAAAATGAAACTGATCAGGAAGTAATAATTTAATGCAAGAGCACCTTTCTATATGCAACATTATATGGCGCGAGTATTGGCAGTGTGCCCTAATTGTTTGAGCATTTAAACTTAATGTAGAGTCATGTTATAGGTCACATATTATGTTTTGGGGAATTGCACAGCCTATTTTCATAATAATGTTTGTTTTACCATGTCTTTCTTTTCACCTGGTGGGTGAGCTCTTAGAAAAAAATATGTTTTTGGCTTCTGAACTCTCTGATTGGCTGAAACCTCCTTCTATCAAGCTCCCCTGGATACAGGAAAAAAAAAAAAAGAGAAAAAGACCGCTGCATGGCGCAATAAAGTGCCGCCTCTGCCAGGGTGCCTCCTGGGGCAGCTGCTCCAGTCTGCCCCATTAAAGGGCCGGCCCTGCTGCTAACTGTCGGAGAATATTGATACAGATTTGGAACAGATGAAGACTTTCATTACTGGATAGATTGAGTTCTTCCTATAAGCTCCCGCCCTTATTGAATGACCTATGACCTCACAGAAGTGACTGATACTAATATGACCTGCATGATCCCTAATACAATCTGCAGTGGGGCTTCTCTTATTGAGAAAATGGACGTAATGAAAAGGGAAGTAAACTTTCTCCCCTTTTAAATTATCTTTCTGTCGTGTTTTGCTAGGTTAGAAACTTTTCTCCAGGTGCTCTGACACTTACATTTTCAATTGTCTGGTTGGTCATCCTCTGGGGCTGGCTGACCAATCGAGTCACTGCAAAGATGGAAGACCAGATCTTTTGAATAATATGGGAAGTAAACCTCTTCCTGCTTGGTTTTTACGCTACTAATCAAAAAGCGAATAATAGGAATATAGTTTAAAAGGTGGCTTTTTTGGTGTTGCAATATTAGCTATTTGTTAAACATTTATTAAAGGTTTTTTTTTATTTTTACATACCTCCCTCTTTAAAAGTGCTAAGTGTTCAGTGGGATGGTACAAATTGTAACAAAGAACTAATATTTTTTTTTTTTTTTGGGAACCATTGGTCGCTAATGTAAAAGACCTTCTAGTTCAGTACCAAAGCGACAAAAAAAACACTAACTGTCTTACCTGGTTTCTGTGACCTACATCTATATTTCTTACTCGGAGAAGAAACAATAATGAACAGTCAGGGAGGCAGCTTCTTTTCAGAGCTGCCATCATGCCAGACAAATGCTACTGATTGCCTGGAATTATGAATTTACTATAAACCCTGGAGGAATCTTATTCACATTCCTTGTGCCTTTTGTTATCTAGAGTTTCGTTCCAGGCTCATTGCCATCCATGTTGATCGGGTGATTGGTTTACTTATTCCACAAAGACAATTTCCACAGAACCTCCTTTGTATTGTGACTGTATAAGTATTTTCCCTCCAGGTGAATACACAATGGTACAACAATCCCTGCAGTGACTGACTGAACTTATAATAACTTTATCTGAAACATTTCAGATCAGATGAACAGATACATGCTGTGGTATCAATATGCAACTCCCCCCTCTGGAGAATTAGTAAGAGAAGAACTACCGTATTTGCTCGATTATAAGACGAGGTTTTTTTCAGAAAAAAAAAATCTGAAAACTACCCCTCGTCAAATTGAGGTCAGATTATAAGACATGGATCCAGGTCCCCAGAGGAGCTGCAGGGGACCTGGATCCCCCTCTCTAGCAGCAGGGGATGTCTGCGCAACGAGCGCAGACTCCCCTGCTTCCGCCCGGCACGACCGCCGGGGCTTCTGTGAAGAAGCCGGGTACTTCCGCTTTCGTTACAGAAGTCCCGGAGAGCGTGCAGGGGCGGCAGCAGGGGAGTCTGCGCTCGTCGCGCAGACATCCTCTGCTGCCCCACTAGCCACCAGGGAAAAGCGGGCAGCTGGGGGATGTCTGCACGATACGTGCAGACATCCTCCATGCTGCCCGACACGGCAGACTATTATGACGGACAGCTGTCCGTCATAATAGACTGCCGTGTCGGGCAGCATGGAGGATGTCTGCAAGTATCGTGCAGACATCCCCCGGCTGCCCCCACTAGCCACCAGGGATCAAGGTAAGGGGAAAGGAGGGAGGGGGGGCAGAGAGACAGGGGGAGGGAGGGAGGGGGACATAGAGACAGGGGGGACAGAGAGACAGGGGGGAGGGAGGGCGGCAGAGACAGAGTCAAGGGGAGGGAGGGGGTTAAGAGACAGAGACAAGGGGAGTGAGGGGGGTAAGAGACAGAGACAAGGGGAGGGAAGGGGTTAAGAGAAAGAGACAAGGGGAGTGAGGGGGTTAAGAGACAGACAAGGGGAGGGGGGAGAGAGAAAAATGGGGGCAAGGGAAAGAGAAAGGCAGCATTGGCACATAAAAAGAAATAAAAACTAGAAATACATTTTTTGATATCATAATTTTTTATTAAAAAAGCAATTTACATGTGAATATATACAAGTTGAACTTTTTTCCTATAGGGTAGTCTTATATTCAGGATTTTAGTTTTTTTCCTAATGGAATATCCAAAGTTTGGGGGGTCGTCTTATAATCAGGGTCGTCTTATAATCGAGCAAATACGGTATATATATGAGATTACGGGTAACTTCTGTGTCACACAGATCATGTGACAGACAGCAATATGTGACCTTTGGCATGCCCAAATTCGTTTGCTGCTATTCCCATCATGCCTAGCTTCTGCACTGTTTTGTAGTCCACAGTTTTGAAAGAAAAAGACTTAAACTAATGGTAAAACTAATGGCATTTAAAAAGCGCATTTTTGTTTGTCCCTGCCTGCCTCAAGATTTTTACTGATTTTTTTTTTAGGGGGGGGGGCATGTAGGTTTTTTAAGGATTGAGCAAGAGGGGTCATAGTCTCCTGGATTTTATATTTTGTACAGAAAAATAAAATCTGTTAAAAAATCACGTAAGTGTGAGTGAATTATATAAAAGGTGCGAAGGATATTGCTTAAACTTAAATATTGTTTAGGGGCGATCCTACCTACAACTTTTGCTTTCCCTTTAAAATCTTACCCCTTCCCATCCAAGTTCATTACATATGTACGGAGCCTTCCCTGTCTGATAGTGTTCCTGTAAAGCCAGATTAAACATGGATCATTTATAGCGGCTTTATGATCAGTTCATCAGATCTAAATTAACATTTAAGACACTTTTCGTGTTCACAGTTTATCTAATGCAAAGCTTGCTGTTAAACAGGATAGCGATAGACAAATGCTAATCATGCACAATGCATTACAATGCAATCAAAAATGCTAAACAGAAAGTACACATGATCTATTTCTGTCGCTCTGAATTTAAATACAGGGAGTGCAGAATTATTAGGCAAATGAGTATTTTGACCACATCATCCTCTTTATGCATGTTGTCTTACTCCAAGCTGTATAGGCTCGAAAGCCTACTACCAATTAAGCATGTTAGGTGATGTGCATCTCTGTAATGAGAAGGGGTGTGGTCTAATCATAGGCGTGCGCAGCCTATTGCATTAGGGTGTGCACCCTAAAGCACAAACACACACGCCGCACACGGCGTCCCCCCCCCCCCCCCATTATCATATTATTTTCCCATATCATGACATCACATGTTCCACCCCTTTCTCAGCATTTAAATTAAAAGAGAGTTAACAGAGTTACATGTTGCAATAAAGCCCCCTATTAAGAATGGTGGAGAATAAGTAACATAACTTAAGTCTCAATATGCCAGGATTATTCCCCTCAATACCCCAGGATTATGCTCCGCAATATGCCAGGATTTAGCCACCCAATATGCCAGGATTATTCCCCTCAATACCCCAGGATTATGCTCCGCAATATGCCAGGATTTAGCCACCCAATATGCCAGGATTATTCCCCTCAATACCCCAGGATTATGCTCCGCAATATGCCAGGATTTAGCCACCCAATATGCCAGGATTATTCCCCTCAATACCCCAGGATTATGCTCCGCAATATGCCAGGATTTAGCCACCCAATATGCCAGGATTATTCCCCTCAATATCCCAGGATTATGCCCACAATATACCAGGATTATTCCCCTCAATATCCCAGGATTATGCCCCACAATATGCCAGGATTATTCCCCTCAATATCCCAGGATTATGCCGCTCAATATGCCAGGATTATGCCCCTCAATACCCCAGGATTATGCCCCTCAATATGCCAGGATTATTCCCTTCAATATCCCAGGATTATGCCCCTCAATGTCCCATTATTATGCCCCTCTTTATCCCAGGATTATGCCCCTCAATATGCCAGGATTAAGCCCCTCAATATCCCAGGATTATGCCACCCAATATGACAGGATTATGCCCCTCAATATGCCAGGACTTTCCCCCAAAATATGCCAGGACTTAAACACCCAATATGCCAGGACTTTCCCCAGCAATATGCCAGGACTTTCCCCCAAAATATGCCTGGACTTAGCTACCCAATATGCCAGGACTTAAACACCCAATATGCCAGGACTGTCCCCAGCAATATGCCAGGACTTTCCCCAGCAATATGCCAGGACTTTCCCCCAAAATATGCCTGGACTTAGCCACCCAATATGCCAGCCAGGCCTTCTTTCCTTTACTTACCTCGTCGCTGCTGCTGCTGCTGCTCTGTCTCCGGTGCTGGGCCGCCTGTGACTGAGAGGGAAGCGTTGTGCGCTCCCCTCCAGCCAATGCGCTTTCAATAAAGTTTTAAAAAAAAAAACTTTACTGAATGCGCATTGGCTGGAGGGGAGCGCACAACGCTTCCCTCTCAGCCACAGGCGCCCCAGCACCGGAGACGCAGCGACGCCGACGAGGTAAGTAAGGAGGAGGATTTTTTTTTTTTTTTTTGGAAGCAGGGTTCCGGCGCCCCCAGCCAAGATGCGCCCTAGGCAGCTGCCTAGGTCGCCTTACTGGTGGCGCCGGCCCTGGATTAGGGTGTGCCCAGGCACACCCGGCACACCCCGTGCGCACGCCTATGGGTCTAATGACATCAACACCCTATATCAGGTGTGGATAATTATTAGGCAACTTCCTTTCCTTTGGCAAAATGGGTCAAAAGAAGGACTTGACAGGCTCAGAAAAGTCAAAAATAGTGAGATATCTTGCAGAGGGATGCAGCACTCTTAAAATTGCAAAGCTTCTGAAGCGTGATCATCGAACAATCAAGCGTTTCATTCAAAATAGTCAACAGGGTCGCAAGAAGCGTGTGGAAAAACCAAGGCGCAAAATAACTGCCCATGAACTGAGAAAAGTCAAGCGTGCAGCTGCCACGATGCCACTTGCCACCAGTTTGGCCATATTTCAGAGCTGCAACATCACTGGAGTGCCCAAAAGCACAAGGTGTGCAATACTCAGAGACATGGCCAAGGTAAAAAAGGCTGAAAGACGACCACCACTGAACAAGACACACAAGCTGAAACGTCAAGACTGGGCCAAGAAATATCTCAAGACTGATTTTTCTAAGGTTTTATGGACTGATGAAATGAGAGTGAGTCTTGATGGGCCAGATGGATGGGCCCGTGGCTGGATTGGTAAAGGGCAGAGAGCTCCAGTCCGACTCAGGAGCCAGCAAGGTGGAGGTGGAGTACTGGTTTGGGCTGGTATCATCAAAGATGAGCTTGTGGGGCCTTTTCGGGTTGAGGATGGAGTCAAGCTCAACTCCCAGTCCTACTGCCAGTTCCTGGAAGACACCTTCTTCAAGCAGTGGTACAGGAAGAAGTCTGCATCCTTCAAGAAAAACATGATTTTCATGCAGGACAATGCTCCATCACACGCGTCCAAGTACTCCACAGCGTGGCTGGCAAGAAAGGGTATAAAAGAAGAAAATCTAATGACATGGCCTCCTTGTTCACCTGATCTGAACCCCATTGAGAACCTGTGGTCCATCATCAAATGTGAGATTTACAAGGAGGGAAAACAGTACACCTCTCTGAACAGTGTCTGGGAGGCTGTGGTTGCTGCTGCACGCAATGTTGATGGTGAACAGATCAAAACACTGACAGAATCTATGGATGGCAGGCTTTTGAGTGTCCTTGCAAAGAAAGGTGGCTATATTGGTCACTGATTTGTTTTTGTTTTTGAATGTCAGAAATGTATATTTGTGAATGTTGAGATGTTATATTGGTTTCACTGGTAAAAATAAATAATTGAAATGGGTATATATTTGTTTTTTGTTAAGTTGCCTAATAATTATGCACAGTAATAGTCACCTGCACACACAGATATCCCCCTAAAATAGCTAAAACTAAAAACAAACTAAAAACTACTTCCAAAAATATTCAGCTTTGATATTAATGAGTTTTTTGGGTTCATTGAGAACATGGTTGTTGTTCAATAATAAAATTAATCCTCAAAAATACAACTTGCCTAATAATTCTGCACTCCCTGTAGTAGAGACGGTAAAGTGGTCCTACAAAAACAATTACCCTCACTATTAAAATTGTCCTGCTGTACATGGGGGGGGCTTAATTGGCCTGCCTGTCTCCCATCCAAATCGGGGGAGCCTGACAAATGGCCCCCATCCTCCGTTAAACCCATGGAAGGTCGTCCTGACTCCCCTATAATAAATGGGCCTGAGGAGATGGGCAAATGGTGTAAAAAAAAGTATTTGGTTGGCTGACTGTGTAAGCAATTCAGAAGGCTCCCTTTCCCAGCTCTACCATTGGGGTTTTAAAACAATTTAATGGAAGAGCTGGGACAGGGAGGCTTCTGACTGTCTGACACAGACAGTTAATCAGATTCATTTCTCGCTTAAAATTAAATCCCTGCTCATTTTGCAGCCATCCTCCACTAAGGCCCCTTTCACTGGACCAAAGATGCGGACTAGAAGATGTTGTGAATCGTTTTTGGAACATATATATAATTTTATTCACAGAGCACACACCCTGGTACACAAGGGGGGGAGTTACAGGTGACTCGTCCCCCATTGGACAAGGTAGAGGTAGGAGGGGGTAGGTAGGGAATAGTTTTATATTCATTTTTCAGGGTTCAGGGGCCTTTGGGCATCCCTTGATCCCTGGGGTGTATTTAATTTTATTATGGGAAGTTCAGGGACCTGTGGGCAGCCCCTAAACCTCAGGGGTGTAGTTACTTTTATTAGGGGCAGATTGGGGACTTTTAGGCAATTTCTGAACCACACCGCGGTATTTATTTTTCTTATTATTAATAGAGTTGAGCGAACACCTGGATTTTCGGGTTTGGCAGGTTCGGCCAAACTTCGAAAAAATGTCTGGGTCCGTGCTTGAACTTGACCCCGAACCCGAACCCCATTGAAGTCAATGGGGACACAAGCTTTTGGCCACTAAAATGTCTATAAAAAAGTCCTGGAAAGGGCTAGAGGGCTGCAAAATGAAGTAAAATGTGGGTAAGAGTGTCCCCATTCATACGAATAGGTCAAATGAATGGGGACTCTATTTCGGTTTATAGAAAGCCCATAGCATTACATACAATGTATATGTATGTAATGCTATGGGCTTTCTGATTGGATGCCTTGCAGGCTTTCAAAACGCGCCATTAAATCGCCGAACCCCGAACTCCAACCCGAACATACAGTGAAATGTCCGTGTTCGGGTCCGGGGTCCAAAAACCGTAATGTTCGGTACGAACCCGAACAGTGCGGTTCGGGTTCGCTCAACACTAATTATTAATAGTGTTTGGGGGCCCATAATATTAATTCGAGTTAGGGTTTTTTTTTATTTATGGGGCCAGTAGCTGCTATTTAAAATGTATTTTACAATTTTAAAATAATCTTTTATCTGGAGAATTAAAACACCCGAAATTTGGCTATCTTACCCGCATTCAGATCGGCACGCATTAGGTAGCCGAAAATCTATTTTCATGGGGAAAATGTACAGATCTGGATGCTTCGGTTTCTGAATGGGTGCTCAACCTGAACCCAATTATTCAACAAATCGTCATATATTGAGTAAATGAAACTTTAAAAACACATTTGCTGAATTGTGAGTTAAAACAAAAGTACACGTAGTTATGATCTATTAAATTTACAATCTGCTGTAGAAAGAGGCCCGAACCTAAGAATCTTTTATTTGTAGAACATCCATTTAATGATGTTGGTGATAAAACTGAAAATAAAAGTTATTTTAATAGTATGATTTATTGAACGTTTTGTTGCCAATTTTGTAGCTATTTTCAAGATGCCGCTGTTAAATGTACAGAAACAAAACAAGGTTGTAAATAACTAGATCTGAATTACTGACTGGCCTTTGATGGTTTTACAAACTAATTCAAGACACATATTCGAGCAAAAGCATTGACTAAAAAAGCGGACTTCATGCATAAATAATATTTTATGGATCACATTATAAGCAGAATATGAAAGCTTTGAGAGAGGCACGATAAGTATAAATATTTAAAGACATAGTTTAATCACATAACGGCGATCATAACACTGAACTGTGCCTCGGACAATATATTTTTGGATGCCTTAATATAGGGGGGTCTACAAGTGACCGGCAACAGCGAATGGAAGACCTAGATAACAGGTGTAGAAGAAGCAATGTCCTGGAATAGGTAATCCACCGGTACCAGCCCCCAAGAAGGTACCCCCAGCTAGAAACACCCCGCCAGGCAACAGCCAATGCGGCTGACAGGCTGCGATTCACAGCCAACCACTCAACTACTGCGCTTTTGGACTGTGAACTTTTAGACATTATCTACTGTGCCTAAGGCCCCTTGCCGTTATGTGAACTGAAATATTTTGGTGGAACATCCGTTGGGGTAACTACCATATGTGCCTAACCCAGCTTTAAACTGATGTTTCCCTATACGAATGCGTTTTTCCCCCCACTTGGTCTGTTTGACCCATGTTTACCTGTTTTACCTACCCTGCCTAGGCTGTCCCGCCTTTAGGAAACCTATCCAAAAAAATTTCACCATATGCCATTTTGTCCATCAGTATTCCTACCCCCGGCATACTTCCAGCTGTCTTATTTAAATCAGTCTTGAAAAGCTATTCTTTAGGAAGTGTCTGGTTCTAGTGTCTAGCTCCCTGAGGTATATCCCCACTTGTTTCTCTCTATCCCATATGCTCCCCCTGCCCTCCCTCACTGCTCTTCGCCCTTCTCTTCCAGCTGGACTTTCTCCCCCTTTTTCTTCTTTTTTTTTCCAGTTTGAGCCTTTGTTCACCTAAATGTTAAGCACGTTGCTCTTCTATATGCATCGGAGAACATCTGATGTAACTTAATGCATAACAAATTTTAAACTGAATAAAATATAATTAAAAAATTATAAGTTAGCTAGAGTCCCAGTAAATCTCCTTATTGAGAATATTCTTAACTATTTGTAGTGATAGGGATCAGAATTGAAAAGCTAAGCACTAGTTTAGCACCTGCTCTGTACAATCCCCTGCACAATATGGCTGTAAGCGTGCACTAGTTACAATGTACTGTGAGTACTGTGCCATCTTTCTGACTTTGCTTAATTCCGCCCCATACAGGACAGCGAGGTGGTGGAGCAGCCAGGACTGGAGTTGGAGAAGTTGGAAATGTGATTAAAAGTGGGCGAGGACATGAACATTTACTGTGTGGGGATTGGGCAAAAGATGGAGACGAATAGACAATTTCGGGTTCCTAAATATATCCATGTCACACATAATACTGGAATCGTTTAAAGCAGGGGTCCTCAAACTTTTTAAACAGGGGGCCAGTTCACTGTCCCTCAGACCGTTGGAGGGCCGGACTATAGTAAAAACAAAAACTATGAACAAATTCCTATGCACACTGCATATATCTTATTTTGAAGTGAAGAAACAAAACGGGAACAAATACAATATTTAAAATGAAGTAAAGTTAAATCAACAGACTTACCAGTATTTCAATGGGAATAGTGTGCCAGTCAGATGCCCAGGGATATTATGCCATTCAGAGCCCAGTAATATTATGCCAGTCAGAGCCCAGTAATATTGTGCCAGTCAGATGCCCAGGAATATTATGCCAGTCAGAGCCCAGGAATATTATGCCAGTCAGATGCCCAGGAATATTATGCCAGTCAGATGCCCAGGAATATTATGCCAGTCAGAGCCCAGGAATATTATGCCATTCAGATGCCCAGGAATATTATGCCATTCAGATGCCCAGGAATATTATGCCATTCAGATGCCCAGGAATAGTGTGCCAGTCAGATGCCCAGGAATATTATGCCATTCAGATGCCCAGGAATATTATGCCATTCAGATGCCCAGGAATAGAGTGCCATTAAGAGCCCAGGAATATTATGCCAGTCAGATGCCCAGGAATATTATGCCAGTCAGAGCCCAAGAAAATTATGCCAGTCAGAGCCCAAGAAAATTATGCCAGTCAGATGCCCAGGAATAGTGTGCCAGTCAGATGCCCAGGAATAGTGTGCCAGTCAGATGCCTAGGAATATTATGCCATTCAGATGCCCAGGAATAGTGTGCCAATCAGTGCCTAGGAATAGTGTGCCAGTCAGATGCCCAGGAATATTATGCCAGTCAGATGCTCAGGAATAGTGTGCCTGTCAGATGCCCAGGAATATTATGCCATTCAGATGCCCAGGAATATTATGCCATTCAGATGCCCAGGAATAGTGTGCCTGTCAGATGCCCAGGAATATTATGCCATTCAGATTCCCAGGAATATTATGCCATTCAGATGCCCAGGAATAGTGTGCCAGTCAGATGCCCAGGAATAGTGTGCCAGTCAGATGCCCAGGAATATTGTGTCAGTCAGATGCCCAGGAATAGTGTGACTGTCAGATGCCCAGGAATATTATGCCATTCAGATGCCCAGGAATATTATGCCATTCAGATGCCCAGGAATATTATGCCATTCAGATGCCCAGGAATAGTGTGCCTGTCAGATGCCCAGGAATATTATGCCATTCAGATGCCCAGGAATATTATGCCATTCAGATGCCCAGGAATAGTGTGCCAGTCAGATGCCCAGGAATAGTGTGCCAGTCAGATGCCCAGGAATATTGTGCCAGTCAGATGCCCAGGAATAGTGTGCCTGTCAGATGCCCAGGAATATTATGCCATTCAGATGCCCAGGTATAGTGTGCCAATCAGATGCCAAGGAATATTATGCCATTCAGATGCCCACGAATAGTGTGCCAGTCAGAGCCCAGGAATATTATGCCATTCAGATGCCCAGGAATAGAGTCCCAGTAAGAGCCCAGGAATATTATGCCAGTCAGATGCCCAGGAATAGTGTGCCTGTCAGATGCCCAGGAATATTATGCCATTCATATGTCCAGGAATATTATGCCATTCAGATGCCCAGGAATAATGTGCCAGTCAGATGCCCAGGAATATTATGCCATTCATATGTCCAGGAATATTATGCCATTCAGATGCCCAGGAATAGTGTGCCTGTCAGATGCCCAGGAATATTATGCCATTCATATGTCCAGGAATATTATGCCATTCAGATGCCCAGGAATAGTGTGCCAGTCAGATGACCAGGAATATTATGCCAGTAAGAGCCCAGGAATATTATGCCATTCAGATGCCCAGGAATAGAGTGCCAGTAAGAGCCCAGTAATATTATGCCAGTCAGATGCCCAGGATTATTATGCCAGTCACAGCCCAAGAAAATTATGCCAGTCAGATGCCCAGGAATAGTAGAGTGCTCGTTATACCTCCCTCCTCCCCCTCCTTCCCCATCACTTACCTCCAGCTGCTGTGTCCCCGGGCCGGACGTCTCGCGCAGTGTTCCCTCCTCCCTGCACGGAGGAGGGAAACAGTTACCGGGTCCGGATGTGACGAAACGTCACATCCGGTCGCGGTGATTTTTTTTTTTTTTCCGTTTTCCTGCAGCCGCATCTTCTGCGGCTGCAAGGAAAAAAAAAAAAAAAAAAAAGGTAAACAGCGGGGAGCGGGGGGTGCCGGCAGCACCCCCCGCAGGCCGGACAAATGTGCTCGGCGGGCCGCATGTGGCCCGCGGGCCGTAGTTTGAGGACCCCTGGTTTAAAGCTTCTGAAATCATTGTTTTTAGAAGCTGGTGAAGTTCGACCTGATTTAAAAATGTATCATAACTATTTATTTTTTTGAATGGGAGAATAATTACAACTCATCTACTTTGGCCTTACATGTAAAATTCCCGTCTTGATTCCCTGCAGTTCTCTCTTTATTCAGTAGACACTTAGATTAAATAATATTCCAGTAGGTGTATTTTAATTACTTGGAACTAGCTGACATTTCTGTTAAACACTGTGAGGAGCTGTGATGTATCGTACTGTGAAATCTCAAACACCCCAGCAGTATTTATTTTACGTTGATTAATCAGCGTAAGGTCAGCAGCTATGCTAGCAGTGATGGTAATCTCTAGTACTCCGGCTGGTGTGGTTCGCAACTCCCATCACTAGGGAAGTATTATCATTTTGCCCAATGATAAGCATCAAGATATACGTTTCCTAAGCCATATATTAACACATGATATGGTGATTTTACCAGGTTGAAGAGATTTTAAATGGACAATATTGCTTTAATATAAAAGTCTAAAATATGAAAAAAAAGGACACTAAGAAAAGTGTGTTAGTGAGTCTGTCAAATATCAGCCCTCTGAAGCAGCTCTGGTCACTTGTCACTGCAGTGATGTGGAAAGCACAGCTCAGCCACGTAGAAAGCACAGCTCAGCCACTATATGCCACACAAGTTCACAGAGCCTACCCAGCTCCCAGGAAGAACTCCACCTCTAAGCACCAAAGTCTGGACATCATGCATACATGCAGGAGTTTCTTCCTGGGAGCTGGAGCTGTATTAGTCTGTATTAGAAGTGACTAGGCTAACGGAAGATATTTTTTAACTCTGTTCTAAGTGTTTTAATGAGTTCCCTGGTGTACTCAAATAGATGTTATGAAAGCATGCTATTTTAAGGCCCTTTATAATAAATCACTGAATTTTACTTATTTAATTACAAAGTATTTTACCGGGAAGGATACATTGAGATTTCTCTTGTTTTTAAGTATGTCCAGGGTCCATGAAGATTGCATTGTTACAATAGGTTAAACAATAATATTACAAGTACAAAATAATATTAGCATACACATACAAATGTAACACAGAAATAAAGACTATTCTTTAATAAATGGATCTGGATACTTAAATGCTCTCCAGTTGTGCTTATTTAAAGATGTAGTACCAACCAGCAAATTAAAGTTCTCCTGTAGTATTACATTGAAAATAATTTTACAGGGACCTTTAAATTGACATCCAATAGGGTGGGTTTGGAGAGATAAGCAATACATCTTTATTTTCAGTTTTTAGTAGATAATGTCTATACCTGAAATCATGGGTGGATCTTGTGTAATTTTGTCTATATCTGAATTCATGGGTGGATCTTGTGTAATTGTGTCTATATCTGAATTCATGGGTGGATCTTGTGTAATTGTGTCTATATCTAAAATCATGGGTGGATCTTGTGTAATTGTGTCTAAATCTGAATTCACGGGTGGATCTTGTGTAATTGTGTCTATATCCGAAATTACGGGTGGATCTTGTGTAATTGTGTCTATATCTGAAATCATGGGTGGGTCTTGTGTAATTGTGTCTATATATGAAATCACAGGTGGATCTTGTGTAATTGTTTCTATATCTGAAATCATGGGTGGATCTTGTGTAATTGTGTCTATGTCTGAAATCATGGGTGGATCTTGTGTAATTGTGTCTATATCTGAAATCATGGGTGGATCTTGTGTAATTGTGTCTATATCTGAAATCATGGGTGGATCTTGTGTAATTGTGTCTATATCTGGAATCACGGGTGGATCTTGTGTAATTGTGTCTATATCTGATGATCACGGGTGGATCAGATAAAGTTGCATTCTGGATCACTAGAATGTTTTTGCCCCCTAAGGCCAAAAGTTGCCAGCCCTCCCCTGCTGGTAACCACACAAAGCATGACCCAAGACAATGTCCAGACATATATTACTTTCCTAGACTAAAGTAATCTACTACCCATCACAGTATACGTTATTCTACAGGAAAAAAAGGAATATTCCTATACTGGTTATGGTCACAAGGTGGCGACATAAGATTGTGAGCGCTGCAGAATTAATAGCAATATTTACAACAGGGTGACACTTTTCAAACTTTTCTAATGTCTGTATAATATTTGTGTAACAGGATTGGCAGCTTTCAGACCTGTGCTAGCTTAATGCTTTTGCACTCCACTATTTATAACTATGCCTTTAAGACGAAGGGGGGGGGGGGGGGGGGGGGAGTCGGGTTTACATACTAACCTTTGTCAGTCACATGTTTAATAAGTATGGGAACATTTTGTTCCTGAATACCTGGAAGACTGCATTAGCATTACATAAGCAGAATGGCATTACAGTAAACATTCTGCATCCACATTGTGTATTGAATGTCAATCTAATTAACAAGTGAAATATTGGCACTCCAATGCTGTGACTGCAGAGGATGAATGTAGCAGATATTGATATACATCACCTGTATCCATAAAGAATACAGCTAGAGAGCATTCATGTTACATGTGCACCCTCTGTTACATGTACACACTGCACTGCTGCATTTATTAGCTGTTTCAACATCCTAGTGTAGATAAGACACTATACATAATATGTATGTATATCCACGTGTGTGTGTGTGCGTATGTATATATATATCCACGTGTGTGTGTATATATATCCACGTGTGTATGTATGTATGTATATCTACGTGTGTGTGTATGTATGTATATCCAAGTGTGTGTGTATGTATGTATATCCACGTGTGTATGTATGTATGTATGTATATCTACGTGTGTGTGTGTATGTATGTATATCCACGTGTGTGTGTATGTATGTATATCCACGTGTATGTGTGTATGTATGTATGTATATCCACGTGTGTGTGTGTGTATATATATATGAATATATCCACCTGTGTGTGTATGTATGTATATCAACGTGTGTGTGTGTGTATGTATGTATGTATGTATATCCACGTGTGTGTGTGTATATATATATATCCACGTGTGTTTGTGTGTGTGTATGTATGTTTATCAACGTGTGTGTGTGTGTATGTATGTATGTATGTATGTATGTATATCCACGTGTGTGTGTGTATATATATATCCACGTGTGTTTGTGTGTGTGTATATAAAATGTGTTTTAAATGTTGGTGGAGTCTCCTAGTTATGACATCACCTGCAGCTAAATATGCAAACTACACATTTCCCATTGAAAACCAGTTCATTTGCATATCAAGGTACAGGTGATGTCAAAGGCGGGAGACTCGACAGACAAAAAATTCTCCTAATTTAGGAGAAAAATATAACAAAGGGTGTATATGAATATATTTGAAGAGTGGGCACAGCGCAGTTATTTACTCTGTTGCATTACTCTGTGTATCATTTGGGGAGTCCCACTGCTGGTCAGGAACTTCCTTGTCTCCCCCCCCCCCCCCCCCCCCCCCACAAATATTATTTATACTGTAAATCAAAAATAATAATCTATACATTGTGTTAGCAGAATTGCATGCAAATGATTTAATTGTTTGCATATCCAGCCACAGGTGATGTCATAACAGAAGACACTACAAACACATTTAAAAACACATTTTTCTCCTAATTTATGGATTTGCTTCCAACACTGCCAACACCGTGAATAGAATGTTTTGATAACTTTTTTTATACTCACCATTCATATATGTCTCAGTAATGTTTAGCTGGCAGAGCACCATTACCAGTATCCTGCCAAATGCTGAACCTTTGAATACAGCAAGTGCTGAGGTATCTGGAGAACGTGTCCCAAATAACTGATTGGTTTCCATGAAGTCATTACCTATAAGAATGAAGTTTATCTTTCGTTTCACCCATTATGCTTTGACCATTGATGCCAGTGAGTGAATATTTTCCTTTTGCACAAGATTCTTTTTTTCACTGACATACATCACATCTGAAGCTTTACTAACGAAGGTGCTTCTAAATATAGATGTCCAGGCTCTCGAGAACAAATTAAGTATGTCATCATAGTTTTATTCTAGCTTTAACTAGGTAATTAATAGACTTGGACATTAGTTTTCGGAAGAATTAATTTTCGTCAGAATTACGAGTGTGAAGCTGAAAGAAAGAAAGTAAGAATAAATGTAATTGGTTCATACACATGCTGTTTACATAACGCGTTTGCATCACACATAACATTCACTAGTACACACAACCACACTAATACACACAACCACACTCATGCACTAATACACACAACCACACTCATACACACAGATACACACACGACACTCATACACACAACCACATTCATACACACATTCACAGTTCATACACACAACCACATTCATGCACTAATACACACAATCACACTCATACACACAGATACACACAACCACACTCATACACACACCACATGCATACACACATTCACACTCATACACACAACCGCACTCATACACATCTCAGACTCATACACATAACCACACTCACACACACAAAACCAACACATAAAACCCACTAATACACCAACCCTGTTTGAGTTATTCTGAATATAATTCCCGAAATGAAAATAACGTCTGAATTTCATCTGAAAACGCATGCAGCAATGGATGAAATTCGGTTCAGACAAAGCCAATTTTTTTTTCAGCCCAATGCATTCTGACAAAATGAAAAATTTCAGCAGCTTCTAAATCTAGTAATTAATGAATAATAATTATCTTACTTCTGAATGCAAAATTAAATATGAAGAAAAAAACATTTCTTTTATAAGCCCACTGAGCAATCTCACCGAGAATATGGGGAAAATGGATTTTAAACATGTCTGTGTTGTCTCCTGTTTATACCATTACCTCAAAACAGGGAGGGCCCCAGACATTTTGCTGCTCTCCCTCCCCAAACGACCTATCAACACCACAACCACCAAAACATGCCCATTACCGTTATGTGATATCATGCCAATAAGATTCAAATGTATAGACGTTATATATCATGCCAATCTGCTTTAAATGCATAAACTTTATATTTCACACAATCAGCTATAAATGCATAAACTTTATATATCATGCCAGTTAGCTTTAAATGCATAAACTTTATGTATCATGCCAATCAGCTTTAAATGCATAACCTGTACATCAAGCGGTTTCAGCAAAGCTGCATTTTTTTAAACCCAGTAAACAATCATGGAATTTGCATTACAAAGCTTTATTATTAGCACTAATATCCATTTCCAAACAAAAAAAGGGTAGCTCTGTGATTGCTCTGTCACAGCAGCACACTTGAGTAACTATGAGGAACCTGCCAACTCATTTTGCTTAGAAAACCAGACTCAATGGCTGAGGAAGCTCCAAATTATTTTCTAATAAAGTTGGGCCAAGTTTACTTTGACACTACCAATTTTAATATTCCCTCCAATGTTTTATTTAGGTGTGTATATCATTTCCACTCAGACATGCAAGGAAGCAGACATCTTGCCAATATATCGCTTCCAATACATGTTCCCCTTGGCTAATAGATTTACAATTTTTTTTTAGCATCAACCTAATGAAACCAAAATCAATAATGCATGAACCATATAATATATGTGTATGTCTTTTACCTGCATGAGTTACCACACACACAACCCTATTATGACTTCTCCTGTCTCCACGGGAGCATGTTATAAGTTTTATTTTACACAATGAGCATGGAGTCTTGTTGGAAAAGTAAAACAGAATTAATTACATTCCCCTCTCAAGTGGATTCAACCAGAGCTAGTTGTTTGAGGTGAAATCCCTCTGTGTCCAATATATTTTATTTATGATTTCATATTCGACAATACAACAACACACACACAAGCCCCTAACAAGCAAATTAACAAAATGAGTTGATGTTTAGAATGCCCCCTAGGGGGCCAACAAGATTGAATGAATTATTGAGACAGGCTGTCATCATGTCAGCTTATTTGGAAAAATCAGTTATGTCCGGTGTCTGGATTCCACATATTTTTAATATCATATTATTGATGTTCAAAAAAGCCACTTAACTGAATACAACTTGGTCAACTACCAAAGCATCGGATGCTCATAGTTGCCAACATCGGCCATGTTTCCAGGAACACATTTATGTTCCACATGCTGCAGAAAGACCATGCAAAGTGCAGCCTAGCAGTATGTAATTAATTGGTAGAATCCAATTAATCAGGGTGGAGATCTCATACTACCTACCATGATTAATTAATTGGATTGTGTCTGTGCATATATCCATCCTACATACTGCCGGGCTGCATTTGCATGCTCTTTCTGCAGCATGTGGAACAAATATGTGTCCCTGGAAACATGGCCGATGTTGGCAACTATGGATGCTAAGCAAATCAGTGAGACTGAGTATGTGTGAGATTCAAGGTAATATGTTGCTCATAACATGCCAGTAATATTTATACACAGGGCCACCACCAGGAATTTCAGGGCCTCTTACTGAACAAATTTTCTAGCCCCCCCCCCCCTGAAAATATCTCCCACTTGCCCCACCTACCCTCACAAGCATGTTATCCCGATCTAATGTAAAACGGAGGGTGGTTGGGAGCAGTTGGTCAATATGCCAGTAATATTTTGCCACTCAATATGCCAGTAATATTTTGCCACTCAATAAGTCAGTATTTTTCCCTCAATATGCCATTCTTTTGCCATTTAATATGCCAGTATTTTACCATTCAATATGCCAGTATTTTGCCCCTCAATATGCCAGTATTTTTCCATTTAATATGCCAGGATTTTGCCATTTAAAATTCCAGGATTTTGCCTCTCAATATGCCATTCTTTTCCCATTTAATATGCCAGGATTTTGCCCCTCAATATGCCATTTTTATGCCAGTATTTTGGCCCTCAATATGCCATTCTTTTGTCCCTCAATATGACATTATTTTTCCAATTAATATGCCAGTATTTTGCCCCTCAATATGCCAGGATTATGCCATTTAACATGCCAGGATTTTGCCATTTAATAAGCCAGGATTTAGCCAATTAATATGCCAGGATTATGCCATTTAATATGCCCGGATTTAGCCATTTAATATGCCAGGATTTTGCCCCTCAATATGCCAGGATTTTGCCCCTCAGTATGCTAGGATTATACCATTTAATATGCCAGGATTTTGCCATTTAATAAGCCAGGATTTAGCCAATTAATATGCCAGGATTATGCCATTTAATATGCCCGGATTTAGCCATTTAATATCCCAGGAAAATGCCATTTGATATGCGAGGATTTAGACATTTAATATGCCAGTATATGTCATTTAATATGCCAGGATATGTCATTTAATATGCCAGGATAATGCCATTGAATATGCCAGAATATGTAATTTAATATGCCAGGATTTAGCCATTTAATATGCCAGGATAATGCCATTTAATATGCCAGGATATTTCATTCAATATGCCAGGATTTAGCCAATTAATATGCCAGGATGATACCATTTAATATGCCAGGATATGTCATTTTATATGCCAGAATAATGCAATTTAATATGCCAGGATATGACATTCAATATGCCAGGATTTAGCCAATTAACATGCCAGGATTATGCCATTTCATATGCCAGGATAATGCCCCTCAATATGCCAGGATTTTACAAATTAATATGCCAGGATTTTGCACCCTCAATATGCCAGGATTTTACAAATTAATATGCCAGGATTTTGCCCCTCAATATGCCAGGATTTTGCCCCTCAGTATGCTAGGATTATACCATTTAATATGCCAGGATTTTGCCATTTAATAAGCCAGGATTTAGCCAATTAATATGCCAGGATTATGCCATTTAATATGCCCGGATTTAGCCATTTAATATCCCAGGAAAATGCCATTTGATATGCGAGGATTTAGACATTTAATATTCCATTATATGTCATTTAATATGCCAGGATATGTCATTTAATATGCCAGGATAATGCCATTGAATATGCCAGAATATGTAATTTAATATGCCAGGATTTAGCCATTTAATATGCCAGGATAATGCCATTTAATATGCCAGGATATGTAATTTAATATGCCAGGATAATGCCATTTAATATGCCAGGATATTTCATTCAATATGCCAGGATTTAGCCAATTAATATGCCAGGATGATGCCATTTAATATGCCAGGATATGTCATTTTATATGCCAGAATAATGCCATTTAATATGCCAGGATATGACATTCAATATGCCAGGATTTAGCCAATTAACATGCCAGGATTATGCCATTTCATATGCCAGGATAATGCCCCTCAATATGCCAGGATTTCGTCGCTTAACATGCCAGGATTTTGCCCCTCAGTATGCTCGTTATGCCACCCTCCTTCCCCAGTACTTACCTCCTTGCTGCTGTCTCCGGTGCAGGTCTGCAGCTGTGAGGGAAGCACTGTGCGCTCTTCTGCAGCCGCGTGGCTTCAATAAAGTTTGTTTAAACTTTTTTTTAAAACAAACTTTATTGAAGCCGCGCGGCTGGAGGGGAGCGCACAATGCTTCCCTCACAGCCGCGGACCGGCTTAAGAGAGGGGGATTTTTTTTTTTTCCTGGCGTGACCCGGGCCCATCGGGCCCCCTGGACCCGCCAGGCCCGGGTCGCCAGTATCGCCCGTCACACCCTGATGGCGGGCCTGTTTATACATAACATTTTGTGCAGTGTTACACACTTATCTGTTGTCAAAAGTTGATTTATGGAGAGTGCACTGTCATAGTGTCTCACGGGCAATCTAACTCTCTATTTAGCTATCTGTCTGTCCATCTAATGAACTGCCTGTCTGTCCATCCATCTCCTCTCTATCTATTTATCTATCTATCGTTGTCTGTTTATCACATTTATATATTTGTAGAGTAAGAGAAAGAATTGTAATTTTGACCCAGTTTATTTCCAACTAACTAAATATAGCCCTGGTGATATATACAGTACCGCTCAAAACAACTTGTATACCTTTAATTGTATTCAATTGTCAGTATGTATAAAAGGAGTACACTAAAAACATAGTTTTAATGAGCCAGAAGGCATTTCTGCCTCATTAAAACTACATTGTAAATGGTGGATCCCTGCTTGAGGAACTTACATCAAATAAAGGGACACTCTGGGCATCAAATTAACTTTAAAGGACATCTGTTGGGAAAAATGAGGTTATGTTTAATTGAAATATTACATCAAATGAAGCATTTAAAATAGAAAAATATTAATGAAATTATACAAATATGGCATCTTAATGAGCCCTCACTGTTTGTATAGAACTATCAGGATATGTGCATCTTGGGTCAGATCTTCCTTTATCTGACCTAAGATTCTAAACAACATGTCCTACCCAATAAAGCTATGCAAGCAGAGAAGGGTAAATAAGGCATTTTACTTTCATTAACACATTTCTAACATGTCTGCACTTGAAGTAATTCTTCAATTAAACATTTATTTTTTGATGATAGATGTCCTTTAATGAATCTGATAAGTGTACAATCTCTACATTTTATAGGTGTTTTTTTCTTTGCATATAAATGCATGCAGAGAATCCTTGGGAATGTCTTTCAAAGTTTTCAGTTCTAGTCCTCTGTTAACATTGCAAGAGGATCAGTGCACATGAACTAGGTTCTCTTGCACTGAGAAAGTGCAATAACATTTCCATTAAAAAAACAAGTAACAACTTGATAATGTTTTTCTATTACAGTAGTGAATGAAGGAAAGAACAGTTTTGTGATGTCAGTAGTGAATAGGCTCACATTTCTGCCCTAATAATGCCACTGATAAAATCAAAGACATCTTGCACACATGGGATTGGCACACTCCTGATATCTACTGAGTATTCTGATTAGTCCATATGAGACAATTTTCTTCTTCACTCCAAGTAAAAACATATTGATACTCTTTTATAACATGTACCTTAAGCAGCCATTCATACCAGTCACACTTTCTGAATTGCTACTGTTCTCTTACTGAAGAAACTATTCTCTTACTATTAACTGATCAGACCCTACCTTACCTGCGTCTGCTGTGAAATAATAATACAGAGTCCAAGAATACAGCTGTATGACTGGCACATTTATTGAGGAACATACCTAACAATTCCATGCTGCCTTGCTGAATGTATACTTCATATGTGTTTAAAAGGAAATCAAATATTTATTCAATGTGCCTCCTATGTGTTACCTTTCTTGCTTAATGAACTTGTTGCCCCCCCCCCCCAAGCACAAATGCATTCTGCATTGGAGCATGTAAAAGTTATAGGGTCTGCTCAATAAAGTATTGCATGGAACTGAGACAGGAATTTCCGGAGGGGGAAGAGGCAGCATTGGCAAGTCTGGAGGAGGGAGGGGGGAAGAGGCAGCATTGGCAAGACTGGGGGAGGGAATTGGGAAGAGGCAGCATTGGCAAGTCTGGGGGAGGGAGGGGGGAAGAGGCAGCATTGGCAAGACTGGGGGAGGGAATTGGGAAGAGGCAGCATTGGCAAGACTGGGGGAGGGAGGGGGGAAGAGGCAGCATTGGCAAGTCTGGGGGAGGGAGGGGGGAAGAGGCAGCATTGGCAAGTCTGGGGGAGGGAATTGGGAAGAGGCAGCATTGGCAAGTCTGTGGGAGGGAGGGAGGAAGAGGCAGCATTGGCAAGTCTGGGGGAGGGAATTGGGAAGAGGCAGCATTGGCAAGTCTGGGGGAGGGAATTGGGAAGAGGCAGCATTGGCAAGTCTGTGGGAGGGAGGGAGGGAGGGAGGGAGGAAGAGGCAGCAGTGGCAAGTCTGAGGGGGAGGAGAGGCTTCATTGGAAAGTCTGGGGGAGGGGGGAAGAGGCAGCATTGGCAAGTCTGAGGGAGGGGGGAAGAGGGAGTATTGGCAAGTCTGGGGGAGGGAGGGGGAATAGGCAGCATTGGCAAGTCTGGGGGAGGGGGGGGGGAAGAGGTAGCATTGGCAAGTCTGGGGGAGGGGGGGGGAGAGGTAGCATTGGCAAGTCTGGGGGAGGGGAGGCGGAGAGGCAGCATTGGCAAGTCTGGGGGAGGTAGGGAGGAAGAGGCAGCAGTGGCAAGTCTGGGGGAGGGAGGGAGGAAGAGGCAGCAGTGGCAAGTCTGGGGGAGGGAGGGAGGAAGAGGCAGCAGTGGCAAGTCTGGGGGAGGGAGGGAGGAAGAGGCAGCAGTGGCAAGTCTGGGGGAGGGAGGGGGGAAGAGGCAGCATTGGCAAGTCTGAGGGAGGGAGGGGGGGGAGAGGCTGTATTGGCAAGTCTGGGGGAGGGAGGGGGAATAGGCAGCATTGGCAAGTCTGGGGGAGGGAGAGGTAGCATTGGCAAGTCTGGGGCAGGGGAGGGGGAGAGGCAGCATTGGCAAGTCTGGGGAAGGGGAGAGGCAGAATTGCGTAAGTCTCGGGGGGGAGAGAGGGAGCACTGGGCAAGTCTAAGGGAGAGAGGTAGCATTGGCAAGTTTGGGGGAGAGGCAGCATTGGGCAAGTCCAGGGGAGGGGCAGCATTGTCTAAGGCTGGGTAGGGAGGGGGAGGCAGCACCGGTTAAGTCTTTGGGGGTAGGGGCAGCATTCCTAAGTATGGTGGGCAGATGTCTGTGAGGGCAATGAATTGGCTACGTCTAGGGGCAGATGGGCAAATAAAAGGAAATAAAAACAAGAAATACATTGTCTTCCATCATAAATCTTATTAAATATGAAAAAGCAATTTACATGTGAATATATACAGGTTAAACTTTTTTCCTATAGGGTAGTCTTTTATTCAGGCTTTTATTTTTTTCCTAAAGGAATATCCAAAGTTTGGGGGGTCGTCTTATAATCAGGGTCGTCTTATATTTGAGCAAATATTTGTCAATATGAACAGCAAGAGGTTCTGCAGCAGCTCAAATGCACTCTATCAGTAACACATACTGCTTATCACTTTATAAGCCAATATAATTGCCTTTTCGTAGTAGCCTCGCTTAAGAGACACCTTTCTTATGGAAAAAAAAAAAGTAACTATCACCTTAATAGTTTGACACCAAACTGAACAAGTCGCCTCATCTAGTCACCCCACCTCGGCATAATTTGTTACCAGGTCACCCAGATCGTTCTAAGCTCTGCCACCCTTTAGGAGCCACACTGGGCAAAAGGATGACGTCATGACTGCAGTCCTTGGGAGATGAGGGTAGAACAGTGTGCTCCTTGGAGGGGGGGCTGAGAATGAAAAGCACTGAACGTCTGTCATTCACTCTGTACTCACTCTCCTTCTAGTACAGTCACATATCCCCATTAAACCCACACAGGGCTATGCCATCCCTCCCTCTGCTCCTTCCATGCCCTAAGCAGGACCCTCCCTGTAACCAGGTGAATTGAAAGTCATTGCAATCCAGAGAGGAGGGAAAGCCGAGCTGCCTTGCTGCAGTCCTGTCATGCACAGCAAATTGCAACTCCAACAGAAAGAGCCCGCAGAGCAGGACGACAGGCAGAGGAAGCTCTCTGGTAACCCTGGCAGGGAGCCGGGTGCCCTGCTGGGAGAGGGGCAGAAGAGGGGGTGCCTAGTACCTGCACAGATCTACTGTCACTGATCCACGCCTGCCTAGTCAGAAGGGAGCAGAGCCTTCCCCCCTCCACCCCCTGTACAGCTCCTAGACAGACAGAATCCCTGGCATGGCTACACACAAGGTCCAGTTCTTCAATTTGTCTCCCGGGGTCCAGAGAAGGGGGAGCCTCAAACTGCCCAGTAAGTGTGTTGACTACAAAAAAAAGTTTTTTTGTTTTTTTAATGTGAGATGCAATCTAAGATTGATGTGCGTCATCAGCCACTTTCATTGCTGTCACAGTTGTGGTGTTAAAGGGACACGGTCCGCACAGTGTGACCTTTGGAATTGCAATTATATAAGTGTATTATGTCCATGGGAGATTACACTGCCTGTTCTATCCGCCGTCTGTAGTCTCCAGATTGTGCTTTATCGTGGGTTGTAATCTCGAGTCGCTCGTGTGTTTTTTTTTAGACTGGTGACTGGGGTGAAATTGGAACAGGGGGACTTTATCAGCACTCAGTGATCAGACACGGGGGTCACAGATCTGAAATCTAACATCCTTCTCTATGCACTCACTGAATCATATTGGTTAATCCTCAAACTTCACATGTCCCCTGGCTGCAAGTCTTCCCATCAAAATAGATGATTAATCATGTGCATGCCAGTGAGGGGATTAGCAAGGCTCTGCTTTGGCACTCGAGGGGTTACAGTTTACATTACACTTCCAGCACCTACTCATCTGTACATTTGGGGATTGGGTTTGAAGCTTTCTGTAGGTATGATTTAAATAATGATGAGAACTGTCCTGACCCATACAATGCTAGACTGGACATAGGAAGCATGCTATAATATAAACAGATATTCTATATACTATGCATGTACAGAATAGATATAAAGATGTAACTACTGTGTTTACCATCTGTTTAATGCATGCTGCTTCAGGTAGGTACGTTTGTGCAATTGTATTGGCTTCCCAAATCCAAACAGGAGGTAAATGCAAAATGAGATCTTGATAGAAAATACGTTTCTGTACATCATGGTGAGGGAAGAAGCAGCTTATTAAAGTATAACCATCCCAATGAACTGATAGCAGATTATGTATGTATGTATTTTATATACAGTGACTTGATAAAAAATCAGAATGGAGCACTGGAAAAAAAAAGAAAATATTGAATATATAGAAACATATAATGTGTCGGCAGATAAGAACCATTCAGTCCCTCTAGTCTACCCAATTTTCTAAATACTTTTATTAGTCCCCAGTTCCATGTCATATATCTAGGATAGCCTTATGTCTATCCCACTCATG